>CM040187.1:2955000-3045000 GCA_022606455.1 Callitettix versicolor
GGACCTTGTGATTTAGTCCTTCGTGCTACTTGCCGAGGGCTGGAAAACGTCTAAGAATATTATTGAGCAAACTTACTTCTCTTATAAAAGTTGTTCAGTTACATTAGTAACCTGAATGTAGTTACATTACATTGAAAAACTTGATCAGTCGTGGAATGTTTTTCTTTTCTTAAACCAAATTGATAATCGGTATCTTACCACACTGGCGCTCCCATTACGTCCCATGACGGTTAGTCACTAATAAAAAAAATGCAATCAACAAATAATTATTAGTGAAGCAAGTTCACACAAATCCTTTTAATTGCGTTAACAAAATGGCAGCATTAAGAGAATAAAATTTATTGGAAACTAACCTTCATTTTAGATTAAATTTCAACGACAAATTCTCAATTTTCCTGAATTTTTAAAATTGTTAACGTTTCATAAAAGCTGAAGTTTATTTAATTTTATCTCTAAGGAAGGTCTGGATTATACATAGCCTACCTTGGTAAAAAAGACTCCAGCTCTCCTTTATTGAATATTTCAAATTCCCCGAGGTGTGGAATGTTATTAGATGATTCTTTGTTTTTTGTCAAGTATTTAGCAGTTACGAAGTAGCCTAACTTTCAAAAAAGTAAAATTATAAGTAACAAATTTTTAAAGTAGATTAGTAATTTTAACTTGTAATTAATAATAATAATAATAATAATAATAATAATAATAATAATAATAATAATAATAATAATAATAATAATAATAATAATAATAATAACAAAAATAATAATAATAATTTTATTATTATATTCTTCTTCTTCTTCTTCTTCTTGTTGTGTGTGTGTGTGTGTGTGTGTGTGTGTGTGTGTGTGTGTGTGTGTGTGTGTGTGTGTGTGTGTGTGTGTGTGTATGTGTAAAGAGAGAGAGAGAGAGAGAGAGAGAGAGAGAGAGAGAGAGAGAGAGAGAGAGAGAGAGAGAGTCTATGTTAGCACTCTTAGTTTTGGTCCGATTTTATTTAAACTTAGCACGAAAACCTATTTTATAATAGCCTAGAGAAGTTCGTTACTCAGTCAAATCCGTTCAACAGTTTCAAAATGGTGGTCATTTAAAATATTTAAAAATTAATAAATTGAATTTAACGGCTGTCAGGGTAATTTTCTTATTTTCAATGTAATTGAAAATTTCAAGTTTAAAATCTACGCAAATTTTAAAGCATATTTTTTTTAAAAAAATGATAAAGTACTATAAATATTTTTGGAATTTTTTTCCAACGAGACAGATGACGTTATCTAAAGTTACTGCGATTACTTTAAAGTTTAATATTGAACAGTTTTATAAAAATATGAAGAATAATTGTGATTAAACATTTAAGAGCAAAACTTCGTTTAGAGTGTATGCATGTAATAAATGTAAGTAGCATTGAGCACAAGTACCAGCATTAACCTCTTTTTATTATTTAATGTCTTTCCTTTACGCCAGTTAGACTAATAAAGACGAAGAATGGGCGTAAAGCGAGGAAAAACCAAACTAGATACGATCCGGTGTATAGGTCCTAGCAGCATAACACACTTTGAGAGACAGCATCGTCTTCCGTAAAGACGATGTTATTATCATCGGAAAAGCTCCTTGTGTTTTCACTGCTTCTATTTACATCTTATTTGGTGAATTTGAAAGGAACTATGATTGTTGTGCAGCACAGAAAGAATTTTCATTAGTGAATTGTATGTGAGGTTTTCTTTGATGCTCTCCTCTTTTGAAGTCTGGTTTCTGGAAAATTTAGATCCCCATCGGATACCGTAACTTTTGTTCTTATTTATCAAATAAATAGCTATTGTATAATTCTACTATAGCTTTTAAAGTACTGTTTTTCTCAAAACGTTGCATACAATAGCTATACTTCATTAATCATAACGTTTGTATAATTCGCTTCACATTTGTTCAGACTAATACCAGTAACAAGTCCTTCTGCAACAAGTTTTTTTTTTTTTTTTTTTTTTTTTTTTTATTATTATTATTATTATTACTATACAATTGTCACTAGTCACTAGATGACTAACCTACAATATTATTCTAAAATAAATTAATCACAACTGAGAACTCCCAACAGAGATCCCAGTATTTACACTAAACCAGTTCAAACGGTTGCTGTCTTTTTAGCCTTCTCTCTAAATGAGTGTTTTCCAGGAGCTGCAGAATATCAGTGCTGATGTGTGAGTGGAGTCTGCAACAAGTAAACACTAGGCCTATCTTGCAACAGCAAAACATCATGCCTTTCCAATTAGTTGTCCAAGCTGGATTTCAATGCACAACTATGTGTTCACACTGCAGTACTATAATGATATTTTTAACCACAAATATGTATTCACACTGCAGTACTGTAATGATATTTTTAACCACAACTATGTGTTTACACTGCAGTACTGTAATGATATTTTTAACCACAACTATGTGTTCACACTGCAGTACTGTAATGATATTTTTAACCACAACTATGTGTTTACACTGCAGTACTGTAATGATATTTTTAACCACAACTATGTGTTCACACTGCAGTACTGTAATGATATTTTTAACCACAACTATGTGTTTACACTGCAGTACTGTAATGATATTTTTAACCACAACTATGTGTTTACACTGCAGTACTGTAATGATATTTTTAACCACAACTATGTGTTCACACTGCAGTACTGTAATGATATTTTTAACCACAACTATGTGTTCACACTGCAGTACTGTAATGATATTTTTAACCACAACTATGTGTTCACACTGCAGTACTGTAATGATATTTTTAACCACAACTATGTGTTCACACTGCAGTACTGTAATGATATTTTAACCACAACTATGTGTTTACACTGCAGTACTGTAATGATATTTTTAACCACAACTATGTGTTCACACTGCAGTACTGTAATGATATTTTTAACCACAACTATGTGTTCACACTGCAGTACTGTAATGATATTTTTAACCACAACTATGTGTTTACACTGCAGTACTGTAATGATATTTTTAACCACAACTATGTGTTTACACTGCAGTACTGTAATGATATTTTTAACCACAACTATGTGTTTACACTGCAGTACTGTAATGATATTTTTAACCACAACTATGTGTTTACACTGCAGTACTGTAATGATATTTTTAACCACAACTATGTGTTCACACTGCAGTACTGTAATGATATTTTAACCAGTAACTATGTGTTTACACTGCAGTACTGTAATGATATTTTTAACCACAACTATGTGTTTACACTGCAGTACTGTAATGATATTTTTAACCACAACTATGTGTTTACACTGCAGTACTGTAATGATATTTTTAACCACAACTATGTGTTTACACTGCAGTACTGTAATGATATTTTTAACCACAACTATGTGTTCACACTGCAGTACTGTAATGATATTTTTAACCACAACTATGTGTTCACACTGCAGTACTGTAATGATATTTTAACCACAACTATGTGTTTACACTGCAGTACTGTAATGATATTTTTAACCACAACTATGTGTTCACACTGCAGTACTGTAATGATATTTTTAACCACAACTATGTGTTTACACTGCAGTACTGTAATGATATTTTTAACCACAACTATGTGTTCACACTGCAGTACTGTAATGATATTTTTAACCACAACTATGTGTTCACACTGCAGTACTGTAATGATATTTTTAACCACAACTATGTGTTTACACTGCAGTACTGTAATGATATTTTTAACCACAACTATGTGTTCACACTGCAGTACTGTAATGATATTTTTAACCACAACTATGTGTTTACACTGCAGTACTGTAATGATATTTTTAACCACAACTATGTGTTCACACTGCAGTACTGTAATGATATTTTTAACCACAACTATGTGTTCACACTGCAGTACTGTAATGATATTTTTAACCACAACTATGTGTTTACACTGCAGTACTGTAATGATATTTTTAACCACAACTATGTGTTCACACTGCAGTACTGTAATGATATTTTTAACCACAACTATGTGTTTACACTGCAGTACTGTAATGATATTTTTAACCACAACTATGTGTTCACACTGCAGTACTGTAATGATATTTTTAACCACAACTATGTGTTCACACTGCAGTACTGTAATGATATTTTTAACCACAACTATGTGTTTACACTGCAGTACTGTAATGATATTTTTAACCACAACTATGTGTTCACACTGCAGTACTGTAATGATATTTTTAACCACAACTATGTGTTTACACTGCAGTACTGTAATGATATTTTTAACCACAACTATGTGTTTACACTGCAGTACTGTAATGATATTTTTAACCACAACTATGTGTTTACACTGCAGTACTGTAATGATATTTTTAACCACAACTATGTGTTTACACTGCAGTACTGTAATGATATTTTAACCACAACTATGTGTTTACACTGCAGTACTGTAATGATATTTTTAACCACAACTATGTGTTCACACTGCAGTACTGTAATGATATTTTTAACCACAACTATGTGTTTACACTGCAGTACTGTAATGATATTTTTAACCACAACTATGTGTTCACACTGCAGTACTGTAATGATATTTTTAACCACAACTATGTGTTCACACTGCAGTACTGTAATGATATTTTAACCACAACTATGTGTTTACACTGCAGTACTGTAATGATATTTTTAACCACAACTATGTGTTTACACTGCAGTACTGTAATGATATTTTTAACCACAACTATGTGTTTACACTGCAGTACTGTAATGATATTTTTAACCACAACTATGTGTTCACACTGCAGTACTGTAATGATATTTTTAACCACAACTATGTGTTTACACTGCAGTACTGTAATGATATTTTTAACCACAACTATGTGTTCACACTGCAGTACTGTAATGATATTTTTAACACAACTATGTGTTTACACTGCAGTACTGTAATGATATTTTTAACCACAACTATGTGTTTACACTGCAGTACTGTAATGATATTTTTAACCACAACTATGTGTTCACACTGCAGTACTGTAATGATATTTTTAACCACAACTATGTGTTCACACTGCAGTACTGTAATGATATTTTTAACCACAACTATGTGTTTACACTGCAGTACTGTAATGATATTTTTAACCACAACTATGTGTTCACACTGCAGTACTGTAATGTATTTTTAACTGTAACTGATATTTTTAACCACAACTATGTGTTCACACTGCAGCAGTACTGTAATGATATTTTTAACCACAACTATGTGTGTTTACACTTGTAATGATATTTTTAACCACAACTATGTGTTCACACTGCAGTACTGTAATGATATTTTTAACCACAACTGTGTTTACACTGCAGTACTGTAATGATTTTTTAACCACAACTATGTGTTCACACTGCAGTACTGTAATGATATTTTTAACCACAACTATGTGTTTACACTGCAGTACTGTAATGATATTTTTAACCACAACTATGTGTTCACACTGCAGTACTGTAATGATATTTTAACCACAACTATGTGTTCACACTGCAGTACTGTAATGATATTTTTAACCACAACTATGTGTTTACACTGCAGTACTGTAATGATATTTTTAACCACAACTATGTGTTTACACTGCAGTACTGTAATGATATTTTTAACCACAACTATGTGTTCACACTGCAGTACTGTAATGATATTTTTAACCACAACTATGTGTTCACACTGCAGTACTGTAATGATATTTTTAACCACAACTATGTGTTTACACTGCAGTACTGTAATGATATTTTTAACCACAACTATGTGTTCACACTGCAGTACTGTAATGATATTTTTAACCACAACTATGTGTTTACACTGCAGTACTGTAATGATATTTTTAACCACAAGTATGTGTTCACACTGCAGTACTGTAATGATATTTTTAACCACAACTATGTGTTCACACTGCAGTACTGTAATGATATTTTTAACCACAACTATGTGTTTACACTGCAGTACTGTAATGATATTTTTAACCACAACTATGTGTTTACACTGCAGTACTGTAATGATATTTTTAACCACAACTATGTGTTCACACTGCAGTACTGTAATGATATTTTTAACCACAACTATGTGTTTACACTGCAGTACTGTAATGATATTTTTAACCACAACTATGTGTTTACACTGCAGTACTGTAATGATATTTTTAACCACAACTATGTGTTCACACTGCAGTACTGTAATGATATTTTTAACCACAACTATGTGTTCACACTGCAGTACTGTAATGATATTTTTAACCACAACTATGTGTTCACACTGCAGTACTGTAATGATATTTTTAACCACAACTATGTGTTTACACTGCAGTACTGTAATGATATTTTTAACCACAACTATGTGTTCACACTGCAGTACTGTAATGATATTTTTAACCACAACTATGTGTTTACACTGCAGTACTGTAATGATATTTTTAACCACAACTATGTGTTTACACTGCAGTACTGTAATGATATTTTTAACCACAACTATGTGTTCACACTGCAGTACTGTAATGATATTTTTAACCACAACTATGTGTTCACACTGCAGTACTGTAATGATATTTTTAACCACAACTATGTGTTCACACTGCAGTACTGTAATGATATTTTTAACCACAACTATGTGTTCACACTGCAGTACTGTAATGATATTTTTAACCACAACTATGTGTTCACACTGCAGTACTGTAATGATATTTTTAACCACAACTATGTGTTTACACTGCAGTACTGTAATGATATTTTTAACCACAACTATGTGTTTACACTGCAGTACTGTAATGATATTTTTAACCACAACTATGTGTTTACACTGCAGTACTGTAATGATATTTTTAACCACAACTATGTGTTCACACTGCAGTACTGTAATGATATTTTTAACCAGGATGACGAAATTTTTGAAAAATATCACTAAAAATATCATATCAAGATAAGTATCATACCAAAAACAGTGAATTAAATAGTTCTTAAAAGGGAGTACATTCAGAGACTATCATTGTGAAGTAAAACATTAAACCTGTCTACCATTATTTCAAAAAACAGTAGACCTCGCAGGGTATTTTTAATGAATACACAGAGTGCTCCACGACAGCGTTAAATTAACTTTTCCGCCAATTTAACTGGTAACCGTAATATTTACGAAAAATGTTACTGGACCATCTTTCTTGGAAATTGTATGCGATTTCTCCATGAAGCGGTCAAAATTATGATTAGATTTGCCGTTCAAACAGCAGCTACAATCTCAACGTTGAATCAGAGCTCACCATCTTGAAACTGAAGTGAATGGGAAAAATCTTACGCATACGTGCGTCAAGCTTTATACAAATTAATTCCGTACGAAATTTCAAAATAATCGCCAATACGTTTGATTAAAATGGCTTACACTCGATAGCGTTAAATCAGGTTGCCATCACGAAATAGAAGTGAATAGGAAAACATTCATTTAGGCTTATATACGGTACCTTCGTATTAAATTTTAAAACAAACGGCTAAAACTGTGTACACTCGTTATTGTAAATCAGAGGCCGTCATCTTGAAACGGAAATGAAAGGGAAAAAATCTTACATACATGTCGTTCGAGCTAAATTTCAAATATCGAGCCAAATATCGTTCAGATATATCAGAATTCTAGCCAAATATCGTTCAGTACCAAATATCAAAACGCGCGGTCCATGCGTTTGGCCAAAACTGCGTACCAAATGTCGAACGGTTCAGTTGAAACAGAAACCTGACTTTGTTTTATCAATAATTACAGTAAGATTTACAACCTGAAATTTCTAAAAAGTTAAGTATAAGTGATTATAAAGCAGGGTGATGCTCAGCGAAGACTAAACAGCTCTGTGCCAGCAGCTGTGTCATTGTGTATGATTCTAAACGTTAATTAAGTTTTCTATAAGTTTAAAATTTTAAACATAACCTAAAGGTAAGAATGTGTTGTTGAAGTTATTTATTCTTATTAACAATGTAAGTTTTCTCAACATTTGCAGGTATTGCGGCAAAACTAAGGTACAGTACGTACTTTGTAGGGAATCTTGTTAGAAAAACAACATCAAAATCTGGTCGATAACTTTATTAATTTACAAGATGCAAGCTTGAGCAAACTACTGAACTTGTAAGTTCCTGGAAGAGGGGGGGTGAGAGGTGTGGGTCGGGAATTTTTTGTTAAATGTTTCATACAATACGAGGAATACTAAAAGGAATATTCGTATATACTAAAAATCTGCCAAAATTTATGATTTAATTAGTTGTGACATTAAACCTTTATTGACTTGTAGGTGTTAAACAGTGTTTAAACTGTTGTTTTAGAAAAAAGTTTAAACAAGTTAATGTAATACTCACAAAAATTAAAGGAATAACTTTTGAAATTAACTGGGCCTACAGCTAAAACTCCCTGTGTATTTAGCTCTTGAATTACTGTCAAAGGAGAAGTGGACTTATGCTGTCAGCTACCATAGGCTACGAGCTCTCCTTAACGTAAACTATGTTGTTTCACGTTTGATTTACAGTATAGGTCAATTTACCATGCAATCAAGTGGGAACATAACAGCTACTAGCCACTGTGAAAATTCTATTTCTTCAGCCTCCCGAGTTGCTTCACTATTGTTTCCAAGAAAACTTCATTTGATCCATGATTATCGCGATACCATGGCGTATATCATGGTTTTTCTAGACAGAATTAGAAAGCAAATGTTACTCTAATTATAAATTTTACTCACTGTGTTATTAAAACTTAAGTAATTTTGAAGAAATAACATGACTAATGTAGGAAAAAAGAAGTGTTTTATTTTATTAATTCTTGTACTCCCGTGAAAACTTAATGCAATAATTTGTTTAAAAGGTTTACTATTGTATTAAGATTAAAATATTTGTAGTAAGTTTCGTGGCTTTTTTGTGACCAATAATTTAAAAACGTAATTCGCCTGGGCTTAGTGAAATACATTTAGGGTTACAGTAATTAATCCTTAAGGTCTCTAGTGTCAATGCTAATAACAGCTTAACTTTAACTATTGTTTTCAGTTGACTCTCAGTTCAACAGTCGTTTTGTAGAATACATTCTCAAAACCATTATTTATAACCAAATTGGTAGTTCGTCATAAATTGATGATGAAAGAAGAGAAAAATGGAAGATTAAAACGAGGTTAGCCGTAGAAATTGGCAGGAAGATTTACTTTATTGTAATCTCCACGAAGAATGAAGCTTAACTCTCACTTAATTTATTAATAAAAACTTTTCTTTAAATAAACCTTGAGTGCAGCACCATAAAATCTTCATTGTGGTTCCAACATTCAAATACTCTCTCTCTCTCTCTCTCTCTCTCTATATATATATATATATATATATATATATATATATATATATATAGAATTAATTAATTGTTACTTTTAAATATAAGCAAAATTAAAAAATATCTTTCACCAGGAATATAATTGCATGGTTATACGAAAGGAAAATATACTAAGAAATGGAGTTCCTAATATTCCCTCAACAGAAACAAATCTGGTTTTCATAAAGCTTAAAACTAAAGTGAAGCTATTGCAGAGAAAAATTAAAAAACTAGATCTTGAAAATAACTAAACTTACAATTAAAATTTCTTACAGTGAATATTTAGCTCTTGAATTATTGTGATGAGAAAAGTGGACTTAATTTCACCACAGTATTAAGAAACTTCCTTGACGAGTTCATACTGAAACTAAACGAACTAATCTGTTTTTGCCGGAGAAGGTGTTTTCAGTTCTTCGAGTTTTAATTGCAATGATGGCAACTGGTTATCATTAATCATTACCTTATTACCGATGGTAATCAGATTGATTTGTTGTCCACTAATTTCGATATTCCAGTGTATGTAAATAATTAGTTTTGTGAAATTTCCAAAAATGTTAGTTTTAAAATTCAGTTGCAAAAGATTTGAACAAGTAATTTGAACATTTCGCAGGTAATGTTCTAGAAGAGCAGCCAGCGCTCAATATCATTTTCTGAGTCCATTTTATTCCAATAGTCAAAAATTTGTCTATTTCTCCTGCTGTGAAACGGTCGATCGTTTCTTTCTTCGAATATATGAAGATTTTTGATAAAACATTGAACTAAAGTCTCTTGTAAATCTGGTGAGCGGCGACATCCTTTCAGGAAACTAAGTTCTGATTTAGAGTTTTATCAAGAAATCAGAATCATAGAATCGGTGAATGCGAATATAGAACGGATTGGTAGAGAATCAAAAAGACTTTTCTTTTCAAAATTCAAACAGTTTAAACAGTATTACCTCACCATTCAACTCTAAACGAGATATTGATAAACTTGAAAGAGATGAAACTTTAAATTTTCGCATGATTAAATAAGATATTATTATGACCATCAAGAAGCATACATTAACATTTCGATTTGCAATGTGACGACCAATCCTAGCAATTTTTACTTTGGTCACCGTATGTAGTTCTGACAGTTGCATTCCAGTCACAGAAAATAGTTGTTGAAACTGAATCATCCTAATTTAATAAAAAATTGCAATTATTGTAAAAGTTTTTTAATTGAACAGTAATGGGTGGTAACCAACTAAGGTCGAATACGAGAGATAAGTGAAACAATATTGAAAACTTTGCTTAATTTATACCGATAGTTCTGAAAATAAATGAATCTGAAGTGGTCATTCAATTTGCATCTGAAGTGGTCAGTAAGTGCAACTGAAGTGGTGTTCGCCTAAAATCTTAATACCATCTATGTTTAATGAATAGGGATCTACTCTGCGTGTAGTTTCAATGTCTTTAATAAACAATAGTAGTTGATAATCCAATTATGCAGCTCAAGAAAAGGAGTTTCTTCAATTGATTTTTTAAATTCAAATCTTCTTGAAGTGTTAATGGGCTAGTTAATATGATATCCACATAAATATCGGTTTTTAGTATTTTGGCAGCTAGTTAGTAGTCGCTACCTCCAACTTCGGCCAACTGCTTCAAAGTACTTAGAACTCAAGCAGATGGTAAACCATAAGTGACTGGATTTAACTCTTCAACAGAATTTTCTAGGTTCTCCCACCAAATAATGTTTTCATATACCAGTTCAAAAACGTACTTCTCAGAACAAACTGAAGCAGAACAAGGCAGCTGTAGGCCATAAATAAAATCTTTAGGCTACTAGAACAATTTTTTTAATAAATCAAACATTATGAAAAGCTGTAAACCGAAATGAAAATGTAAATAAATATTATTATGTAGGAATTATGTAGCAACCGTATAAATAGTGAAAATAGTGGGGGAAACAAAATTAAAATTTAAGAAATAAGGAATTTAATGACTGAAGAAATTTAAATTTAAGTTCACAGTATTATCAGTTAGAATATAGAGCAACATGTAGTAATAAAATAAATAACACTGTTCTACCATTATGTCAACACTATCGAAGGAGATTCAGTTTTAGCACAAACTGAAAAAGGGAACAACTAGCGAAAAAACAATAGAATTTATTGTTTATTTTTTAAAAAAAAGCCTGAAAGGGAGGAGATTGTCACTATTACTGTCTTGTTTTATGGGTGGTAAACTTTCTACGTACATATCAACATTACAAAAATGACGTACGGACAAATGAATAACTTACGTCAAACACAACGTAGTTGTAACGTACGTTAAGGGAACGTAAGTCATATTACGACTGCCTTAGTCCGCACAATTTTACAAATCGGTCCGACGTGCTACGAACTTTACACACAAATCGAATTTTAGTAATAGCTAAGAAATGTTTGTTACACAGTTAAATAATTTCAATATTTTCAAAATGGCGGCCATTTCATTGTTTTGTACTTTATTAAAATCTTACGACACCATCGTAATCAACGTTTAAAACAGCAAATATTATCATTTTTTATTTTAAAAATCAGTTCAAATTAATAAATTAAATTTCACGGCAGTCAAAGTTCATTTTCAAAGTAATTTGATAGTTTGAATTCTAATATATGCAGATTTTTTGGCTAATAATGATGGTAAATTCAGAATTTCAAAAAAACAACAAAATAATTATTTTTGAAAATTCGCTTCAAACACATCAGGGTTATTTAAATTTGCGGTTTTTTAATATCACAATGCTACGTACATAATCGTATGACACACTGCTCCTGAGTGTTTCTCCAGAATGTCAACGTTTAGAATCCCGCCTGAATAAAAGATAAGAGAGGAAGTAACAAATTTAGGTCTCTAAACATTCTTGCCACTCTTCTACAACCCACATCCTGCCCTTTATACTCGTTTCCTTTTCCTCTTTAGAATGTAAAAGTTTGTTTTACAGAAAAGTCATCTGATTCAGGATTACTGCCACGAAGTGTGGGCACAGTACATTAGTTCCGCGTGTTAATCATAGTATATGACTTGTAAGGAACCTTTATTAAGTGCTTATGTCTCCCAGTACAGTTTGTATTCTTTTCTGAAAAGTAAATAAATGTGTCAAAACATTACTAACTCCAAAACATTAAGTTATTTGCACTAGAAAATGTTATCAAATATTGGCTCATAAAATATTAATTACGTTTCAAGAGTTATAACTCGTCAGAGAAAAGAATTTGAAATACAGTGGACGGAAGTTACTGTTTGTAAGTCAGACAAAACAACCCCAACGGCTGACACAAATTTTCATATTTTATTTAAATCTGATCAACCAATATTGAGAAATTATGCCGATTTTCAGGGTTTTTAGCTTGTGGACCAGGTTTTATTTAGAATTTAATATGGGTAGCCGAACAAAATTTTGAAACGAGTACCGATTCTGACGCTTATATAACTTTTTAACGGCCGATAAAATGAGTGTGAGAGTGTGTTTATTCATTTTATTGTGATAACTCTATTACGGATATCTTTATAATGGACATCTCTCTGTAACGGCAAAATGCGTTGTGTTCCTTTCCATTTCTATAGTAAACTATTGAGGCCAACAAAATTTACAGCTGCGAAAGACGTGCACACATCCTATATTTCTACCGTATTTCTCAGTATTACAACACGTTATTCTAGTGTTAAAAGCAGTGCGCAGTGCGTCAACTATATCGAGTGTTTTGTGAATAGTAGTGCATGATGTTTTGTGCTGTACAATACAGTGTATTGGCGTCTAAACGGGAAATTTTATCGTTAGGTGTAAAGGTTAGAGTTTTGCGTGAGTCAGAGAAAGGTGTGAAGCAAATAGATGTTGGCCGAAATTTTAACTTAGCCAGTTCTCATGATGGCACAATGTTGGAAAATAAAAATAAAATAAAGAAAGCTTATAATGAGGGGAACAGCTTCAAGGAAATTCTAAACCATAATTTGAAGTAATTGATGAAGAGGTTCTGCAGTAGGTTCGGCAAAATATTGCCTTTTTCTCACAGTTACAGTATTTTATTCATGCAGTATTATTTAATAAATATTGTTTTTGATAGACTGTCATGTGGTTTTATTTCAAAAATGTTTGCACTCCATACTTTAAATTAAAAATAGTGTATAAGACGTTTTACAAATAAAACACATTTTATACGCTATAGATTCCCAATAGTGGAGAAAAGTAATATTTTCTTCAATGTCGCTATAGAGAGATTTTGCTGTGTGTGTGTGTGTGTGTGTGTGTGTGTATATATATATATATATATATATATATATATATATATATATATATATATATATATATATATGATGGTCACTCCAACAGTTTAATTTAAAAGGAAACACATTAATAATATTTACTGTATTTGAAACAACTAACAATCGTTTTATAAATTTAATTCAACGCGTATACACAAAACGTTGACAACGAATTAACTTGGAATGCTCAGATTTCGGTTGTGTTGATCTTAACTACAATACTGAAGTGTCTGGGTTAGATAAACTCATTGCATTGTAGAACTGGGTTAACGGTCTAACCTACTTTGAACAAGTGAATGGAGTAGAAATAAATGTATTATAGAAGTACTTTGTACTTTTGTTCAACATTTGAAAGCTACAACACCAGTTCTGATTTTACCTATTGATTGATGGCGTTGTTTTTTTTTATTGTTAAAACTGTGTTATTAAATTATAACTCAAGAGAATTTATGAAACCCGCTACTTATTATTGATATATACAATTAATATCTCTTTTTTATAAAAATTGTTTGTTTATTTATGCTAGACGATTTGCATTTTAGTTTTAGAAAAACATTCTGCAAAACAAATAGCTTGCTTTCGTACGATAAATAAATGCCCCATAAATCATTGACTAAACAAGGCTCTAGAATTGTATTCCCAAGCTGCTTGTCACAGGTGGCAAAAAACACAGTATGTTTTTGTATCCTATTATCCAGCTGATTAAACTTTGATTACTTTTGCCCATTATTACTCTAGTTAATGCTCGTTTGGCTGTCACTTGCAGTTTGAAAAAAAAACATATATGTTTTTTTAGTGTTTATTTATGTTAAATGATTTTTACTACATATTTTTGGCTGACGTTTTTGTGTTGTTTTACGTATTTAAACATTAATATGCAAAGATATAAATTTGTTTCACCATGTTTGAAGCAATGTAATGATACAAATAATGCATTTTCGTAGCTTACAAAATATATTAAAAATAATTACAAAATATTGTTTTATAATATAATTTAAAACTGACAATCTTCTATTGATTTTGTTCAAATAAAAATAAATAAATGTTTACGCAAATTAAACACGTCTTTTAAATGAGCTTATGTTGTCTACAATATTTAGTGTCTGGCTTAGTACATGCAGATATTTTCATTATGAAACTGTGTTTGTAAGTTGTGAAGTTATAATAAAATATGTTACAAAAGTACTTACTTTAGTCCAACAAGTAAAACAACACAAGTTTTTTATTTTTGGGTTATGTAAGTAATAAAATACCAAACTATATTTTAATCTGGTATATACTGGTGTGTTTTGTTTAAAATATAATGAAAAATAGTAAAGACTTTATAGTGTTTGATATTATTATTTCTTAGTTAGCCTAGATAAAATTTTATATACAATATTTTGCCTAAAACATGTCCCCAAAAGTAGTTTAAAAGTAGTTTAAGTAGTTTAAGAGTTGGAGCAATAATGGCTGCTCCAATTATTTTCAGTGTAAACTCGCCAAAAATAAATTATCTGTAAGAAGGTAAACTAGTTGTTAGTAGTATTTCTAGGCTAAAAAAGAAAATGTCTAGGAAGAAAGAATTCCTTGGGAGTAATTTCTTCCCCCATCGTTGAGTAACTAAGACCTATTATCCTTCCTAAAAGTTTTAGATAAAATTAAAAAAACTTACTTTACATAATGTAATATATACTGGTAATCTCTTAATTTTCTAACACCTTCTAAAACTTTCTCCCTTAATATTGATTTTAAAAAATATTATCAATTTAAAATACGTTGTTTCATATTAAAAACAAACATCCAGTATATTTACTAGAGTTCAGTTTTTCAAACGTGTTATTTAATGATCTAATATTTGTGTTATTATTGTTTATTCAGGCATTTGTCATCATTTGGTAAATGGAAAAACAATACACGACTTTCAAGAGTGTGGATCAACTCTCGTTCTCAAGTGCCTAAAATTACCTTAACACCTCATAAACGTAGCACCTCATAATCTTAGCACCTCATAAAATTAGCACCTCAT
The DNA here is from genome assembly GCA_022606455.1 of Callitettix versicolor. NCBI lineage: Eukaryota > Metazoa > Arthropoda > Insecta > Hemiptera > Cercopidae > Callitettix > Callitettix versicolor. Next base: position 2,970,590 of record CM040187.1, read on the forward strand.
AAACCTAGCACCTCATAAACTTAGCACCTCATAAACTTAGCACTTCATAAACCTAGCACCTCATAAACTTAGCACCTCATAAACTTAGCACTTCATAAACCTAGCACCTCATAAACCTAGCACCTCATAAACTTAGCACCTCATAAACTTAGCACCTCATAAACTTAGCACTTCATAAACCTAGCACCTCATAAACTTAGCACCTCATAAAATTAGCACCTCATAAACTTAGCACCTCATAAACTTAGCACCTCAAACTCAAGCCTAAATGCCTAAACGCTAACGCCAATCGCTTTATATTATTTCTTTATACACAAACGGTGGTAAATGATGGCATATTACACTAACTGGCATATTACGGTGGTAAATGATTTTAAACTTTCAAATTAGGCCTACACGTAAATACAAAAAAATGAGCCCTAAATATTTCTAAACTTTTACATAATTTTTAAAATTCGAAAAAATAATTAATGCAGGTTTTAACGCTAATTACGAATGTAAAATAAGTTCTTCAAAAACTTTAGGAGAAAACTGTTAACAAAATTTCTAAGATTTAAAATGGCCGCTATTTCTAAACTCGAACGAATTTTGCATATTAACAAATTCTACCGAGTTATTAGGATAATCGACTTCGTGCTAAGTTTGAATCAACATTACAAACTCTAGCATGCAAATTTATATACATATTAATTAATGCTCAAAATGTTACCTAATGCTTTTAAGGCCCGAATCTGGATCTGATGGCTGCTCCACTGGTACATTTATCCAATGAAAATTCCATAAAAAAGAGATTAAAAAATATTGTTAAGTTGGTTGAATTATTAACTTAAAATTTTAAACTTCATTGAATAGTTATAATTAAATTAAAGTGGGTTGTTTATACCTTTTCCAACTAAATTTATCTTCAGCATGGTGGTAGATATTATACGTAAAGATGTTTGCAATAAACTTATCTAAATTAATTTACACCAAGAAATAAAAACAGCCCGATGCCTTCCATACGTTCATATAACAAGCCTAGTTAGATAAAAAAAGTAATTACTTATCTTCTCCACGACTTTTTAATCCATTAATTTTTTATAATTTAAAAAAAAACTTCCACTGAATTTTTAAATAAAAATTGTGTTGACAAATTCTTTAAAGGAAACGTTTTTCGTACTAAAATACAGCAACAAATTGAAAACGTCTGAGTAATACTGATCATTATTTAAAAAGCAATTTTGAAATGTGATATAAAGTGTTCCACAATTTAATACTGTAATTTCTATTTTTAAATTGGTAACACTGTCTCGCTTCCGCTTTGTTTTTTCTAACAATAATACAAATTAAATCCAGTGTAAACATTACACTGGGTGACTCTAAAGTCTAAATACGAATAACGACATTTAAACGTTTTAAAGAGTAAAAAACCATTAATAATTCACGCGAACAATCAGAACAAACAGGTAAATCACACAGAGTTTGTTGACGGTTGGTTACAATTGTAACGCTAAATTATTGTTCAAACTGTATTGTATTATTTATCTGCGAAAATGTAAATAGAACATTACGTGACCACTATATCATTCCTTTGAAGGGTAGTTAAATACATATGCAAATTTGAATGGTGAAATCGGAACTTCAAAAACGGTAAGACATTTCTTTTTAAATTCGCTTCTTCATTTCCGGCGGAACAGCGATTATCACTGTTTATTACTGAGTTGCACACTCTCTTGGCGACAATATCGGCCGAGCTCTTATTATTATCTCCGATCACTCTAGCAGTGACACTTCAATTTCTTCCTGTCTTTAAAATTTATTTCAACGATAAAGAGATGGTCATTCATTACGATAAGGGTCGCGCAGTTGGCCATTTTGTTTATCTTATTGGAATATGATTCAATTAAAGTAAACTACAATAAATATTAAAAGTGTAATACGAAGCTGTATTGTTGTTCTCATGATTGGAAATACTATTCTTACAGAAAAAAAAAATTAAAAAACTTTAATTATTAGAACACTTTGTGTGTGGGGGGTGTGACACACTCAGCTATAGCCTTATTTCTGATCTAATTTGTCGGTAACCGCGTGAGCGTTGAAAAAAAATTTAAACAATCACAATTTAATTAAGCTTCTTATGGACCTATCTTGTCATGACAACTGTTAGCAGTTTCGTTCCACTCCAGGTAGCTACTCACTCCACTTTCTTATTTGCCTATGTTCAGGTTCTTTGCCTGCCGACACCCGGTGCGATGTGGACATTAACCTAATCCTTTAAGTTATAGCTTTAACGGTTGTTTAATTCCAAAGTGCCTCATTTGATTTCCTTTAAGTAATAATATTATAATAATTTTATTTAATTTCGACACTGTCACTAGTCGTCTCTTTTAAAAGGATTCATTTAAACAAAGACGATACTGATTCGATTAGTAATTTCCTAGGTTAATTATTAACACAACTCTTATTTCCATTGAACAAATGTATACATTTTATTATTCTTAGGTGATGTTTCTTACAGATATAGATTTTAATTTATATTTTTCTTTGATGATAATTTTCCATGTAATTTCTAATATCATTATTAACTATTGAATTTAAATTGTATTAATACGACTTACTTTAATTTTTTTGCCTTAGTAAATAAAATATGCACATAATTACCTGTTCATTTAATTTTATTTACTCGAGTACAAATACTTGAAAATATTCTTATAAACACCTAATTAATTATTTTATCTTTACTTTGTATGTTCTAAACTTATTTATAATCAAACATTTTATAAAATTACACTAAACTTTTATTTGAATTTTATTATATTTATAATTGTTTTTAAATGTTAAATTTGTAAAATGGATTATTTAGTTATAGAAAAACATGCCTTATTATTTTAATAATGTTGTAATATTCGAAATATACATGTAATTATTCATGGATCTTTACCTTATGTCGAAATATAATATATATATATATATATATATATATATATATATAAACACCTCCAATAAAAGAGCCAGACAAACCAATTAATACCATCAATAATTCATAGTTAATTAATCTATTAATAAATTAATGCTATTTTGTTTGAAATTATACGAAAACATTTACTTCAAAAATTTAATAAAAATTTATATTTGATTTGAATAAATGTTTATTGAATTTAGAACTTTGTGATACTTGAAAATCGGTACCTTGTTTAACGGTAACTATTAACCTTTATTCCTGATCACTAACTAGCTTTTTTGGTCCTGAAATTCTTTCCGGAGGTGATGAGTTCTTGCTGATTGTGCAAAATCAGTAACGTGGTTTTCCTTCCACTTTTAGTGATTAAAAATATATTGTTCAAATGTTAACGCTGGGTGATCAATAAACGAGGGGCGAAGCTGCTTTGAGCTGAGCTGAGTGGAGAAGAGATGAGCGGGATGAAGATGACCGCAACCAGAATGAGAGTTCAGTCAGTTTAAAGAACACTTTTGTATCTTTCAAATGTAAATATTTAGGCCTACTCTAACGGATTACATGAAACTACTACGTTTAAAACCTGTGGCGTAGTCAGCGTGGTGGGGAAGCGGAGTCAGCTTCAAAACTTAACCACGACGGGGTCGAAGCTCCGTTATGCTTTCAGTGACCGCATGCACATTAAAACAATACTCGTAGATTAAGTTTTGAATGCGTAGTGAGCGTGGTGGGGAAGCGGAGTCAGCTTCAAAACTTAACCACGACGGGGTCGAAGCTCCGTTATGCTTTCAGTGACCGCATGCACATTAAAACAATACTCGTAGATTAAGTTTTGAATGCGTAGTGAGCGTGGTGGGGAAGCGGAGTCAGCTTCAAAACTTAACCACGACGGGGTCGAAGCTCCGTTATGCTTTCAGTGACCGCATGTACATTAAAACAATACTCGTAGATTAAGTTTTGAAGGCGTAGTCAGCGTGGTGGGGAAGCGGAGTCAGCTTCAAAACTTAACTACGACGGGGTCGAAGCTCCGTTATGCTTTCAGTGACCGCATGCACATTAAAACAATACTCATAGATTAAGTTTTGAAGGCGTAGTCAGCGTGGTGGGGAAGCCGAGTCAGCTTCAAAACTTAACCACGACGGGGTCGAAGCTCCGTTATGCTTTCAGTGACCGCATGTACATTAAAACAATACTCGTAGATTAAGTTTTGAAGGCGTAGTCAGCGTGGTGGGGAAGCGGAGTCAGCTTCAAAACTTAACCACGACGGGGTCGAAGCTCCGTTATGCTTTCAGTGACCGCATGCACATTAAAACAATACTCGTAGATTAAGTTTTGAATGCGTAGTCAGCGTGGTGGGGAAGCGGAGTCAGCTTCAAAACTTAACCACGACGGGGTCGAAGCTCCGTTATGCTTTCAGTGACCGCATGCACATTAAAACAATACTCGTAGATTAAGTTTTGAATGCGTAGTGAGCGTGGTGGGGAAGCGGAGTCAGCTTCAAAACTTAACCACGACGGGGTCGAAGCTCCGTTATGCTTTCAGTGACAGCATGCACATTAAAACAATACTCGTAGATTAAGTTTTGAAGGCGTAGTGAGCGTGGTGGGGAAGCGGAGTCAGCTTCAAAACTTAACCACGACGGGGTCGAAGCTCCGTTATGCTTTCAGTGATCGCATGCACATTAAAACAATACTCGTAGATTAAGTTTTGAAGGCGTAGTGAGCGTGGTGGGGAAGCGGAGTCAGCTTCAAAACTTAACCACGACGGGGTCGAAGCTCCGTTATGCTTTCAGTGACCGCAATTAAGTTTTGAATGCGTAGCCGCTTCTCTCAGCGCAACTCTGCTCCGCAATTGGTTGTTACCAGATCTAATTGTTGTTAATGAATAGTTTCCTTTTTACATTTTATGTTATTTAATGAAATCCTCACAATCATGTGGTTTTGCAACAATCCCGAACGTGTCTGTTTTTACGAATTAGTGGTTTCGTTTTAATTTAATTATTTACACGGATTTATTATTTAATATGAACAGAAAATCAAATTTTAAACAATTATTATTTAAATTTAACAGTTTTAACAATTGTGTTACAAATTAGTTAAGTCGACGATAGTTTAACGTAAGCGTCTAATCAATATGGACGCTAATCAGTTTACTGCGAAGGGACGCTTCGAATAAAAATCATTTGACTTGCTTCGAGGAACTTTTGATTGTTTGAGGAAAGATTTCTATGTTAATTTAATTATCTTGCTTCTAGTTGTATTTTCTTAACACTTATTTCCTCAACACTATTCCTTTCAAGTTTTGGTTGTTCGAGGAAAGATTGCTATTTTAATTTAATGCTTCTGCTTAATTCAAATTTAATTCAAAATGCTTCTGGTTATATATTTTTAATTAATTTCCTGACACTATTCCTTTCAAGTTTTGTTTGTTCGAGGAAAGATTTCTATGTTAATTTAATTATCTACTTCTATACATTTATATTTTCTTAAGTTTCTTTCCTAGGCACTATTCCTTCCAAATCCTTTTGAATCGATTTCACAATTTTTTAATTTAATGTATGGAAAGAATTGATTCAGTTTTAAAAATACATTGTGATACAACTTTTCTATAGGCATTCCTAAATGAACCAGTTTAAACTTTTCCCCCGGAGTCTTTTATCGACTTAGGCCTATTTATCTTTCTAATTTTTAACGACAATTTTTGAATTACCCTATAACTTTTTGATTACAAATTTTTATAAATTTTTGTGTTCTGCATTTTTCTATAGTTTGCTATCCTGAACACTGACAAATTTGATTCCTAATTCTACTATTATTTTTACATTGCCAATTATTTAAGGCTCTTTACATTCACCCATATGTCTCTAATTCATTAATTACTACAGTAATTAAGTAATCCAGTATATTCAGTTATGATTCTACTTTGGTCTATTTAGTCCCTATTTCCTTTTTTGTTACTCGTAATTATTGCTTTGTGTAAAATAATAATTTTTATTTTAATTTATTATTAATTACGTTTTAACTTTTACTAAATAATTAAGAATCAGAGATTTATTGATTTAATTTACAACAACTTTCTATTTCAAATTCGCTGAACCGATTTTTATAAATTAATTCTATATCTGTAATATTTTAATATTTACATTCTTAATTTTTAAATATTTTATTACATTTAATCTGAATTATGTTTTAACCATAGATCCACATTTTTATTGTCTAGAGTCTGTTTTCTGTAGTCTGTTTTCTGCAGTCTGTTTTCTTTAGTCTGTTTTCTGTAGTCTGTTTTTTTAGTCTGTTTTCTTTAGTCTGTTTTCTGTAGTCTGTTTTCTTGAGTCTGTTTTCTGTTGTCTGTTTTCTTTAGTCTGTTTTCTTTAGTCTATTTTTTTAGTCCTTTTTCTGTTGTCTATTTTCTACAGTCTGTTTTCTTTAGTCTGTTATCTAAAGTCTGTTTTCTATGGTCTGTTTTCCGTAGTTTGTTTTTAGGACTTCATCTATACATCTGTTTGTTTGTTTGTTTTTTTTTTATTTTAAGGTGAAAAGCACATTATGGCTATTATTGCCTCCCTAAATGTAAGCGTGAGTATAAAGTGTTAAAGCTGTGGTGTAGTGTTGTAAGTGTAAGCGTGTGTTAGACTCGGGTACCGCGAGGGACGTCTAAATCCTCTCAATAGTCTGCAATCCCCTGCGGGGCTTGTTTGTTTGCCTATCTGTGTGTGCACACCAATAGAAGAATCTACAATAAAAAACAGGTTTTGGTGTGATTAGAAATGTTTAATATTCGATTTAATAATTTTTCTGTACAATATTTTAATGCTGATCTACCGTTTGGTTTTTCGTTACAGTGAGTAAGACATGATTCTTGTAATATATGAAAAAATTAATAAATCAATTTTTAAACAGGAGCTAATATTTCGGATTTTTGTAAGAAATAACTAAATAAGAAAACATCTGTATAATGCTTTTGGCCAAATTCTTTTATTTAATCAAATTAATTAGGTATGTTTCAACGTGAATTATTTTATCAAACATGTTATTTTTATATAAAAAAACAGTTATTATTTCTTTAAAGAATTCTTAGAATTGATTCTGGCGGGAGATTAACGTTGTTGACTCTTTGTGCGCAATGGGGTTTACCTTTGTGGAATTTAGATTTAATTAAGGTTAAACAAAACCTTTGTAGTCTTTAAGCTGACACAAGTGAAAAAAATATTCGTAAAATAAGTATTTTATTTGCTAATGAAACTATGTAAACGAAATATCAACAGACGTTTTACTGAAGTGAAGGAGCGAATTGTTAAAGGGAGTGAAGCGAACGTTTTTTGGAATGTTATTTTTTATAATAACACATTAACGAGAGTTACGGAATCGTAAAACTGTACTTAAACTGATTAATTTAGACGAATGGTCCATGTAGGCATATTTCCGGGAAATAGTATATGCAAAAGTCCCGTTTGACCGAATTGCCCTTACACCGATTAAATTCAGTTAACCGAATTACCAGTGTATTTTAAGAAAATGAGTAAAATTTACATTTCGAGAATGGCAAATTTTATTGTAATTTTTATGTAACACAAACTATTAATATTATAACAAAAGTACTATACTTGCATAGACAAAACAATAAAAGGCTGAATTACAACTGCGGCACTCAGCTGTCTCGCTGCCGAGATGTAAGCATATTTCTAAAAGTGTTTTTTTTTTTAAATTCTGATTTCACAATCATAATAATAATTATAATTTGATTATATTAGCGTTTTGAACTTTTAAATTACATTAAAATATGGAAATTAACCCTGACCGCCGTTAAAGTAAATTCAAAACTATAATAAATTTTGTTTTTAAAGTAGATTACCACTGTGAGATTAGATTTTCAAAAATTATTGGAAAAAAAGTTCCGATTTTTTTTTAATTTGTAATGTTTGTATTTTGATTTTTTTTTTAATACGGAATGTTTTTTGTCTCTTGTGACCTTTTTTGTTCAAAAATTAATGTTTTCAAGATAATGGATGTTTGGACAAATCAGGAATTTGAAAACAATATAAATAAGGTTTTTATTATTTGCAATTTTTTAAAACTTAATTAAAAAATGTGTACCCCAAATTTGAACAATATCTTATCTTTTAAAAGATTATAATGCTTTTTTTATGAAAGTATATATAGCGGATTGTCTGAATTTCGCTTTAAGCCAGCTGAACAGCTTTAAGGGAAAGGGTAAAGTGACGGTAGTAACACGGTTTCAAACCAAAGACATTAAGGTGCGCAGTTCAAACACGGGGCAGACTAACCGGTGTCCTAGCCACATCGACCATCAAGCCCTGAATTGTCTGAAAACGAAGAGGTTCAGTACCAATATTTCAAGGAACTTTCTCGTTTGTTTTTTTTGTAAGAAACCTACCGAAAAAGCTTAGCGTTTTATTTTCGAAATACCCTGTACATACAATTTTTAACAACATATGAAGAACTAATCCAGAGTTTAGGATTTACGTAGGATTTAAGGCAGCAGGACTGGAAGGTACTACGATGGCCAATCTAGTAGCCCATTTCCCAAATTTAATTCACTAAAAATAACTATAATTCTGAGAAAAACATAATATTTGTGGTAATATAATATACGATGTTATATTTATTGGATTGATGACTTAAACTCTTTGTGTTTAATTTTCACACAAAATATCATCAATGTTCATTATGATTTATAAAAACATTTGTGTGTCCTTACATGTGTTTATATTATTGGCTAACAAAACCTTAAGACTGTTTTATTTTAAATTTATAAAGAAAAACAGTTGTTTAATTTAAAGTTTAAAAAATGTACAAGATGTTCAATAAAGTGCATCACACAATATAATTGTGTACACAATAATTGTATGACAAATATACATTTGTTAAAATAAAACCAGAGGATTTTAACAATACATTCGTCAGAGAGCCTTTATTATTATTTCTGTGGTGCAATCAATCATGCTCTGTATATTCAAAATAAATTGCAATTTGATCTGAACAGCGGACTTACAGTGACACTGTAACGGGTATTAATTTGTTTGAAAAAACATTGACGTTTTTAAGCTTGATTCCAAAAGTCGAATACATATCACGTTTTAATTGAACTTTTGCAAACATTTATTTTAACATGAATAAAATGATGCATACATTCAAAAAAATTTTTTTTTTAATTTGAAATCACATTTAATTTTTTTTCCAAGAAAATTTGTTTTTAATTTGTTAATACTTCACTAATAAATATTGTTTATATAATTATGTATAGGCTACATGAAAAGAATTGACTTTCCGAATATACACAAGTCAATGGATGTGGTATCACGTCGTGGTGAAAAGATCTAATATGCAATTAAGTTCCATGGATTCTAGTTCAGTAGATTCGTATGCAGTACGCTTACATGTTATTCTGGCAAAGTACTCGAATCCTGGAAGCCAAATGTCCTTTTCCTCCTTTCCTACAGACGTTTTAAATATTCTTATCCGGTCCACATTACCTACGTGGTATAGTGTTTCTGGATGACAATCACTCATTTTAGGATTACGGTCGCAGTCACCCTTATTATCACAGCCCTATATCTCACTCCCAAAGTTTGATCTTTGAAAGCTCTTCTGCTTCTATGTTTAACCCATACAAAGCCCCGTATGAAAAGATAAGGTTAGATTAAAATTGGAAGTTGCGTGTTATTCAGAATCCTCATTTTATTTATTAAGGCTGTAATATCTTCAAGAGTAAATGAAAAGCATCTTATTTATATTAAAACTCTAAAGTTGGAAATTTGTTTAATTTACTAAAATCCTAAGTTAAATTTCATTTTATGGTAATAAATACAAACATTTTGGTGGACGGTTGGTGCACCATGGTATGTTTAGAATGATAATATCCATAAAGACCTTCAGATGGGCACAGTTAGGGAAGTGCTAAGAATAGCTGTGAAGCATGGACGTAGGCATTACAATTATGTTAACTCAGCAGTGCGGGAGATGACTGCGGGCAGGAATGTGGAGCGGAGACTGAAGAGGACAAGACCAGAAGACCTGGTGCAGTGATTATATATTACCATATGAGAGAGTGTTAAGAGTCATTCATATGAATGTGACAGTGACACATTTGCAATTGTAAGTAGTAGATAAATTGTACTTAGTTGTAGTATTGAATAAATAAATAAATGAAACAATTTTTGTAACTTCAATGTTCTAAAAATAAAATTTATAATTCAATTAACAAAAACTAACGCCATTTTTAACGTTGATTTCCCATCCACATCTGTTGACCCGCTTTAGAATAGATCTATTTTCGAAAAAATCTTCTAGAGTACATAGATTGTTTTCAAAAATAAAACTACTCAAAAGAAATTATGTGTGACACTTGGGGTAGTGCCGACAGAAATGAAAAATGGTATAGGTCATATTATTTAAATAATTTAATTACATAAATTTAAAAAATACACATTTTTAAAATTAACAAAAACAATAAACATAACCTCAGTTAAAATTATATTGAAAATCAGCTGTTTAGAAGTAGTCACTTCAAGCCTACACAGCTGTGCATATATATATAATTGCATATAATATATATATATATATATATATATATATATATATATATATATATATATATATATATATATATATATATATATATATATATGCTATGAGCTATGCCGTAACGTAAAGGTATACGTTACTGAATCAAGCGTGAAGCAAAAGCAAATGTTTAAAACCATATTTCGTCAACCGCGATCACTTCAAGAAAGATAAACGTGAGTTGCAGTATCTCACAAAAAAATGAGTATGTTCTATCGTGATGTGTAATTCATAAACGAAAGTAATGCATTTTTAAGTTTATAATAAAGTCTGAAGGAATACAAAGTGCATATAGAAAACTGTCTTTGTACTAACTTAAAAATAAAAAAATGTTTCAAAAAATTTTAATGAATGTATGTTAGGTGAAAGCCCTGTTAAACATTGGTCATTTAAAGAGACAGGATTATTTAAAAACATTGGTGAATAAAGTGTCCTTTTATTTGACAATTTTATTTAAACATTTTTGTTATATCAAAATACGAATACTGTTTTAATTTCAATATTTATTTTTTTAAATTTTCGGCCTTGTTTTTAATTTTTTCATCTGGTTAGAAGAGTCTTATTTATATTCAGCCTTTTAATTCAATTAAAAATATTGCTTTTACAAGCGCAAAGAGAATTGTTAATGACCCCCTTGCTCAGCAGAAGCCCGAAGTAAATAATACTAATTAAAGGCCAATTTGGCAGAAACGTGTAACCCTTCAGGAAGGCTGCATCAATTGCTCTAGCTGCTCAACGATTCTGTTTCATTTCTTTAATAAAATACACTGCGTAATCTCTTTATTCTTTAAAAGTTCATTTAAAACACTTGCGTTACTTTACTGACACTTTTAAATTACATTTTAAAAGAAAGTATTTTGTCACTACCAGATATTCTAAGACTAACCTAAACTAGCACAGAATCTCATAAAACCAATTAAAAAAAATAATAATTGGAACTAAGCTATTCGTTAAGACCTAGACCCGGCCATGGAATTAGAACCAATATTAATCACTTTTCAGAAAAATCTAACTTTACCATTATAATAAGCGTTGCACAAATTAGTATTTTCAATTTATAAAATCAGCTGAAATTAAGAAATTGAATTTGACGGCAGTATCGGTTCATTTAGAACTTCTAATTTGTTCGAAAAGTTTAAAATTCTTATAGTCTAAATGACCATTTTAATGCTGATTATGATGGTGAAATCAGAATTTTAAATAAAAGAGTAACATTAACAATTATTTTTAGAAATTCGCTACCATTACGACAGTGAGACAACTCCTTTCCAAGATTATTTAAATTTATTTTATCTAAAAAAAAAATTAAATACCAAAATCAAATATTTGCAAAATAAATGTTTTTCATAAACATCTTATACTGACAAAGTGAAAATAATTGTGTTTACAGTGTTTACAAAGTATTTTTTGTAAGGATCCAAACTTAGGCCGTCACAAACTTATTTGGATAGAAAATTGGTGACACACAATTCAGGATGATAAGAAGAATGTTAGATGAAAATAAGAAGAAGAAAATTGGTGACACAATTCAGGATGATAAGAAGAATGTTAGATACAAATCAGAAGAAGAAAATTGGTGACACAATTCAGGATGATAAGAAGAATGTTAGATGCAAATCAGAAGAAGAAAATTGGTGACACACAATTCAGGATGATAAGAAGAATGTTAGATGCAAATCAGAAGAAGAAAATTGGTGACACACAATTCAGGATGATAAGAAGAATGTTAGATGCAAATCAGAAGAAGAAAATTGGTGACACACAATTCAGGATGATAAGAAGAATGTTAGATGCAAATCAGAAGAAGAAAATTGGTGACACACAATTCAGGATGATAAGAAGAATGTTAGATGCAAATCAGAAGAAGAAAATTGGTGACACAATTCAGGATGATAAGAAGAATGTTAGATGCAAATCAGAAGAAGAAAATTGGTGACACACAATTCAGGATGATAAGAAGAATGTTAGATGCAAATCAGAAGAAGAAAATTGGTGACACACAATTCAGGATGATAAGAAGAATGTTAGATGCAAATCAGAAGAAGAAAATTGGTGACACACAATTCAGGATGATAAGAAGAATGTTAGATGCAAATCAGAAGAAGAAAATTGGTGACACACAATTCAGGATGATAAGAAGAATGTTAGATGCAAATCAGAAGAAGAAAATTGGTGACACAATTCAGGATGATAAGAAGAATGTTAGATGCAAATCAGAAGAAGAAAATTGGTGACACAATTCAGGATGATAAGAAGAATGTTAGATGCAAATCAGAAGAAGAAAATAAGCATTAAGAAGCTAGTGAGGAAGATGAAAATGACGAACTTGGCGAGAGAAACACACATGTTAAAATAGATATGTGATGGACACGTAGCAATAGTGGAAGATCACCCTTGGGCGAAATTAACTACAGACTGGATTCCCAGGTACAAGCAAAGGAAGAAAGGAAGACCAGCTCTGCTTGGAGGGACGAATTGATGGAGAATGTAGGTGACCAATGGAGCAACAAACAAAAACTGTGGTCTGGATTTATAAAAACACTATACTGAATTAACATTTTTAAAGAACCAAATATTAAATATTTATCTATTATTTTTATTTGTTTTACTTTATATATTTTGTATTAAGGTTTTGTACCATTTTTTTCTTAATAAAGGGCCAAGTCTATCGATAATTCTGGTTTTGCCACTCGGATGTTTTATTTTAGTAGCTTATTGTGCACCCTCTTCTCGAGGTTCAACCTTCTCAATCCAATCTCAGGTTTCTCGAGAACCGTAAGATATTTTAGACGATGTTGGTTACGTACCACTGCAAAGCCCTATACATTTATAGCAATTTTTGTACATTTTTGTAAATGTACATTTATAGCACTTTTTACATTTACAGGTTTTGTACATTTATAGCAATTTATTTTACTTCCGAAATGAGAGGCGTTTGTTATTTAAAATATAATGTCAACAAAACATTATTATCATCATTCATATAAAGTTGTGAAAACAAAAGTAACTTGAAACCATATATCAATAACACCTTAAATATTTTTAAAGGTTAAATAGTTTCCCCTTTTTATGATCTAAAGTTACCCAACGGTTACTAACCAATCTAATTTCACTTTTACAAATTGTTGACACTTTGTCGACACAACCCTTTACAAAGTTACTGTTTGTAGTATTCAATAATCTTGTAAGTTAAATTACACGTAATTACCAAACTTGATTCAACCCAGCTACTTCCTATTAGCTACTTATGTTAATCGAAATATTAAATTGGATATTTCAAAGCGTAATACGTTATACGGCTTTGCAATGACATAAACTGATTGCATTAATTGAAAGTCACGTAATTATCATATCACTTGTAAGTACTAGTGATCTAATAAGAAATATTTCAAAGAGCAACACCGGGTATTTAGGGCAACGTATGTTATACGTTTGAACCATTTAATGGAACATTGGGAAAAGTGCTAATTAAGAAACAAATGAAATAGTTTTATATATATATATATATATATATATATATATATATATATATATATATATAATATGAGTTAGGCCTACAAATATTGAGTAAGAAATTATAAATGTAATAAAATATTTTTAAACGATAATAATAAAACATTTAATAATAATAATAAAAATAATAATATAAAATATATCATGTACAAAATATCTTGATTTTCGTTTAAATATCTAATTAAATATTTTCAAAAAAAACCTACCTTAGGTATAAACTGAATAAATTTTGTACGTATGCATATTGTACGTGTATATATATATATATATATATATATATATATATATATATATATATTCTTATTTTCCTCCTAACGATTTTGAATTATAATCTTACAATATAGCATAAAATGGAGCACAAAAATAATTTTAAAAAAATCGATTTATGTTGGGTCTTATTTTTGGGGAATTTGGTTTTAATTAGGAATAAATAGGTAATAACACGGGCCTTATAAGTACATTAAATGAATATCTAACGTAAAATTTCAACAGACCGAGGTTGTCGGCAGAAAGTAAGTTTGGTATTTTGTATTTTTTTAGTTCTATTTTGTGGTGTGTAACAGAGCATGCATTAAATCAGAGGATTCAATGAAACTATTTTATAAATAAATGTATCTGCGATAAAAATATCAAAATAATATGGATTAAAAGAATCATTTATTTTATAATGTGATTTGTTCGATTTATCTTGAAGTAAAATAGAAAAACACACTTAACCTCACGCACCTATTCATAGATTTATAGTTTATAAATTTATTTTCCCTACGTTATTTTAATAGTTTTTTTAATATACTTCAGTTATTTTACAAATAATCATACTAAATATAAACTATAATTTTACAAGGTAACAACATATTAAAGAAATTACTTAATGAAGGTATTCTATATTATTGACCGAACGAAACAAGGTCTCTGTTTCAACTCGACCTTTCGGCGTTTGGTTTGTGTTTGTTTCTTACACAGTTTTAGTCAAATGCATCAACCCATTGTTTTAAAATTTTGTACGGAGATACTTTGTATAAAGCCCATACGACGTACGTATACGAATTTTTCCTACTCACTTCCGTTTCAAGATGGCGAGCTCTGATTTAACGTTTAGAGTATAGCTGCTGGTTATTTCCTATAATACTGACTGAAAGGCAAAACCTATCATAATTTTGACCGCTTCACGAAGAATGGAATTAACGGTTACCGGTTAATCGTAAGAGCTTCGTGGCATACTTAGCGTGAATAATACAATAACAGTAGACAACTTTCAGAGAGTGTTGAAACACAAAACTTGAAAACTAGAAACATAAGCCTAGATGCCTAGGTCTGTGTTAAAACACTAGAACATAGAACAAATTTCCAGAAAAAAGTAATTTGTTTAATTCTGCACTGTGCACTTGTAAACAGCTGGCGTTTAACCGCTACTTTAGAGTTTTTTCACTCTTGTATTACACTACTTGTGGCCCTTTTAATTACATTTATGCTCTTTCGCTCTGATTATTTGTTCCCTTTTTTAATTTTGGTATTGTAACATTAGCACAGGCATATAGACTTATGTTCCTCTATTTAAAGTTTTATGTTTTAAGAGACATTTAATCCAGGACCGGTATATAGAATGCAGTTGCCAAGACAAAATTGAACAATTGGGTTTAAAAAGAGGCCATTAATCTTTGCAGAATAACTTGAAAAGGTACGACCTATTGGATATTGGATCAACCCAATCACGAACTCACTAATGAGGGATAAATATTGAGCTTCGTGGCAGGACATGGAACAATCAAGGAGAATTTAGATACCGTAAACTTTCTCGGGAAACCAGTACTGCTAATTGTGTGACCCAGAAAACCAAAACAGGAAAATAACTACTTCTGAAGTACGATGCACTAGAACGAAAAAGACATGATCTTCGGTTCCTACCATAGTTGAAACATTAGCGAAGCAAGGTCATACAACTGAAGTGGATCAACTAGGGGGTTAGGAAAAACATACAAAGCGTAACGTGCCCACAAAGAAGGTAGCAACCGCATCCTTTATTATAAAACCTTTTAAACTCTTTAAAACGAGTTTTAAACCAGTCTTCAAATATCGCATACACATAGAGACAGTTTCAAATGGTCCATTAAAAACAGTAGACCACACATTATGGTGGTATCTTAATTGCTTGATCACCACTCTACGACAGCGCTTTAACGCGCCCACAACTATTCCTTCAGTTCAACCGGTAACCGAAGTATTTTAAGAAAAATATTACTGGACCAAAATAATTGGAAATTATATGCTATTTCTCCATGAAGCTGTCAAAATTATGATAGGTCTTCCCGTTCAGCCAGTATTACCCTATAGCAAGCAACTAAATTCGTCAACGTTAAACCGAGGATGCAACCGCGATATGGAAGTGAATGGGAAAAATTGTACATATACGTCGTTTGGGTTTTATACAAGGTACTTTAGTGACAAATTTCCAAACAATCGGTCAATGCCAAAAATGTGTACACTCTGAATCGTTAAATCACAGTTTCTCATCTTGAAACGAAGTGAATGTGACACAATTTAACATAAGTTGTTCGAGATTTGGACCCGATACATTCATAACAAATTTCAGATCAATCGGTTAATGAGTTTGGCAAAAACTGCGTACAATCGTTCTTGTAAATCAGAAGCCGCCATCTTGAAACGGAAAAGAATGGGAAAAAGTCCTACATATACGTCACTTTGGCTTTACACAAAGTATCTTCGTACCAAATTTCAGAATAATCGGCATTGGCAAAACTACGTGACAAACATACATACATACACACACACACACACACGCACACACACACACACACACACACACACACACACACACACGCGCGCGCACACACACACACACACACACACACACACACACACACACACACACACACACACACACACACACACACACACACACACACACACACACACACACACACACACGCACACACACACACACACACACACACACACACACACACACACACACACACACACACACACACACACACACACACACACACACACACACACACACACACACACACACCAAATGCCGAATGATCGAGTTGAAACAAAGACCTCGCTTCGCTAGACAAATATTATTGCTTAAAAAAACAATTAAATAATTTTAAGATGATATTTCTCTTAATTGACTTAACTCTGTAATCGATCAATTCATTAATTTGTAATCTCTGTTATTTATTAATTTTTGTTATCATATACGTAATATTATTAATAACAACAACCTTAAAACACTTTCTTTACAAGAAGTATTGTAAGAAAGATATGTTTTGTAATTGTTTAAAGAAAACAAATCTCGAGTGTCAAGTATGGTTTACTCTAAAGACGAATGGGTGGAATTACGTTACAAGTTGTTCAACAAATATTAAAGTATCTTAAGAAATAGTTTGGTATCGATTATATTCCTCCTTGTCCATTACCTCAGCAGCCCTGAAGAGCAGACCTCGCACATTAGAAAAACTTTAACACTTAGCGCCAAACTTCCCGTCAGCTGGCTTTATTGATTTCCCGATCTTAAGGCTTTATAAAAAATTATTAAATTTAAGTTACCTTACAACTTCAATTGATAGTAAGTGTTTCTTGAGTGTTCTATCTGAAAATATACTTTTTGGATGGTTCACAAAAAGTTCGATCCAATATATTTATAGTCGCGGTACACACGTAAACGACTTACGAACAAAAATATTTATCTTACAATTTAAAAAAAATATTATTTCACACTGACAACATGGAGTGAATTCAGACCTAGGTTGATAATTTAAATTTAAAAAAATAAATTTAAGCAGGTTTGAACTTTGATTTCGATAGTGAAACCACATTTTAAAAATTACGATGTACGTATTTTAAAAAAAACCACACATAAAAAAATACGATGGAATAGCTGCCATTTTGAAACTGTTGAATGGAATTTTACTGTGTAAGCTACTAGGCAAATCTATTAAAAATAACGTTTTGTGCCAAGTTCCTGTAATTAAATCAACTTCTTAGTATATTAAACCTTCAGAATACATATAAAAATTCAAAAAATAAATGTTCACTACCGCTAGTTCTATTTTCTTTTAACGAATTTTAAAATGCTTATTATCACGGTAAAATGATATTTTAAACGTACAAGAAAAAAGTTATGATGTTGAAGATTTTGAATGACCGCACACTTGTTTAAGTGTGTATCGTAACAATTATATCAGGAATTGTATCGGTAACACACTTGTTTAAGATATTACTAAAATATATTTCATATTTTACACAATATAACGCTTTAACTTACGCAATAATTATTATTTAAAATTTACTTTAATTTTTTAAGCGTTGCATTAAAACTTATCGTTCTCTCCAATCAAAATTAAGTACGGCTGGAAAAGTATTTAATTACGAGAATTTTAATTTAATTTACTAAATTATATGAATAAGTGTTCTTACAATAAAATTATTGTTAAAGTAACCTTTATCTACAAAATAAAATGTATGTCAAAATAAAATGTATGTCAAGAATTAAAATCTAAAATGTCAAGAATCTAAAATTACGTGGATTGACATTGAATGAATAATTTTTCTTCTACATACACTTAAGGTACATACACTTATCTTGTAGTCATGGTCAGGTTTTTTGCAGTTTCAGTTGTCAAATCGAAGTGATAAATAATTGTTTATCGCAATGCAGCTGTCGTACAAGCAGACCGGCAAAATCTTTATGGATTTATGAATATTCGAACGATCTATATATAGTCTTATCGGAAGCATTTTTAATTAGATTTTATTCACCGATTAAAATACTCGTTTTGTAGCAAAAAAACTATTATTAAGCTAATTTAAAAAAAAGGTTTATATAATAATTCTTGAAAAAAATAAATACAATTTGCATGATTAAAAATGAAAGTAAACTAGTGGACGAGTGGGACCTTTTGCAATTAATTGGAAAAAGAAACAAATAATGTTAAGCATGAAGTTATTAGTTATTTTTAAAGCAATGTTATTCATTATATTTTAGGTTATGTATTAATTTAGATTATATCTGGTAGTTATATCAGGTTATTTGTTGTTATATTTAGGTTATTGGTCAATAGGCCTTACTTTGTTCTATTTTTCTATTTAAAACTGTAACCTATAAAATTAATGACTGAATTATTATACATTTTACTTTATTGAAATATTTACAAATAAATCCTACCATTAGCGGATTTTACATTACTTACGTAAATTAGGCTACAGTATTCACTGTTTACTAAATGCAGTGTCTTTGTTTAATATTATTGACACATTGGAACTGGCCTAGGTTTTTTTAACGATTCTACTTTCAAAACTGATTCAATCAATAATTATTTAAATCTTGGATTTAGTAATAATTTAAAACATTGCTGTCAACAATGGTTTTTTAGTAGTCAACTGTTTTTGTGCACACGCACGCGCACACACACACACACACACACACACACACACACACACACACACACACACACACACACACACACACACACACACACACACACACACACACACACACACACACACACACACACGCGCGCGCGCGTGCACAATTTATTATTTCTGTCACCTATGCCTGCATTGTGCTTCACTCTCACGAAAACAATTCATAAGGCTCCTAAATTTTACAATTTGTTTATTGGTTTTATTTTATTGTAAAATCTTAAAATGAAAACATAGGCTATGAGGTGTGAGAGTTCCCTGGTGTTCTGAAATACCTGTAGGTACCATATACGTAGTTTAAATAACACAGTTCCTTATTTTTGGTAAAAAAACTGTACGGCATGTTTAGAGTAGTAATACATGAAAGATTGATATTCACAGTTAAATAATCAGTTATTCTTTGAAAACCATTAAATCAAGTGGCTACGTAGAACAAAAATAATAAATAGTGCTTTTAATGTTGATAATAGTAGTAAACAATAATTTCACACTTACTCTTGACTGAGAAATAGTTGAAACGACAAATGGTAATTTATGTGTAAACCGGAACGTTGCTCTATTCAGACACTTGAGGGAGCATTTGTACATTTCGCGAAGACAAAGTTCCCTTGAAAGTTGTCGTTGGTTTCCAGACTAGGACGTAGGGGCTGTGAGGGGGTAGCATTATTAATTATTCTACATCTGTAGATGTCTGCAGGTTTAATTACACGAGTTGAACTCCATTCAAAGTATAATTAGTTGAGTATGTCGTTTACAATTTTTATGAAGTTAAACACATTTTGAAGTAAATTTGGAACTTTACAAATTAAGTGAATATAGTAATATAAACACATTAATGTAGTTGGATTCGTAATCACTTCAGTGATTGAAAGTCATAAATTGTGGTCAAGTTATTTATTGTGAATTTCTTCTGCAAATGTGTCTGTTAAGCTCTCTGTTATCAAGGCAAGATAATGTTTGTGAGAGTTTGTAAGAGCAAACATAATTCAGAAAAATGATATTAATCTTAAGTCCTAATATCTTAAAAAATATTTATAATAATATCTCACATCAAAATAATTTTATTTTTAATGTAATTTCCATTACATATTTGTTTGTTTTCTTTTAAAATAAGGAAATTTAAATACTTAACGATTCTTCTCTAAGAATTTACCTCTAGTATTGGTATATTGTAATTTAAATTATCAATTAATCTTTAAATTTTAATTTAATTTATTGTATTATAAATTTCTAGTTATTATAGAACTATAACAATGTAATTTGAAACAGTATAAAAGGCATAATAAAATGATAAAGTATATGATTTTAAAATAAGTAATGAGGGTCGATAGGCGACCTGTTTCTTGCCATTGTGTATTAACAGTGACGGTTGAAAATTAAACTTGAGCAGAAATTTACGTAATCTATTTAACCGCTTACTCTAGTCATATTACTGACGCGTTTCGGAAGTAAGGTCACATCTTCAGTACTTACTCCTAGTAGGTCGTCAACACATTAAAATTTGAATAAAAAATACAATACATTAAAATAAAATATTACAATAATTAAGTAAATGCCGGGTGCTTGCCGCAAGATGTGTTTAGTTGGTGTCATCGGCCTGACATTTAATTGCCCATTCATTGAGGGATTTGTTTTGTCTATGCAAGCTCTAGACTTATGTCTGGAATTCTGAAATCCTCGCCAACGTATTTAAGCACATAAATATTACAGTCGCCTTCTACTCAACTAACCGCAAGTTACCACGACTAAGTTAGGGCAGACACGTAGGGGCTTTGGAGTGAGATTCAAGGAGCAGCCATTCATTGAGGGATTTGTTTTGTCTATGCAAGCTCTAGACTTATGTCTGGAATTCTGAAATCCTCGCCAACGTATTTAAGCACATAAATATTACAGTCGCCTTCTACTCAACTAACCGCAAGTTACCACGACTAAGTTAGGTCAGACACGTAGGGGCTTTGGAGTGAGATTCAAGGAGCAGCCATTCATTGAGGGATTTGTTTTGTCTATGCAAGCTCTAGACTTATGTCTGGAATTCTGAAATCCTCGCCAACGTATTTAAGCACATAAATATTACAGTCGCCTTCTACTCAACTAACCGCAAGTTACCACGACTAAGTTAGGCCAGACACGTAGGGGCTTTGGAGTGAGATTCAAGGAGCAGCCATTCATTGAGGGATTTGTTTTGTCTATGCAAGCTCTAGACTTATGTCTGGAATTCTGAAATCCTCGCCAACGTATTTAAGCACATAAATATTACAGTCGCCTTCTACTCAACTAACCGCAAGTTACCACGACTAAGTTAGGCCAGACACGTAGGGGCTTTGGAGTGAGATTCAAGGAGCAGCCATTCATTGAGGGATTTGTTTTGTCTATGCAAGCTCTAGACTTATGTCTGGAATTCTGAAATCCTCGCCAACGTATTTAAGCACATAAATATTACAGTCGCCTTCTACTCAACTAACCGCAAGTTACCACGACTAAGTTAGGTCAGACACGTAGGGGCTTTGGAGTGAGATTCAAGGAGCAGCCATTCATTGAGGGATTTGTTTTGTCTATGCAAGCTCTAGACTTATGTCTGGAATTCTGAAATCCTCGCCAACGTATTTAAGCACATAAATATTACAGTCGCCTTCTACTCAACTAACCGCAAGTTACCACGACTAAGTTAGGCCAGACACGTAGGGGCTTTGGAGTGAGATTCAAGGAGCAGCCATTCATTGAGGGATTTGTTTTGTCTATGCAAGCTCTAGACTTATGTCTGGAATTCTGAAATCCTCGCCAACGTATTTAAGCACATAAATATTACAGTCGCCTTCTACTCAACTAACCGCAAGTTACCACGACTAAGTTAGGCCAGACACGTAGGGGCTTTGGAGTGAGATTCAAGGGAGCAGCCATTCATTGAGGGATTTGTTTTGTCTATGCAAGCTCTAGACTTATGTCTGGAATTCTGAAATCCTCGCCAACGTATTTAAGCACATAAATATTACAGTCGCCTTCTACTCAACTAACCGCAAGTTACCACGACTAAGTTAGGCCAGACACGTAGGGGCTTTGGAGTGAGATTCAAGGAGCAGCCATTCATTGAGGGATTTGTTTTGTCTATGCAAGCTCTAGACTTATGTCTGGAATTCTGAAATCCTCGCCAACGTATTTAAGCACATAAATATTACAGTCGCCTTCTACTCAACTAACCGCAAGTTACCACGACTAAGTTAGGCCAGACACGTAGGGGCTTTGGAGTGAGATTCAAGGAGCAGCCATTCATTGAGGGATTTGTTTTGTCTATGCAAGCTCTAGACTTATGTCTGGAATTCTGAAATCCTCGCCAACGTATTTAAGCACATAAATATTACAGTCGCCTTCTACTCAACTAACCGCAAGTTACCACGACTAAGTTAGGCCAGACACGTAGGGGCTTTGGAGTGAGATTCAAGGAGCAGCCATTCATTGAGGGATTTGTTTTGTCTATGCAAGCTCTAGACTTATGTCTGGAATTCTGAAATCCTCGCCAACGTATTTAAGCACATAAATATTACAGTCGCCTTCTACTCAACTAACCGCAAGTTACCACGACTAAGTTAGATCAGACAAGTAGGGGCTTTGGAGTGAGATTCAAGGAACAGATATCGAAAAACACAACTTAAAACTACGCCATCTTATGGCAAACGATCGTGGTTACACTGATTTTGAAACTAACCTGGAGGCCTTAAACGTATGCAACAATGGCACGTTTATAGATGTCCTTGATGAGTTCGAGATTTATGAAGCTTGTATAGAGGAACCAAATTTTAATAAATATTAAATGGCCAATTAAATTTCAGAAGAAATGCAATTTATGACACAGTAATAAAGATCTTAAGTAAAGACAAGCCTCGCAACTGAACCTTACATGCGGTTCCGAGACCTCGCGGTGTACACCAGACGTTGACGTAACTATTGTAATACTTTAAGTAATATGTGTTTTTATAAAAACATAAAAAGTGTTGACCCCCTTGAAGAGAGTTCTGAAGATGTCTTAGTCCCGAAACGTCAATAATAGAACGTAAGTAAATATAGTCATAGTTGGTTAAATAGATTGTATTTCTAAAAAGTATGTTATTAAAATGAATTTAAACTTAGTATTTTGTTTCTTAAGAACTATAAAACTATTTTCCGTGACTCTCAGAGCAATCTGCCGGACGTACGATTTTGCTCCTTTTAAAATATATTTGATGCCCAACATAAAAATTACTTTTGATAATATTCTATTTAGTTTTAACTAGACAGCAAAAGGTTTGAGAGTGGCGTCAAAAGCTTCTAACTTATTGGTAAAGTTGCCATAATATGCTTTTTCTGAGGTATATAAATTAGAAATTTATACAAAGTAACGAAAACCCCTGACATTGGTTTTTCCCAAAATAGGTTCTAAAATGTTTTAAAATGTTACACCCTATTTAAAAAAATAATGTATTTACTCTTTACTACTCGTATTTAAGTATCTTTTGTTGTAAACTCCCATATTTCCTATGATAGAGATCTGACACATCATTTACGTGTTTTAGTTTACCAACAGACGGACACGCTGCGAGATTTAAACAAGAAAATAGTGTTCAAATACAATGATAAAATTGTAACTTGAATGACGTTACGCAATGAAAACTAAAACATTCGCTATACATTGTTGTGTGACGCTAAATATTTGCATCGTTTTGAAACGGTCACAATAATGTAGATCCCTAAAACACTGGGTTTATTGATCCTACGCCCCGTTTAGGTTATGATGATGTCCCCAGCAAGTGATTGTAATAGCTGTATTTAAGCCTACATTGTGTTTTTAAACCCACCTTCAACCCTTGCGCATAACACCAGCTGCAAAACGTGGTAGATGATTAATTATGTACCAGGCAGATAAAGCTTCTGATCACTTTCATTTTCAGTGTACTTAAAAATTGTGTTATAAAAATGTGATTGTTTTATATTCAATATTTTTCTTTGTTTATTGGTTGATTTATGGATTAATTAACTTTAACTAATTTTTCGAAAATTCATTACAAATAGCTTTATTGCGTTCTGTGGGGGGGAGTAAATACAAATTTATGAATATAGTGTTCCTTTATTTAATTTCTGTATTTATAATTGTTTACAGTGTTAGACTATTCATCAATACCGTGAATTCTTTAAGTAAAACATTTTCCTTTTACGTACCCTTAAGGCCCGTATTTACGAACATTACTTGAGCCAGCCGTAATTCAAGTCTTACGTATCTTCTTTGACTCAAATCTGTATTACAAAACTTTCCTTGACGCGTCCTGGAGGGAGCCTTGAACAAAATCTGGCCTCAGGTTAGTAAATCAAAGACAACCTGGAGTCTTCCTTGAAATTTTATTTATTCAAACTTTAGTGTTTTAACGTCGGTCGTTTAAGTGTTTAGGACTATAAACTTTCAAGAAAAGAAACAAATGGAATAACTTTATGAAAATGTACTTCGTTAAAGAACATAATTTTCAATTATCAAAAATGTATTTAAGTGATCCTGAAAATCCTTTAGACATGTCTGATAATGCAAAGGTTTTTAGTCGTTATTCTTTGGTAAAATTGTAAATTATTTTATAATACCATAAAAAACACTTTCAATTTATATTTCTTTATCTTACTTTGTTTTTATGTAGAACTTTTTTTTATGTTGAAAATATCTTTAAGAGGTTAATAATTAATTTGCACTAATTTGTTACGTTTTTGTTATTGTAAATGTACTGTACTAGATTTTTGTGCACTAAGGTTTTTTATAGTGTGTATATAATTTAATATATTAAGCTAACTTAGACCCAGGCCTATAAATTTACAAAATTAGGTGGGAAGCCTTCAAACGGTCCAGTTTTTTAATGGTTCAGGTCGAATAATATTAATACAACGCTATTTCATTTGGTTCCAGAACCTGAACCATTTGAAACCTTGACTAAATGTAAACGAGTTTTACAGAAATAATATTAGTTTAACCTTTAAATGGCATAGGTTGAATATAATTCTACAATATTATTTCAAATGTCCAAACGAATATTTAAAACATTTCATTTGGTCTAAATCCGCTTTTAATTTTATTAATTTGTCTTTTGTTAATTTCTTTACATTGTACAAAATATCTTTCTTCTTCTTTTCGTTTCTTTGGGGTACGCTGAATTAATCATTTCTTGCGCGCTGCACTTTTCTTTGTTCCCAGTAGCTCTTCATTCTTTCCGATCTTCTTTTCCTCTCCTCTTCTGAAATGATAGGTTTAGGTTTTATTTTGGTTTTATCTTGGAATCTTATTCTTTCGTCTTTGGTAATTATCTTAGCAGTTTGGTCAAGCAGTGAATTTTATGTAATTTTTAATTCTATTAGGTCTTTTTCAATTTCTTTAAACCAGTTCGGTTTTGTTTTACGATTATGGAAAAAATCAAACACTTGTTTCGTTAATCTATTAGAGTTCATTCTAAGCAGATGGCCGTAGAAATTTATTCTCCTTTTTCTCATAGTATCTGACAGTTTTTCAATTTTCTTGTAGAGAGCTTCATTTCTTATATATACTACCTTATTATCCTAAAATTTTGTTCCTATAATTTTTCTTAAGATTTTCCTTTCCGTTATTTCAAGCTTTTCTATCTGGCCTATGCGATTCATGGTTAATGTTTCTGCTGCGTACAGTGCTTCCGGCTTGATCACTGTTTTATAATGTTTAATTTTAGGGGGGTAATGCCTCTCGCGTCCGTGACATTTCCTAAGTCACACGTGCCCCCTGGGTGGTGCTAAATGAGAGCGCAGCGATCGCCACAAAGAGTCTCCCAGCAGAAAATAATGATCGCCACAAGAAGAACCCAAAACTGCCCTTATCAGGGCAAAAATGACGATCTCCGCATCATTTTTTGGAATGCGGGTGGTTTAAATAATTCAAAATTTACTGAACTAAAAACAGTAATTTTTAATAATGACGCAGACATATTCATTATTGTTGAAGCAGGAGCTTCCACAGAAGCTCAACAGTTTTATAAAATGACTAATTTTACAAATTTTATTCTAAAGAGATCGAGGCAGGTTGCATCAGGAATTATCATTGGTGTGAGAAACAGCATGGCAAGCAAGGCCATAACTCTACATGAAATGGATAACAGAGACAAAATTGAGGCTGTCTGCATTGATGTTTGGCCGAATGGTAAACACTACAGAGTGGTTGGTCTGTACAACCCACCAACAAATGTCCCAAACCTGGACATGATTACTGATTTGTGCCAACATTGTAATAGCATTGTTGTTGGTGACTTCAACGCCCACTCAAACCGCTGGGGATACAGTTCCTCTAATGCAACCGGGAGGACCATCGAGGGCTTTATTGACCAGACCAGTCTCGTTCGTGTGCCATCTGACCCCACGTTCCTGTCGTTCTCTGGACACACAAGCACTCCTGACCTTGCCTTGGTTCATGCAAACCTGTCGCGGAGAGCGGAGCTAAGTCTTGAGAATGCCCTGGATGGATGCGGCCACCGTCCATTAAATTTGTTGATTGAGGGTAGAGATGGGGAATGCATAGCTCCTCGGCTCACCCGCTGGAACTTCAGAAAGGCTAACTGGAATAAATTCTCTCTCTTGACTGATGGATATGTCGATTTGCAACTTGTCGATAACAACCCTGATAAATCAATGGAAAGATTTAATAAAGCTATTACTAAGGCTGCATAAGAAAGCATACCGAGGGGTCAAGTTAAAAAGTACAAACCTTTTTGGAACAAAAACCTGAATGAACTTAAGAGACAGAGGAACATCGCTAGGAGGAAAGCTGAATCAACAAGAGATTTAGAGGACTGCATACAGCTTAGAAAAACCCAAGCTTCTCTTAGACGTGCTATTACACTTTCTAAAAGAGCCTCATACAGATCCTTCGTTGCCAACCTGGACTTTAGAAGGGATGGCTTAAAGGCCCATAGATTCATTTCCAGCCTGAACAACGACAAAAGCAGCCGGCAATGGGAACCAATTACCGTCAATGGCAAGCAGTTATCATGTCCCACAAGGATAGCCAATGCCCTTTGCAAACATTATGCCTCAGTAAGTCGACTAAGGGTAACCAGACATGAAAGAAAATTCTGTAGCACATTAAAAATCCACACTTGTCCTTCTGAGAATGAAACACAGTTTTTCTATAATGACTTCTCTTCCGATGAATTAGAACTAGCGATCTCTTCCCTTAATAAAGGAAAGTCTGCGGGTCCAGATTCTGTCTTTCCGGATTTCATTCGGCACCTAGGGCCAACAGCTAAAACAACATTCCTTAAACTAATTAACCTAACATGGAATGTTAGAGTGCCCCAGCAATGGAAGAAAGCGGAAGTTCTGTCGCTGCTTAAGAATGGAAAAAAAGCCAATGACCTCAGCAGCTACAGACCAATCTCTCTTACAAGTGTGACCTGCAAGGTAGCAGAAAAAATGGTTGAACGCAGACTTAGAGAGTTCTTGGAGTCAACAGGAGCCATAAGTGAATGCCAGGCAGGTTTCCGTAAACATAGATCCACCATGGACCAAATTGTAAAATTTTCACAGGCAGTAAAGGATGGTTTCCATAAAAGACAGTCCACTCTGGCGGTGTTTGTGGACTTTAAAGCAGCCTATGACAAGGTGTGGCGTTTATTGCTGTTAAAAATGTTGAAACAACTGGGTGTGTGTGGAAACATGTATCAATGGATCCGAAATTTCCTATCCCAGCGATTAATAAGATGCAAATTTAATAATTCAACATCTGGCTATCGGCAATTGCAGCAGGGACTACCGCAGGAGCGGTTCTTAGTTGTCTGCTCTTCAACACAATGATTGATGATTTAAAGAATGCCATCCAGGCACCGGGTGTCTCGTGTCTTTTCTTTGCTGACGATGTGGTAATTTGGGCAACTAGCAGCCACATCAAGGCTCTTGAACAAACGCTGAATGCCTCAATTGCGCAATTAGATCACTGGGCTGACTACAACAAAATGGAGGTGAATGCAGAGAAGACAGTTGCGCAGCTCTTCACCCTGTCCACTAGGAAGCATTCTGTCAAGATAAACTACAAGGGTAAACTTCTTCAACAAACCTCAGAAACAAAGTACCTTGGTGTAATTCTTGATACTAAGTTGTCGTGGAAAAACATATATCTAATACATCCGAGAAAGCACAAAAACGGAACAACTTGCTGAAACGACTGACCGCAACTAAATGGGGGGCTACACAGGATGTGCTCGTGACTGCTTATAAAACATATGTTAGGCCTGTCATGGAGTATGGCAGTGAAGTGGTTTCCTTGTCTTCTGCGGCTGGTCTGTCTAAATATGACGTAGTACAGAACAACGCCTTGAGAACCATCACTGGCGGAGCCAGGTCAACTCCTGTAGCGGCGTTGCAGTTGCAAACGGGTCTGGAAACCCTAGAGTCCCGTAGAGATAAGGCAACACTCAAATTTTGGGAGAGGGCTAGAAGAATAGACAAAAATCATTGGTCAAATTACAGACATGCAACTCAGCGGCTCAAGACGCAGCTCTCTCCTTTAGAGCATGCCGAGAGACTAATAGAAAAATACCAGCTACCAGCAGGAAATGCCGCACCTGTTGAAAGTTACATGGTAGTTGTTAAGGCATTGCCAAACATACGCCTAAGCCTTCAAAACCTAAACCCAGAGTTGAACAAAGCAGAAGTAAACCCCTCAGAACTGAAGATCTATGCCTTAGAAACCATTAATAATATCTACCCACCTGAGGAATGGTTACATATATATACAGATGGCTCTTATACTCTGGAGGCAGGAGGAGCGGGTGCGGGATGGTACTGCCACCTGTTCGAGGGATCGTTGGCGGTTGGGAGGGGAACCACTAACTTTGACGGTGAAATGAATGCCATTTACGAAGCGACCTGCAGGTTGCAGACATTGTCACTGACTCCGCATAGGTTGGTTTTCTTTGTTGACTCTCAGGCGGCAATTGTGGCCCTGAGTAGCAATTCCCCAACGGACTGCCTCCGCACTGTTCGATGTCGTGCCAGATTGGCTGAACTCATTTCGGAGGGCTGGATTCTTTGGATCCAGTGGATTCCTAGCCATGTGGGAGTTCCTGGCAACGAGAGGGCAGATGAACTTGCAAAAAGGGGAGCGTTATCGGAGCAACCAGCGATACCTGTGACTCTTGGTGCTGCCCGCAACCTGATAAACAGTGCCATTGACTCCTATTCAAAGGCAACCCTGAAGGATCAAAGCAAGGGGAAAAGGTAGGAAAGCCTCGCCTCAATGGGACCCATTTCTAAAAGTATGGAGAGGCCTGCTGCTGTCGCCCGATTCCGTCTAGCTACCGGACACGATTATCTCCAGGCACACTTACACCGCATTGGAGTGGTGGGGGACGATATCTGCCCATTATGCCGATCAGGCAGAATGGATGGCGAGCATCTGATGTCCTGTGTGGAGTTGCGGAATGCGTCAGGGGAGATCACTGAGAGATACTGGGAGGCTCGTCGTCGAATGGCTGAGCAGCCGAGGACAGGCGTAGGCTAAAGTAAAGTAAAGTAAGTAAGTATTTTGGACCCCCATGAAAGGGATTTCTTATTGTATGTTTCTTTCGTCAATTGGAAGGCCAATTCAAGTTTGTTTTTCCTGGATTCCATTGCCTTGCCTTCATCTGCATTCCAACTAATCCATTCACCAAGATATTTGAACTCTTTTACAATTTCTATTTTCTGTTCTTGGATTTTAAGGTATTTATTTGGGTATTTGTTGTTTGTCATGATTTTGGTATTTTCAAAAGATATGTTTAGACCTATTTTAGCTGCTTGTTTCTTTAATTCAAGAATCTGCTCCCTTGCTTCCTCCATTGTTTCAGCAAACAAGGCCATATCATCTGCAAATGCAATACAGCTAATTCTGAGATTCTTCTTTTTGTAACCCAATCCTATTCCACTTTTTATATTTTTCTTCCATTCCTTGACTACTTTCTCAAGTGCACAATTAAACAATAAAGGGGAGAGCCCATCCCCCTGCCTGACTCCCGTTTTACTTCAAATGAATTCGATAGTTCACCCATAAATTTAACTTTCGAAACTGTATTTGTTATAGTTGCTTTTATGACATTAGTTGTTTTCTTATCCAAACTTAGTTCTTCTAGTACGGATATGAGAGATTCTCTATCGATGGAATCGTAGGCGTTTTTAAAATCAATAAAAGTAATTACATACGTTTTAGCTCTTAATTTTTGGTATGCTATAATGTTTTTAAGATTGAATATTTGTTCCACGCATGATCTACCTTTTCTAAAACCTCCCTGGTATTCTCCCAATTGTGGCTCTGCTCTCATTAAAAGGACTTTTGAAAGAATCTTATATGTTAAATCCAGCAATGATATACCTCTATAGTTGTTTGGGTCTGTTTTTAAACCTTTTTTGTAGAGAGGATGGATGAGAGCTGTTTTCCACTCTACTGGGATATCTTCTTTTCTCCAGATTTCATCGAAAACCCATTGAAGAGATTTAACTGCATTTTCGTTAGCTTTTTTCCACAATTCGGCCACTATATGGTTTTCTCCAGACGCTTTATTGTTTTGTAACTCTGAAATTATTTGTTGTAGTTCGACAAGCAAAATTTCTTTAATATATAGATAAATAAATAAATTTAAATAATAAATGTTTAAGTCATTAATTTACACCATTGTACTATATCATTACTTATATTGTTATAGATTTTACTGTTGTCAATACTTATTCCAAGTTTTATGTATTTAATACATTACTCTATTAGGTTCAACAATAAACAATAAAAATACTGATAAACATAATCATACTGCATACTCATCCCAACCATTATAACATTGTTTCAGCATTTGCAGTTGAATATATTGTTAATACTTTGTACAAGACTTATTCTTTGTTATTATTGTACATAGGTAAGTTTTAATACTAAAACTTTTAGTGTTATTAAATACTATTACTACTATTATAGTACAAGTATTATAATAATTAGTACTATTATAGTACTAATCACCTTATTAAACAGCTATTACGAAAATGTACTTTTGTGTTAACACAAAAGTCGTTTATGTCGCCTTAGTCGTTTGTTTTCACTATAAGGCGCTTGATCTCGTGTTAATAGGTTTTATGCTTACTGCTTACCGTTTTATAAGTGAGGGAAAAACTAAGTTTATTTATATTATCCTGCCTTTAACATAATTAGGCGAGTAGTACTTATGTAGCCATATCCCTACAGGTTTCCATCCCAAGTCTACCAGCTTTTCCTTTAGCCAACACGACAAAACAAACGATTTATAACACAGACGATATGTATGTTCTGCGTTAATTTTAAGGGTACCTATTTCAGAGCCCTAATCTCTGAGTCTTACCATGATGGCCTCTCTAATTGATCTGTTTCCAATGAAAAATTGCTTGAAAGAAAAAATCACATTATATTAATTAAATTTTTAGCATTGAAGTAGGAAAACAAAACAAAATTTCATACAGATTTTTAAAATGATATTTTATTCGAAATGAATTATTTATTTTTATACTTTTAAATTGTTTGATAACGTGTAATAAATTAAATAAAAGTTACAATATTACATTTACATATACAAGTGGGGCTAAATGTCAGGTCGGTACAAACACGAGCTAAAACCACTTTGGCTATGAGGCGACCTCTAGTGATTCAGCAGTGATATATTACGCATCCCGCAGTGATCGGGCTTCTGCAGTATTTACAGACCGTGTTTGACAGTGACTTAGATTTATTGCCCGGTTAAATAGTTACTTGATAGTCCTTTGGTCACTTCAATGGCTCTAGCAAGTTAACCAAATGCAAATGTAATATCTTATATGGAACAACAATGTTGCAAAACAGAATAATTTTATCTTTCAATAAGATATGTATTTATTTCATGAACTGAATTATTTTCAGTAAAAAAAAATTACTAGAAATTTTTATTGGAAAATTGTGCTTACACGTGTAAATTGAGATTTTAAAATATTTGCTTTGTTGGAAAACTTTGAAAAATAATTTCCTCATAATCGACACTTTAGATTTTGATAAAATTTCGCTCAAATTTAGTATCCGAATAAAGTGTAGAGATGACGAAAATAGAGCACGGTTGAAAAATAATTAATTGTATTGTTCATTAGATTTTTCTTAAATTTGTGTCAGATATGGGGATTTATTTCGAGTCAGTGCAGCGAATAGAAAATCGAGTCATTGACAGGTCTGGCTCAGTTAGAAAAAATACAAACAAATCTTAATAATTATTTTCCGATTTACTTACATCAACAGTGATTTTTAAAAAAATTAGGCACTTTTTTGGTTTATAGGTTTTGAACCAGATTTATTGTTGAAATAATTGATTGTTAGAAAGCATATGTAAAATGTTTTGCACCATTTACGTTAAACTTATTTAAAAGCAGATCTACATAAAATCTTGTATTTATATCAAAGCACACAAAAATTACACACTCTTTTCTCACTTCATTCAAGAAAACCAAAATGATGTCAGGCATTATAACACACGATTTGCCTGTACAAATTTACATTAAAAGTATCTATGTGATATGTTTCAACAAATATGAATGACGGTTTTTGCTCCTAATAAAATATAATGTAAAATATATATAAATTCATTTTAAATACAATTTTACAAGTTTAAATTAATTTTACTAACTAAAAGTTATTACTTTAAATTGACACAATTCGATCGTATACAACTTTTAACTAGGTTAGATTAGATTGTGTTAAATGTAGGACAACAGTGAAAATTGTAATATTAGAAAGATAATCTGTTACCCACAAATAAAATTAGTAATTATTACTGATAAAGTTAATGTTTTTACGTAACATTATTAGCATTTTTTCTGGTTTTACAGACTTTAGTATTACCGATATTACTAAAGTACATCCTGTTAGGTTAGCTTAGCTTAGATAAGGCTTAGGCTAAGTTATTTGTTAATAAAGTTAAAGTTCTTACATTAATTATAAATTGTTTTTGCAGATTTTACAGATGTTAATATTGTAGATATTACTAATGTATTCCAAGTTGGCTTAGCATAGGTTAGTTTAGATATAATTAGGCTAGGTTTATTACTGATAAAGTTAATGTTTTTATGTAACATTATTAACTTTTTGCGGGTTTTATGAACGTTAATATTACCGATATTACTAGTGTATTTACCGTTAGGTTATGTTGGGTAAGTTTAGATATGGTAAAGCGAGGTTAATTATTGACAAATTTTATGTTTTTACATAAAACATAAATAACTGTTTTTTACGAGTTTTCAACTGCTTTGCGACTTTAATATTGTAGTAATTGTAGTGTTTTTGACCGTTAGGCTATTTTAGGCTCGTGTAAAACTAGGTTAATTATTGTTAAAGTTAATGTTTTTGCCAAACATGAATAACAGGTTTTTACGAGTTTTAAACTGCATCGCGAACGTTAGTACTGCCGGTATTACTAGCGTTTTTGGCCGTTAAATAAATGAGGTAAGAACATTAGAGCAGCGGCACATTAGCTGAAGTGGAAAAAGATATAAAAACCGTGTGGAAATATTTTCCCTCCGCACTTACACAGGCTGGAAGTAAAATATGTCCTGAACGTTCAGTCTGTGATTTTTTGTCGCTCTTGCCCTCTGAAACGCTCACTAATTTATTTATTTATAACGCATTGTACGGTAGTAAAGTTTTGTATTAAAATTCATTTTAAAAATTGTGTTTTAATTTTCTTCGATTGCAAATATTTATTACGTTACTATAACAATGTGACAATTCCCGATAAAAAAATTACAATGTATAATTATATTAGCTATGGTTTTTTTGTACTATATAAGAAATTAAGTATTTTTCTTCTTTTTCAAGTAAAAAAAAATATTGGAAATTATTTTATATAATTTATTTACACTAAAATGTATTAAATTTTTTTACTGGTTATCAGACGAGTTATGTTCACATAGAATTTTCTGGTTTTTATAGCTGATATTTATTTTATTTATTAGGGAGGCTGTAAATAAGAAAAATATATTTTGTTTTAGGCACGCCTAATGGATTAGCCAATTAGCTTTTACCAAAAATAAATAGTTTATTCAATATCAATTGTCAAGTTTTCTAGAAGGCAAAGCGTAATCACATTTTTGACAAGCAAAATGTTGTATCAACCTAATCTGTTATAGACAACTACCAAGAAATTGTGTTTTCATTTTGTTGGTAAAAAAAGTTAGTTTTCGAGATATTCAGTGTTAAACATGTCAAACGACCGCTTACTTGAAACGAATAAATCGATCAAGCGGATTGTTTTGACTCGAGACGTCTTTTATTTCGTTCAGTGATCTCTGCTAAAATCACACGTGAAGAAAACATTTCGTAGAATGATCGACTATATCAGTTGTACCAACTGTGTGCGTTAGACAGGGCGGCCACCAAATACGGAGCGGAGCTGAGCAAAATGACGACGAACGCCAACCGGAAGCGGAGTTCACTGTCAACTTAAATAACACGTTTGTGTCTTTTCAACGTCGTAACGGAATCTAGGAAACTACTAAGTTTAAAAACCTTAACGTAGTCAACGGTAACCTAAGTAATGGAAACAATAAGTTTTGATTCGTGAATAGTGTGGTGGGGGGAAACCGAGTCAGCTTCAAAACCGAACATAGACAGAGTCGAAGCAACACAGAACGGAGCCCAGCAACGCCGTTCGACTCCGCTCAGCTCCGTTGCGCTTTCAGTGGTCTCACTTATAATAAAAAAACAGGTTAGGTTTGAATGAGTAGTTCGCTCCGCTTAGCGCAACTCCGCTCCGTATTTAGTAGCCACCAGGCCTTATTTTGTTACAGTTGTTTAGAAAAAAGAAAATATTAATCGATTATTTATATTTCACTTGCATAGATGTATAGCGCCCAGCCTGATGCAATTGGTTTTGAAATGAGCATCGTGCGTGTGTTTATTGAGGTATACTCGATAAAGCTCACTCTGCAATAATATGTATGTCACATAAGACATACTAGTGCTAATTACAAGTTATGAAGCTTACAATTATGTGTTTTGTAGCAGAGATTTAAAGAATTATCGACTATGGCGCCATCGCGTGTGATATGTAACGAACAAAGTAACGTACAAGACTGAAGTAGTAAAACAGAGATGACCGTCATCGCTCATTCCATACTTCGAAGGCGGAACGTGTTTATCTCTATAAGATGCGTGTCAGACTGAGGGAAGCCCAAGAACAGGCAGGCTTCTAAGAGAGCGGAGTGGTTAAGCGGTATAGTACAGTCGTGTACAGGACCACAAAAAGTTCTAGTACATAGGTACTGGAAGTTCTCGGTTGAAATCCGTTTTCATAGACAAGTTCAGTCACAAGTTCAATTTGTACGATCAAGAAAGATTTGAAACCAATTACAGTCGTGTCTCTACATTTAGAATTGAGATCTGTCTCAACTGTTTAGATGCATGTATACCTCGACAGGTACTATGTCTCAACTGTTTAGATGCATGTACAAGGTGTGTTCAGAAAGTAACGAGAATTTTAATTTTTTGAACAAAATATTTATTTATTCTTCTACATTGATGTCGCCTTCAAAATAGTCACCATTGGAGATTATGCACTTGTGTCAGCGCTTCTTCCAATCCTCAAAATACTTCTCAAACTCGATCTTTGAGATATCCTTTAGTTCTTTCAGCGATGCGCTTTTAATGTCATATACGGCTGTAAAACGACGGCCCTTTAAGGTTCTCTTTATTTTTGGAAAGAGAAAAAAGTCACACGGAACCATGTCTGGCGAATATGGAGGCTGGGGCATCATTACAGTACTGATTTTGGCCAAAAATTCACGAACAAGCAATGAAGTGTGAGCTGGTGCATTATCGTGGTGCAAAAGCCATGAACTGTTTTTCTACAGATCCGGGCGTTTTTTTCGGATTGCTTCAGGCAAACGGCGATGCACTTGTAGGTAGTACTCCTTATTGATCGTTTCACCTGATGGCAGGAATTCATGGTGCAATATGCCATTAATATCGAAGAACACAGTGAGAATAACCTTCACATTCGACCGCACTTGTCGAGGCTTTTTCGGTCTTGGTGAGCCAGAATGCCTCCACTGGGATGATTGAGCCTTAGTTTCGACGACATATTCGTAAACTAATGTTTCGTCACCTGTTATAATACGTTTCAGTAATTTTGCGTCGTCGTTGACTTCATTTAGTGACTCCTGAGCAACTTCCATTCGCCGCTATGTTTGTTCAAAATTCAACAATTTTGGAACGAATTTTGCTGCCACGCGTTTCATACAAAAAACACTGGAAACAATGTCATGACATGATTCAATCGATATGCCAACATTATCGACCTATTTAATTGTAATTCGGCGATTGTTCATAACCATTTCTTTCACTTTTTCCACGTTTTCATCAGTTGTTAGATGTGCTGGGGCGTCCAGGTCGTTCGTCATCTTCAACGTCTTCACGGCCTTCTTGGAAACGCTTATACCCCTCGTAAACTTTTGCTTTACTCATAGCAGACTCAACATAGGCCTTTGGTAACATTTCACACACTTTTATACACTTTATTCCATTTTTTACGCAATATTTTATACAAATTATTTCATCCATTTCTTTTAATAAACGAAAATCGCCGAGCTCATAAAAACACGTCTAACCTTAGTGGCTGTCAGACAAAAAAACAATGAAAACAACTGAAAGTTTTATCATACGTCAAGGGCATGTATACCAACATATTAAAAAAAATTGACAATCGGACTATCCATGCCCGAGAAATTAAAAAATTCTCGTTACTTTCTGAACACACCTCGTATACCTCGACAGGAGCTATGTCTCAACTGTTTAGATTCATGTATACCTTGACAGGAGCTATGTCTCAACTGTTTAGATTCATGTATACCTCGACAGGAGCTATGTCTCAACTGTTTAGATTCATGTATACCTCGACAGGAGCTATGTCTCAACTGTTTAGATTCATGTATACCTTGACAGGAGCTATGTCTCAACTGTTTAGATTCATGTATACCTCGACAGGAGCTATGTCTCAACTGTTTAGATTCATGTATACCTTGACAGGAGCTATGTCTCAACTGTTTAGATTCATGTATACCTCGACAGGAGCTATGTCTCAACTGTTTAGATTCATGTATACCTCGACAGGAGCTATGTCTCAACTGTTTAGATTCATGTATACCTCGACAGGAGCTATGTCTCAACTGTTTAGATTCATGTATACCTTGACAGGAGCTATGTCTCAACTGTTTAGATTCATGTATACCTCGACAGGAGATATGTCTCAACTGTTTAGATTCATGTATACCTCGACAGGAGCTATGTCTCAACTGTTTAGATTCATGTATACCTTGACAGGAGCTATGTCTCAACTGTTTAGATTCATGTATACCTCGACAGGAGCTTTGTCTCAACTGTTTAGATTCATGTATACCTTGACAGGTGCTATGTCTCAACTGTTTAGATTCATGTATACCTTGACAGGTGCTATGTCTCAACTGTTTAGATTCATGTATACCTCGACAGGAGCTATGTCTCAACTGTTTAGATTCATGTATACCTTGACAGGTGCTATGTCTCAACTGTTTAGATTCATGTATACCTCGACAGGAGCTATGTCTCAACTGTTTATATTCATGTATACCTTGACAGGTGCTATGTCTCAACTGTTTAGATTCATGTATACCTCGACAGGAGCTATGTCTCAACTGTTTAGATTCATGTATACCTCGACAGGAGCTATGTCTCAACTGTTTAGATTCATGTATACCTCGACAGGAACTATGTCTCAACTGTTTAGATTCATGTATACCTTGACAGGAGCTATGTCTCAACTGTTTAGATTCATGTATACCTTGACAGGTGCTATGTCTCAACTGTTTAGATTCATGTATACCTCGACAGGAGCTATGTCTCAACTGTTTAGATTCATGTATACCTTGACAGGAGTTATGTCTCAACTGTTTAGATTCATGTATACCTCGACAGGAGCTATGTCTCAACTGTTTAGATTCATGTATACCTCGACAGGAGCTATGTCTCAACTGTTTAGATTCATGTATACCTCGACAGGAGCTATGTCTCAACTGTTTAGATTCATGTATACCTCGACAGGAACTATGTCTCAACTGTTTAGATTCATGTATACCTCGACAGGAGCTATGTCTCAACTGTTTAGATTCATGTATACCTCGACAGGAACTATGTCTCAACTGTTTAGATTCATGTATACCTCGACAGAAGCTATGTCTCAACTGTTTAGATTCATGTATACCTCGACAGGAACTATGTCTCAACTGTTTAGATTCATGTATACCTCGACAGGAGCTATGTCTCAACTGTTTAGATTCATGTATACCTCGACAGGTGCTATGTCTCAACTGTTTAGATTCATGTATACCTCGACAGGAGCTATGTCTCAACTGTTTAGATTCATGTATACCTTGACAGGAGCTATGTCTCAACTGTTTAGATTCATGTATACCTTGACAGGTGCTATGTCTCAACTGTTTAGATTCATGTATACCTCGACAGGAGCTATGTCTCAACTGTTTAGATTCATGTATACCTTGACAGGTGCTATGTCTCAACTGTTTAGATTCATGTATACCTCGACAGGAGCTATGTCTCAACTGTTTAGATTCATGTATACCTTGACAGGTGCTATGTCTCAACTGTTTAGATTCATGTATACCTCGACAGGAGCTATGTCTCAACTGTTTAGATTCATGTATACCTTGACAGGTGCTATGTCTCAACTGTTTAGATTCATGTATACCTCGACAGGAACTATGCCTCAACTGTTTAGATTCATGTATACCTTGACAGGAGCTATGTCTCAACTGTTTAGATTCATGTATACCTTGACAGGTGCTATGTCTCAACTGTTTAGATTCATGTATACCTCGACAGGAGCTATGTCTCAACTGTTTAGATTCATGTATACCTCGACAGGTGCTATGTCTCAACTGTTTAGATTCATGTATACCTCGACAGGTGCTATGTCTCAACTGTTTAGATTCATGTATACCTCGACAGGAGCTATGTCTCAACTGTTTAGATTCATGTATACCTCGACAGGAGCTATGTCTCAACTGTTTAGATTCATGTATACCTCGACAGGAGCTATGTCTCAACTGTTTAGATTCATGTATACCTCGACAGGAACTATGTCTCAACTGTTTAGATTCATGTATACCACGACAGGAGCTATGTCTCAACTGTTTAGATTCATGTATACCTCGACAGGAACTATGTCTCAACTGTTTAGATTCATGTATACCTCGACAGGAGCTATGTCTCAACTGTTTAGATTCATGTATACCTCGACAGGAACTATGTCTCAACTGTTTAGATTCATGTATACCTCGACAGGAGCTATGTCTCAACTGTTTAGATTCATGTATACCTCGACAGGTGCTATGTCTCAACTGTTTAGATTCATGTATACCTCGACAGGAGCTATGTCTCAAATGTTTAGATTCATGTATACCTTGACAGGAGCTATGTCTCAACTGTTTAGATTCATGTATACCTTGACAGGTGCTATGTCTCAACTGTTTAGATTCATGTATACCTCGACAGGAGCTATGTCTCAACTGTTTAGATTCATGTATACCTTGACAGGTGCTATGTCTCAACTGTTTAGATTCATGTATACCTCGACAGGAGCTATGTCTCAACTATTTAGATTCATGTATACCTCGACAGGAGTTATGTCTCAACTGTTTAGATTCATGTATACCTTGACAGGAGCTATGTCTCAACTGTTTAGATTCATGTATACCTCGACAGGTGCTATATCTCAACTGTTTAGATTCATGTATACCTTGACAGGTGCTATGTCTCAACTGTTTAGATTCATGTATACCTCGACAGGAGCTTTGTCTCAACTGTTTAGATTCATGTATACCTCGACAGGAGCTATGTCTCAACTGTTTAGATTCATGTATACCTTGACAGGAGCTATGTCTCAACTGTTTATATTCATGTATACCTCGACAGGAGCTATGTCTCAACTGTTTAGATTCATGTATACCTTAACAGGTGCTATGTCTCAACTGTTTAGATTCATGTATACCTTGACAGGAGCTATGTCTCAACTGTTTAGATTCATGTATACCTCGACAGGAGCTTTGTCTCAACTGTTTAGATTCATGTATACCTTGACAGGTGCTATGTCTCAACTGTTTAGATTCATGTATACCTTGACAGGTGCTATGTCTCAACTGTTTAGATTCATGTATACCTTGACAGGAGCTATGTCTCAACTGTTTAGATTCATGTATACCTTGACAGGAGCTATGTCTCAACTGTTTAGATTCATGTATACCTTGACAGGAGCTATGTCTCAACTGTTTAGATTCATGTATACCTTGACAGGAGCTATGTCTCAACTGTTTAGATTCATGTATACCTCGACAGGAGCTATGTCTCAACTGTTTAGATTCATGTATACCTTGACAGGAGCTATGTCTCAACTGTTTAGATTCATGTATACCTCGACAGGAGCTTTGTCTCAACTGTTTATATTCATGTATACCTCGACAGGAGCTATGTCTCAACTGTTTAGATTCATGTATACCTCGACAGGAGCTTTGTCTCAACTGTTTAGATTCATGTATACCTCGACAGGAGCTATGTCTCAACTGTTTAGATTCATGTATACCTCGACAGGAGCTATGTCTCAACTGTTTAGATTCATGTATACCTCGACAGGAGCTATGTCTCAACTGTTTAGAATCATGTATACCTTGACAGGAGCTATGTCTCAACTGT
This sequence comes from Callitettix versicolor, assembly GCA_022606455.1. Lineage (NCBI taxonomy): Eukaryota > Metazoa > Arthropoda > Insecta > Hemiptera > Cercopidae > Callitettix > Callitettix versicolor. Next base: position 3,011,838 of record CM040187.1, read on the forward strand.
TTAGATTCATGTATACCTCGACAGGAGCTATGTCTTAACTGTTTAGATTCATGTATACCTTGACAGGTGCTATGTCTCAACTGTTTAGATTCATGTATACCTCGACAGGAGCTATGTCTCAACTGTTTAGATTCATGTATACCTTGACAGGTTCTATGTCTCAACTGTTTAGATTCATGTATACCTCGACAGGAACTATGTCTCAACTGTTTAGATTCATGTATACCTTGACAGGAGCTATGTCTCAACTGTTTAGATTCATGTATACCTTGACAGGTGCTATGTCTCAACTGTTTAGATTCAAGTTTACCTCGACAGGAGCTATGTCTCAACTGTTTAGATTCATGTATACCTTGACAGGAGCTATGTCTCAACTGTTTAGATTCATGTATACCTCGACAGGAGCTATGTCTCAACTGTTTAGATTCATGTATACCTCGACAGGAGCTATGTCTCAACTGTTTAGATTCATGTATACCTCGACAGGAGCTATGTCTCAACTATTTAGATTCATGTATACCTCGACAGGAGTTATGTCTCAACTGTTTAGATTCATGTATACCTTGACAGGAGCTATGTCTCAACTGTTTAGATTCATGTATACCTCGACAGGAGCTATGTCTCAACTGTTTAGATTCATGTATACCTTGACAGGAGCTATGTCTCAACTGTTTAGATTCATGTATACCTCGACAGGAGCTATGTCTCAACTGTTTAGATTCATGTATACCTCGACAGGAGCTATGTCTCAACTGTTTAGATTCATGTATACCTTGACAGGAGCTATGTCTCAACTGTTTAGATTCATGTATACCTCGACAGGAGCTATGTCTCAACTGTTTAGATTCATGTATACCTGTTTAGATTCACAGGAGCTATGTCTCAACTGTTTAGATTCATGTATACCTCGACAGGAGCTATGTCTCAACTGTTTAGATTCATGTATACCTCGACAGGAGCTATGTCTCAACTGTTTAGATTCATGTATACCTTGACAGGTGCTATGTCTCAACTGTTTAGATTCATGTATACCTTGACAGGAGCTATGTCTCAACTGTTTAGATTCATGTATACCTTGACAGGAGCTATGTCTCAACTGTTTAGATTCATGTATACCTTGACAGGAGCTATGTCTCAACTGTTTAGATTCATGTATACCTCGACAGGAGCTATGTCTCAACTGTTTAGATTCATGTATACCTTGACAGGTGCTATGTCTCAACTGTTTAGATTCATGTATACCTTGACAGGAGCTATGTCTCAACTGTTTAGATTCATGTATACCTCGACAGGAGCTATGTCTCAACTGTTTAGATTCATGTATACCTCGACAGGAGCTATGTCTCAACTGTTTAGATTCATGTATACCTCGACAGGAGCTATGTCTCAACTGTTTAGATTCATGTATACCTCGACAGGTGCTATGTCTCAACTGTTTAGATGCATTTATACCTCGACAGGAGCTATGTCTCAACTGTTTAGATTCATGTATACCTCGACAGGAGCTATGTCTCAACTGTTTAGATTCATGTATACCTTGACAGGAGCTATGTCTCAACTGTTTAGATTCATGTATACCTTGACAGGAGCTATGTCTCAACTGTTTAGATTCATGTATACCTTGACAGGAGCTATGTCTCAACTGTTTAGATTCATGTATACCTCGACAGGAGCTATGTCTCAATTGTTTAGATTCATGTATACCTTGACAGGAGCTATGTCTCAACTGTTTAGATTCATGTATACCTCGACAGGAGCTATGTCTCAACTGTTTAGATTCATGTATACCTTGACAGGAGCTATGTCTCAACTGTTTAGATTCATGTATACCTCGACAGGAGCTATGTCTCAACTGTTTAGATTCATGTATACCTCGACAGGAGCTATGTCTCAACTGTTTAGATTCATGTATACCTCGACAGGAGCTATGTCTCAACTGTTTAGATTCATGTATACCTCGACAGGAGCTATGTCTCAACTGTTTAGATTCATGTATACCTCGACAGGAGCTATGTCTCAACTGTTTAGATTCATGTATACCTCGACAGGAGCTATGTCTCAACTGTTTAGATTCATGTATACCTTGACAGGAGCTATGTCTCAACTGTTTAGATTCATGTATACCTCGACAGGAGCTATGTCTCAACTGTTTGATTCATTTATACCTCGATTCATGTATACCTCGACAGGAGCTATGTCTCAACTGTTTAGATTCATGTATACCTCGACAGGAGCTATGTCTCAACTGTTTAGATTCATGTATACCTCGACAGGAGCTATGTCTCAACTGTTTAGATTCATGTATACCTCGACAGGAGCTATGTCTCAACTGTTTAGATTCATGTATACCTCGACAGGAGCTATGTCTCAACTGTTTAGATTCATGTATACCTCGACAGGAGCTATGTCTCAACTGTTTAGATTCATGTATACCTCGACAGGAGCTATGTCTCAACTGTTTAGATTCATGTATACCTCGACAGGAGCTATGTCTCAACTGTTTAGATTCATGTATACCTCGACAGGAGCTATGTCTCAACTGTTTAGATTCATGTATACCTCGACAGGAGCTATGTCTCAACTGTTTAGATTCATGTATACCTCGACAGGAGCTATGTCTCAACTGTTTAGATTCATGTATACCTCGACAGGTGCTATGTCTCAACTGTTTAGATTCATGTATACCTCGACAGGTGCTATGTCTCAACTGTTTAGATTCATGTATACCTCGACAGGAGCTATGTCTCAACTGTTTAGATTCATGTATACCTTGACAGGTGCTATGTCTCAACTGTTTAGATTCATGTATACCTCGACAGGAGCTATGTCTCAACTGTTTAGATTCATGTATACCTCGACAGGAGCTATGTCTCAACTGTTTAGATTCATGTATACCTCGACAGGTGCTATGTCTCAACTGTTTAGATTCATGTATACCTCAGGTGCTGACAGGAGCTATGTCTCAACTGTTTTAGATTCATGTATACCTCGACAGGAGCTATGTCTCAACTGTTTAGATTCATGTATACCTCGACAGGTGCTATGTCTCAACTGTTTAGATTCATGTATACCTCGACAGGTGCTATGTCTCAACTGTTTAGATTCATGTATACCTCGACAGGAGCTATGTCTCAACTGTTTAGATTCATGTATACCTCGACAGGAGCTATGTCTCAACTGTTTAGATTCATGTATACCTTGACAGGTGCTATGTCTCAACTGTTTAGATTCATGTATACCTTGACAGGAGCTATGTCTCAACTGTTTAGATTCATGTATACCTCGACAGGTGCTATGTCTCAACTGTTTAGATTCATGTATACCTTGACAGGAGCTATGTCTCAACTGTTTAGATTCATGTATACCTCGACAGGAGTCTCAACTGTTTAGTGTATACTCTCAACTGTTTAGATTCATGTATACCTCGACAGGAGCTATGTCTCAACTGTTTAGATTCATGTATACCTCGACAGGAGCTATGTCTCAACTGTTTAGATTCATGTATACCTCGACAGGAGCTATGTCTCAACTGTTTAGATTCATGTATACCTCGACAGGAGCTATGTCTCAACTGTTTAGATTCATGTATACCTCGACAGGAGCTATGTCTCAACTGTTTAGATTCATGTATACCTCGACAGGAGCTATGTCTCAACTGTTTAGATTCATGTATACCTCGACAGGAGCTATGTCTCAACTGTTTAGATTCATGTATACCTTGACAGGAGCTATGTCTCAACTGTTTAGATTCATGTATACCTCGACAGGAGCTATGTCTCAACTGTTTAGATTCATGTATACCTTGACAGGTGCTATGTCTCAACTGTTTAGATTCATGTATACCTCGACAGGAGCTATGTCTCAACTGATTAGATTCATGTATACCTTGACAGGTTCTATGTCTCAACTGTTTAGATTCATGTATACCTCGACAGGAACTATGTCTCAACTGTTTAGATTCATGTATACCTTGACAGGAGCTATGTCTCAACTGTTTAGATTCATGTATACCTTGACAGGTGCTATGTCTCAACTGTTTAGATTCATGTATACCTTGACAGGAGCTATGTCTCAACTGTTTAGATTCATGTATACCTCGACAGGAGCTATGTCTCAACTGTTTAGATTCATGTATACCTCGACAGGAGCTATGTCTCAACTGTTTAGATTCATGTATACCTCGACAGGAGCTATGTCTCAACTGTTTAGATTCATGTATACCTCGACAGGAACTATGTCTCAACTGTTTAGATTCATGTATACCTCGACAGGAGCTATGTCTCAACTGTTTAGATTCATGTATACCTCGACAGGAACTATGTCTCAACTGTTTAGATTCATGTATACCTCGACAGGAGCTATGTCTCAACTGTTTAGATTCATGTATACCTCGACAGGTGCTATGTCTCAACTGTTTAGATTCATGTATACCTCGACAGGAGCTATGTCTCAACTGTTTAGATTCATGTATACCTTGACAGGAGCTATGTCTCAACTGTTTAGATTCATGTATACCTTGACAGGTGCTATGTCTCAACTGTTTAGATTCATGTATACCTCGACAGGAGCTATGTCTCAACTGTTTAGATTCATGTATACCTTGACAGGTGCTATGTCTCAACTGTTTAGATTCATGTATACCTCGACAGGAGCTATGTCTCAACTATTTAGATTCATGTATACCTCGACAGGAGTTATGTCTCAACTGTTTAGATTCATGTATACCTTGACAGGAGCTATGTCTCAACTGTTTAGATTCATGTATACCTCGACAGGTGCTATATCTCAACTGTTTAGATTCATGTATACCTTGACAGGTGCTATGTCTCAACTGTTTAGATTCATGTATACCTCGACAGGAGCTTTGTCTCAACTGTTTAGATTCATGTATACCTCGACAGGAGCTATGTCTCAACTGTTTAGATTCATGTATACCTTGACAGGAGCTATGTCTCAACTGTTTATATTCATGTATACCTCGACAGGAGCTATGTCTCAACTGTTTAGATTCATGTATACCTTGACAGGTGCTATGTCTCAACTGTTTAGATTCATGTATACCTCGACAGGAGCTATGTCTCAACTGTTTAGATTCATGTATACCTCGACAGGAGCTATGTCTCAACTGTTTAGATTCATGTATACCTTGACAGGTGCTATGTCTCAACTGTTTAGATTCATGTATACCTTGACAGGAGCTATGTCTCAACTGTTTAGATTCATGTATACCTTGACAGGTGCTATGTCTCAACTAATTAGATTCATGTATACCTTGACAGGAGCTATGTCTCAACTGTTTAGATTCATGTATACCTCGACAGGAGCTATGTCTCAACTGTTTAGATTCATGTATACCTTGACAGGTGCTATGTCTCAACTGTTTAGATTCATGTATACCTTGACAGGAGCTATGTCTCAACTGTTTAGATTCATGTATACCTCGACAGGAGCTTTGTCTCAACTGTTTAGATTCATGTATACCTAGACAGGTGCTATGTCTCAACTGTTTAGATTCATGTATACCTTGACAGGTGCTATGTCTCAACTGTTTAGATTCATGTATACCTCGACAGGAGCTATGTCTCAACTGTTTAGATTCATGTATACCTCGACAGGAGCTATGTCTCAACTGTTTAGATTCATGTATACCTTGACAGGTGCTATGTCTCAACTGTTTAGATTCATGTATACCTTGACAGGAGCTATGTCTCAACTGTTTAGATTCATGTATACCTTGACAGGTGCTATGTCTCAACTAATTAGATTCATGTATACCTTGACAGGAGCTATGTCTCAACTGTTTAGATTCATGTATACCTCGACAGGAGCTATGTCTCAACTGTTTAGATTCATGTATACCTTGACAGGAGCTATGTCTCAACTGTTTAGATTCATGTATACCTCGACAGGAGCTTTGTCTCAACTGTTTAGATTCATGTATACCTCGACAGGAGCTATGTCTCAACTGTTTAGATTCATGTATACCTCGACAGGAGCTTTGTCTCAACTGTTTAGATTCATGTATACCTCGACAGGAGCTATGTCTCAACTGTTTAGATTCATGTATACCTCGACAGGAGCTATGTCTCAACTGTTTAGATTCATGTATACCTCGACAGGAGCTATGTCTCAACTGTTTAGATTCATGTATACCTTGACAGGAGCTATGTCTCAACTGTTTAGATTCATGTATACCTCGACAGGAGCTATGTCTCAACTGTTTAGATTCATGTATACCTTGACAGGTGCTATGTCTCAACTGTTTAGATTCATGTATACCTCGACAGGAGCTATGTCTCAACTGTTTAGATTCATGTATACCTTGACAGGTTCTATGTCTCAACTGTTTAGATTCATGTATACCTCGACAGGAACTATGTCTCAACTGTTTAGATTCATGTATACCTTGACAGGAGCTATGTCTCAACTGTTTAGATTCATGTATACCTTGACAGGTGCTATGTCTCAACTGTTTAGATTCATGTATACCTCGACAGGAGCTATGTCTCAACTGTTTAGATTCATGTATACCTTGACAGGAGCTATGTCTCAACTGTTTAGATTCATGTATACCTCGACAGGAGCTATGTCTCAACTGTTTAGATTCATGTATACCTCGACAGGAGCTATGTCTCAACTGTTTAGATTCATGTATACCTCGACAGGAGCTATGTCTCAACTGTTTAGATTCATGTATACCTCGACAGGAACTATGTCTCAACTGTTTAGATTCATGTATACCTCGACAGGAGCTATGTCTCAACTGTTTAGATTCATGTATACCTCGACAGGAACTATGTCTCAACTGTTTAGATTCATGTATACCTCGACAGAAGCTATGTCTCAACTGTTTAGATTCATGTATACCTCGACAGGAACTATGTCTCAACTGTTTAGATTCATGTATACCTCGACAGGAGCTATGTCTCAACTGTTTATATTCATGTATACCTCGACAGGTGCTATGTCTCAACTGTTTAGATTCATGTATACCTCGACAGGAGCTATGTCTCAACTGTTTAGATTCATGTATACCTTGACAGGAGCTATGTCTCAACTGTTTAGATTCATGTATACCTTGACAGGTGCTATGTCTCAACTGTTTAGATTCATGTATACCTCGACAGGAGCTATGTCTCAACTGTTTAGATTCATGTATACCTTGACAGGTGCTATGTCTCAACTGTTTAGATTCATGTATACCTCGACAGGAGCTATGTCTCAACTGTTTAGATTCATGTATACCTTGACAGGTGCTATGTCTCAACTGTTTAGATTCATGTATACCTCGACAGGAGCTATGTCTCAACTGTTTAGATTCATGTATACCTTGACAGGTGCTATGTCTCAACTGTTTAGATTCATGTATACCTCGACAGGAACTATGCCTCAACTGTTTAGATTCATGTATACCTTGACAGGAGCTATGTCTCAACTGTTTAGATTCATGTATACCTTGACAGGTGCTATGTCTCAACTGTTTAGATTCATGTATACCTCGACAGGAGCTATGTCTCAACTGTTTAGATTCATGTATACCTTGACAGGTGCTATGTCTCAACTGTTTAGATTCATGTATACCTCGACAGGAGCTATGTCTCAACTGTTTAGATTCATGTATACCTCGACAGGAGCTATGTCTCAACTGTTTAGATTCATGTATACCTCGACAGGAGCTATGTCTCAACTGTTTAGATTCATGTATACCTCGACAGGAACTATGTCTCAACTGTTTAGATTCATGTATACCTCGACAGGAGCTATGTCTCAACTGTTTAGATTCATGTATACCTCGACAGGAACTATGTCTCAACTGTTTAGATTCATGTATACCTCGACAGGAGCTATGTCTCAACTGTTTAGATTCATGTATACCTCGACAGGAACTATGTCTCAACTGTTTAGATTCATGTATACCTCGACAGGAGCTATGTCTCAACTGTTTAGATTCATGTATACCTCGACAGGTGCTATGTCTCAACTGTTTAGATTCATGTATACCTCGACAGGAGCTATGTCTCAACTGTTTAGATTCATGTATACCTAGACAGGTGCTATGTCTCAACTGTTTAGATTCATGTATACCTTGACAGGTGCTATGTCTCAACTGTTTAGATTCATGTATACCTCGACAGGAGCTATGTCTCAACTGTTTAGATTCATGTATACCTCGACAGGAGCTATGTCTCAACTGTTTAGATTCATGTATACCTTGACAGGTGCTATGTCTCAACTGTTTAGATTCATGTATACCTTGACAGGAGCTATGTCTCAACTGTTTAGATTCATGTATACCTTGACAGGTGCTATGTCTCAACTAATTAGATTCATGTATACCTTGACAGGAGCTATGTCTCAACTGTTTAGATTCATGTATACCTCGACAGGAGCTATGTCTCAACTGTTTAGATTCATGTATACCTTGACAGGAGCTATGTCTCAACTGTTTAGATTCATGTATACCTCGACAGGAGCTTTGTCTCAACTGTTTAGATTCATGTATACCTCGACAGGAGCTATGTCTCAACTGTTTAGATTCATGTATACCTCGACAGGAGCTTTGTCTCAACTGTTTAGATTCATGTATACCTCGACAGGAGCTATGTCTCAACTGTTTAGATTCATGTATACCTCGACAGGAGCTATGTCTCAACTGTTTAGATTCATGTATACCTTGACAGGAGCTATGTCTCAACTGTTTAGATTCATGTATACCTCGACAGGAGCTTTGTCTCAACTGTTTAGATTCATGTATACCTTGACAGGTGCTATGTCTCAACTGTTTAGATTCATGTATACCTCGACAGGAGCTTTGTCTCAACTGTTTAGATTCATGTATACCTTGACAGGAGCTATGTCTCAACTGTTTAGATTCATGTATACCTCGACAGGAGCTATGTCTCAACTGTTTAGATTCATGTATACCTTGACAGGAGCTATGTCTCAACTGTTTAGATTCATGTATACCTCGACAGGAGCTTTGTCTCAACTGTTTAGATTCATGTATACCTTGACAGGTGCTATGTCTCAACTGTTTAGATTCATGTATACCTCGACAGGAGCTTTGTCTCAACTGTTTAGATTCATGTATACCTTGACAGGAGCTATGTCTCAACTGTTTAGATTCATGTATACCTCGACAGGAGCAATGTCTCAACTGTTTAGATTCATGTATACCTCGACAGGAGCTTTGTCTCAACTGTTTAGATTCATGTATACCTCGACAGGAGCTTTGTCTCAACTGTTTAGATTCATGTATACCTCGACAGGAGCTTTGTCTCAACTGTTTAGATTCATGTATACCTCGACAGGAGCTTTGTCTCAACTGTTTAGATTCATGTATACCTCGACAGGAGCTATGTCTCAACTGTTTAGATTCATGTATACTTTGACAGGAGCTATGTCTCAACTGTTTAGATTCATGTATACCTCGACAGGAGCTTTGTCTCAACTGTTTAGATTCATGTATACCTTGACAGGTGCTATGTCTCAACTGTTTAGATTCATGTATACCTCGACAGGAGCAATAGGTATCGGTACCCTAACAGTCTGCCTGAGCTCGGCCCTAACGAGGAAAAACTTGTGCCTCCACGATTGGCGTCTGCCCGCAGCACGTTGAAGAAGTTTCAAATATGCCACGATAGATGAGTTTCCGATACAGCCTACCTCGAATTTTTTACCCACAGTAGGTTTTACTTATGTTCGTACAAAGTTTCAATTAAATCGATCGTTTTGGAAATATAAATTATTTTTTTAAATTATTATGGCGAATATCTCGCTAATTAGGTTATTTCCTTAATCGATTTTTTGAAGTGAAATCCCCCTTCCTATCGCTGGGTATGGGTGTGTGTTTTCCAGGGGGAAAAATTCAGTTTGCCGTCACGGGACGATCTAACACATCCATACGCGCACTATAGTGAACATTAACATTATTAATCCAAATAATATTATTACAACATTATTATTACAAAAATTATTACATTTTTTAGTGGTTAATAAAATGTATTTTTGAAGTGAAAACTTGTATGGTGGCGGTAGACATAACGTGGGTATGAACATTAGCTTTCGCGTCACGCTTGCATCCGTAATGCATACCTCACAGCATATATTGTTCTTGTATATATCTAAACTGAAACTGACTACATCTAAACAGTTGAATTTCGCACAATAACTTCAATATCATTTCAATTGAGGTTACGTTTATTGTTAATTTAAAAAATGTGTATTTTCTAAATTTGTGTTGTTAAAGTATTTAATGTACAATTTTTGAATGCCAGAATCATAAATATTATATTTATTGTTATAATTAGGCTGTATAAATGTCAAAAGTAGAGTTACAATCTGATTAATTATTAAAGTCCCTAAGATATATAAAGCATAAGATATTCCAATTCATAATCTGTGACTTTTTCAGTTAATTTGTTAGTTGTGTATCTACAAATACGCCACATTTCATAAGAAAATAATTTTTAAAAGTTGCTCTTTCCTGCATCTAAATTTTTATAAAAATAATTAAATCATAATAGTGAAAAAGTATACAGGCATGCCAAAAAAGTAGTCACTTCTGTCGGCCAGTCCCGCACTGCCTAGGTTTTTGTATTTTGACCTCATAGATCTTAATCATATTATATTTCTGAAAGTTTGTGTGTGTGTGTGTGTGTGTGTGTGTTTGTTTGTTATTCAATCACGCTTTAACCACTAGACCAATTAAGATGAAACATGGTACGAAAATGGTTTCAGTATCTGAGATAAACATAGGCCTATTTCCGTTTTAAAAAAAACGTCATTATACTACTTACCCAGCCCAACATAATTATGTAGTATTTAGTTTTGTGTCATGTGTTAACTGTACAATAGTGACGTTTTATATTTTTAAATTACTGTTTACTGGACCTGAGATTTAGGTACCTGTGATTGACATATATCTAATCAAATTTTAAGGATCTTAATCCCTGTTTTAATTATTGCAAAATTATTGCTTTTAATGTCAAATTTACAATTACTTTAGTTAAAATTTTTGTCAAAACTGACTCTAATTGGTTAATTTGTGTTGAATTTTCAATATTAAATGTAAAAAAATCACTACGCAGAGTGCATATTACGATATGTTAAAAATTACTATAATTGTAAGTATTTTCTCTTTGTGAAAGTCTGGTTTGCTTCACTTTTTGTAGTTTTGTTACTTTAAGTTTCGTTAGATCAAATAATCACAATCTGGTGTTTCTCATTTAAGACTTTTCAATGTTTTCGACGCAGAGTGCAGAATATATAACATACACAATTTTATTACACGCCCAAAAGCAAGAATCCAAAATATAAAACCTCGGAAACCTCGAGAAGTAAGATAAAAATAAAAAAAAAGGATAACATCTTAACCTCAAAATTGCTACCGCGCGAAAGTCGGTAACGTGTTGTACATCGGTAAAACACTAAAAATACGTCTAACACAGGTTTTGGGTGACAAGAAACCCATTTTTTAAAAATAATAATAATAACCTAACTGACACGGTTGTTAGACCTAACACGGTGGTGCGTAAAAAACCCTTTTTTTGAGAATACTACAACAATAACTGACACGGTTGTTAGGCCTAACAACCTTTATATTTTTTTAAAGAATACTACATTTCCTAACTGACACGGTTGTTGGATCTATAACGGTGATGTGTGAAAAAAACTTCATTTTTTTCAAGAGTACGCCAAACCTTAAGTGACACGGTTGTTAGGCCTAACATGGTGATGTCTGAAAAAACTTTATTTTTTCTAAGAATACTCCATAAGCTAACTAACATGGTTGTTAGGCCTAACACGGTGATGCATTAAAAAACCTTTATTTCTTTCTTTAAAAAGAGTACTTCATAACCAAACTGACACGATTGTTGGTCCTAACACGGTGATGCGTGAAAAAAACCTTTATTAATTTTTTTTAAAGAATACCAATTACCTCCTGACACGGTTGTTGGGTCTAATACGGTGATGCGTGAGAAAAAAAACTTTATTTTTTTAAGAGTACTCCATGACGTAACTAACACTTGTTAGGCCTAACACGGTGAAGCGTTAAAAAAACCTTTATTAAAAAAAATAAGAAAACTCCATAACCTAACTGACATGGTTGTTGGTCCTAACACGGTGATGCGTGAAAAAAACCTTTATTATTTTTTTTAAGAATACCTATAATCTAACTGAAAAAATTCTTAATTTTTTTTAGAGAGTACTTCATAAACTAACACGGTTGTTAGGCTTAACACGGTGATGCATTAAAAAAAACCTTTATTAAAAAAAAGAAGACAACTCCAAACCTAACTGACACGGTTGTTGGTCCTAACATGGTGAGCGTGAAAAAAAACTTTATTATTTTTTTAAAGAATACGTATAACCTGACACAATTGTTGGGCCTAATACGGTGATGCGTGAAAAATACCTGATGATAGTTTATGCTTCCGTCGTACACGGTTTCAATAAAACGATAACTTTTCTTTATTAATAATGCAAATATTGCCGCACTTCGAACACGAATACGATTCTTTAAAGATGCCATGATTAATAAGAAATTCAACAATACGACCGTAATTCTAACATAAAAACTCAATCAGAGGCAAACAGAAAAGTTCACTAATAACAGTGGCCATTTTAAGATGTTTCGTTAACAAGCACAAACACAGTAATAAATCATAAGATTTAGTAATGCCGTCAGATTCTGTATCGCGCATGAGCATGCATAACAAGAATGCTTATGTCCGGTAAATCAGAGAAGGGATAATAGTAATCAATGCAATGTAAACAGTAACATCGTGTCAGTATAGTTCCGTAAAAATTGGCTTAAAATCGTATTTATTATTTAAAAAAAATGTTTTCCGCAGATGATCAATTACAATTAATAAGTCGCAGGGTCAGACATTAAGAGTAGCAGGAATACATTTGGGAACTCCGTGCTTCTCCCACGGTCAGTTATATGTTGCCTGTTCTAGAGTGTCGAGTGACAGAAGTTTATACGTATTGGCCAAAAACCATAAATCTTACAATATTGTATACAGAAATATATTAAACTGAAATAAAGTTATTCTGATTTTCAAAATCGCTATTTAATTTTTATTATCTATAAATTTTATTATCTTTAATGTATATTATGATTGCTGGCAAAGCCGTGACGGGTAACAGGTAATCGTATCATAAAACAATGTATAACTTTCATGAAATTACCTTTTATTTAACAATTTTAATGACCTTTCAAAAAATGATCTAGAGTCTTGCATCGGCTATTATTTCAAGGTCACATGTCTGGATTGAAAATACACTAAAAAATTTGAACGTACTTATTTGTACGAAATAAAATTGAGATGAATATTTTAGTCAAACGTTAACGGACGCAGTACATTAAAAGCACGAAAAAGTGACGCGAATACTGTAGATTATTTGTCCGCAACTATGTCCGCGATATTTGTAACGGAAAATTAATAGCTTAAGAAATTTAAACTGTACATTTCCAATTGAAACTGATCACTGTTAATTAAATTAACTTTGTTTAAAATTATCAGTTATTTGTAAAACAATAACTTGCGCTTAAGTACAGTTGTGTAATTGCGTCACTGAATCAAACTTTATCTTTTATTAGCGACATTTGGAAGCTTCGGAAACGAAACCCGTACGCAACAAAACGTTATAAACAACGGCTGAGTAATTTACTGTTGTCATTCTGTTTAATTGAAACATTAATTACGTCTTTTCATTTATACCGTGAAAACATTTGACGTACGCGTACAAATTTGCGAAAGAGCCCTTGTGTAAAATTTTTAACTTTTTATTAGTGAATTTTTCATTGAAAAATGAGTGTTGTAGGCCGTTACGAGGAATACCTTAACTTAAAAAGGATTACGAAATTATGTACATGGAGAGGTATATATATACGTTTGTATAGTTTATTTGTAAAACTACTTTTAATTTTGTGATTTAATTGTTTCACCCTTGTGTATTTAATTTATAGACAAAATATATCTTTAAGTTTTCTTCTTTGTTAATTGAGTATTTTTGCGTAAAGATAAAATATTTAGTTGTAATTACAATAACTTCTAGAATAACCTAACTGGTTATGAATGTAACAGTTAAGTAAATTTTAGCAAAGCACCTACTGTCAGGGCGACTATGACTAATACGGTAATATTTGCAAATTCGTTTAGAATTTTTCAAACAAGGCCACTGGCATGAACACCTATTGCCTCATTATAGATATTTCAAAAACTTCAACACAAAAGTGGTAGCACGATTTATTGTAAGTTTTCTGATATTTTAAGCTGCATTCATGTCATACTAGAACTGATACTGTGTGTGTGTGTGTGTGTGTGTGTGTGTGTGTGTGTGTGTGTGTGTGTGTGTGTGTGAGAGAGAGAGAGAGAGAGAGAGAGAGAGAGAGAGAGAGAGAGAGAGGAACAAATCAACAATACTGCAAGAAATTTAATTATATGTTTATTTATGTATTGTGTGTGGAGGCTGCACAAGTTTTATATATATAAAGAACTAGAAGAAATATATATAGATAGTACATTATCTATATTCTCCTTTCTTTGTGTCATGTGATACAGCAGTGACATAAAAGTTTTTTGATTCTCTTATGCTCGATTTTAGTCATAAAAATCTGAAATAAATTTTATATAAGAAATTTTAATATATTTTAGTAAGAAAAACAGTAAATTTCAGTTTAATATGTTTTTTATTAAATTAATAACTAATTACGTACAATCGTAATTTACCTTCGTAAATTTATCATTCGTATGAATCACAAAGTTCGTTTTTTATTTTTTACTTTTGGTTTTTACAAATATTATTAGATTTTTTATATTCATGTTCGACATATATTCCGTTTAGACGTTTTGTGCTAGAAACAGCCAAATTTAATTCAGTTGACCTTAAACTACAATTGTACTACTGTTGTCGGTCTTAATGATAAGCGGTTTTGTCCCTATCTTGTAGACTAAAAAATCAGTAGGCTACATACCAATAACTTCTGAAGAGCTAAATTAAATTATTCATCGTTTCAACTGTAGCTGTAGGGGAATTGTAAAATAAATTTCACACTGTATATATCTTTAATAAATATCTTATTTATATTTTTTCCGAATGCTCAGAAAATACGAGGGTTGATCAAATATAAACGAGACTGACTTTCTAAAAACTTTTCCGTTGGACATTGAACTCTAAAGGGTGGGGTTTCAGGTAGCCTGGGAGGTTTGGGACGGGCAACATTTCCGTTCGGACCCTTCAGTATAAAACAATACAATGAGTGAGAGTGAAGTGCACGTTTCCGTGGAGCAGAGAATTATTATTAAGCTTTTGGCCAAGGAGGGGGTCAATCCGACTGAAATCTTTCGTAGATTGACGGCTCAATACGGGGACAGGACCCTGTCAAGAGCTCGCGTTTTTGCTTGGCACAAGGAATTCGCCGAAGGACGGGAAGCAGTAGAAAACCTGAAGGCCAAATCACGATCGTCGGCCGGGAAGGTAATGGCCACTGTATTTTTCAACAATCACGGCGCCTTTCACGTCGATTTCCTCCATCAACGACGCACAATAAATGCACAATATTATTGCGATGTTTTAGAGGCCGCAAAACAGTCTTTTCGTTAGGAAAAGGAAATCTAAACCGGCGAGAAACGTCATTCTTCTTCACGATAATGCCCGACCACATTCGGCGAATGCTACGAGGCTTAAACTCGATCAAATTGGCTGGGAACCAATGGAACATCCCCCATACAGTCCAGACTTATCACCCTGCGACTATCACCTGTTTGGGCCACTCGAAGAGGCGCTTGGAGGCCAGCGTTTCGAAGACGATTCTGCGGTGGAGACCTTCGTGCTCCAATGGCTCAATGAACGCCCGAGAACTTTTTACGAAGATGGAATTAAAAAACTTCCAATCCGGTGGGAAAAATGTGTTACTCGTGCGGGAAACTATGTAGAAAAATAAGTTGTATCAAGAATAATTTGTAAGTAAGCAATAAATTTTTTAAAAAATCAGTCTCGTTTATATTTGATCAACCCTCGTATCTAAGGTTTTGCCTATTTAAAAAACGAATGATTCTTTAAAAATATAGGCAGATCGCATTATTATTATTATTAGTATTATACTTCATTTACTATTTGTAGTTGTAGAGAAGCTAAAAATACAAATTGATAAGATAATATTTGAAAAACTGCAGTGTAGTTTACAGCTATAGAAGAAATCAGCGTCATAACACGTAGTTATACAGCTGTTTGCTGTGTTACTTAATTTCCTAAAAGCATAAAGTTTTTCTTATTGTGTGTTAGTGTATCACGGCGCCAGTTATGCAATCGGAATACATTAGCATTACACAGTATCTGCGCCGTACATCGTTTTGCTATCAACGTGCTGGCCAACACAAACGGCATTGCATTTCGCGCAATCAGATTAGAGAGAATAAATATTTATATAAGGAAAGATAAACGAATGTCCTTCCCCCTCTCTCTCCCTCTCCGTAACCAGCGATACAAACGTTCTCAAAAGTGCAATGTTATTTGTGTTGGCCTGTAAAAAGTTCATCTAGAAACGTTTATCAGCATACACTTATTTTCAGACCACTGTCAAAGTTATAAAGACTACAAATAAACTCTGGAGAAACTTATTTTTAATAATGTTTTACTCTTATTTTGAATGACAATTAATTTCCCAAAACTTACATGATATTTAAAAAAAACGAACAGTTTATACGAAATTAAGAGAAACCATACTCGTTACTCTCACTGCAATAAAGTATATAAGTAAAAAAAAGTGTTAAGAATTAATTTTTTTATTCGGCTGTAATGATTTTAATAAAAACAGTATTATTTTGGAACTAAGTAAAAATAATTGTGGTAGAGTGTTATCACTTGAATGTTAATTAGAGACAAATTTACTGGCACTGAGTGTTGTCTAAAGTTTGGTTAATGGAACATCTTCGCTAAGTAACAACTAAGTATTACTAATTACTGGTCTCGTTGAGGCCAGGCGGTAACCTTACACTCCTGGCTTTTACAACAAAGTATTGTCATTATACATTTTCTTGCTTTTACAGAAAGCGTATTCGTGCATTTTAGGAAAATAGAATGTTCAAAAACATTGTAAAATCCTTCTCTCCCCCTTTTCTCTCTCTTTTTCTTAAGAGGTCTATCTAATATTTATAAACGCAACCATATTATTTTAATATAAAATCCATTTTTCTACAACAAAATATTGTTTAAATTTTTTCCCTAGTTTAATTTTAAACAAGTGATATTTTATAAATGTGATAGTTGTTATCTTAGTTTTATTACAGCATATATAATAAGTATTTTTAAAAATATATTTTTCTTTGTTTTTCAAATAATTAATATTTACTGTTCAAAATAACGTGTTTTTTAAAAAAAAAAGTTCTTCAATTGTTTGTTTACATTTTCAAGTTCTATGAAACTGATTATAGTTATCATTGTGTCTAAAGGTAAGTGAAGATGAAGTAGTTAAAATTAGTTTAGTGGTTTTTTACAACCTGTTAGCGTAACTCATAGATGAAGTAAATAGATAACGATAGGAAAAGTAACAGAATAAGTAGAGATTTTTAACTAAAATACCTGTAAGTACATTACCATGAAAGAAATTATAAAGCTGAACAATGATATAATGTATTCTTAAACAGATAAAAATCAACTACGCCCATGTTGGCTAAATGTTTGTCGTTATATTTTAACAATATTGTCCTTATATTACATGGATAATATAAATAAATAATATTATTTGATTATCAATCAATAACTTATTAATCACTGTTCCCTAAGATTCATCCATTAGGCTTAAGAGGTTGAATATTTGCACGGTGATTTTTTCCATCTAAAGTACTAACTAAGAAAGTTTTTAAAGTGTAGCCTATACCCCATGCGGATTTATAGAATAACTAAGACATTTTCAATTTTTGTCATTAATAGGTTTTTTGTAAAATAATTACCGTTAATTTTGCCTTTTTTATAACGCCTTAATTTTAGAAAAGTTAAATAATTAAAAACAAAGAAATATGTATTTTCAATTGTACTGTTAATGAAGTTATTAGTTAAATTATATTTTTTACAAATGTTACAAGAAAGTAACTTTCTTTCAAAATTATGTTTGCAATATTAACCAAAACCACTTTGTGTCAGCTCAAGTACACAAAGGTTTAGTGATAATGTTTGGTAAACACAGTTAGCAGGGACCTCGGTATGGAGAGTGCTTTCTCCATAATTATAAGATTACGAGAAAATACATATTTTACGAAACATGATTATGTTAGAATAAATAATTACAGAATAACGAAATTTAAAATATTGTGCGTTCATCAAAACTTAATGTTTATTTATAAAATATAAACAATTATTGTAGACATATTTTTAAAAAATAAATTAAATATTGTACGTTAATAATTAATTATAAAAAAACTAACTGATTTTAACACTTAATTGGATTATGTAATTTATAACCTATGTTATACTCAAATGGAAATATATTTTTAGCCATTAAATAGGATGTTTTAAATATAATTATATTAAACAATACATGGAGGTTATACGAGGTCTGGAAATCACAGATGAAACCTCTTAATAATGTTGATTGACAGACAGTCTGACCTTCGGGGACCAGTTAACGTAGACAATCTCACGCTTGTCAAAAAACAAAAATCATGACCTTGAATTTCGATTTACTCATTTTTTGCCGTATTGGTGTGGGGTAATAACTGAACTGGTACTATAGAACATTTTATTAATCACTAATTACATTACAAAGTTTATCTCCTTCAATGTAGTCTCCTTGGCAACCTGTAAACGCTCCATACGAATTTTCCATTGTTCAAAGCAGTGAGGGATGTCCGCTTCTTTCAGCTTGTTTAGAACCTTCGTCGCTTTTGCGTTCACCGCGTCCACACTGTGAAATATTAACCTCTAAAACTCCGATCTGACCTTAGGAAATAAAAAAGAGCTCACAGGAAGCCAGGTCGGGCGATTATGGTAGGTGGTCCAACATGGTGATATCATATTTTGCAAATAAAGCCTACACGGAAGGGCGGAATGGGCAGGCGTATTGTATTGGTGAAGCGTCCAAGAAATGCTCTTTCAAAAATTGGGTCTTCATTTTGTCACTATTTCGCGAATGGCTGACAGAATCTGGAAGTAATAGTGTTGATTGACCGACCTTTGGGGACCGCAAACTGGGACAGCAAGAAAAAATCACTCCCTTCAATTTTGATAGACTAATTTTCGCTTTTTTTGCCTTGTTGGGGTGAGGGTTCTTCCAGTGCATCGGTTGGCGCTTTGTTTCAGGTCGTAAGTAAAACACCACAATTCAAAACAAGACACTCTGTCTAAAAATTCTGGATCTTTATTAATGTTGTTTAAAATGTGTGCACAAATGTTCATTCTCGATTTATTTTGTTCTGGAATGAGACGTTTTTGCACCATTTTTGCGCAAACTTCCTGCATATTCAACGATACATGCGAAATTTTACGGGCATTTATTTTGTTCATTCCTGAGATTTCAGCAAGAGCGAGGATACTCGCACGACGATTTTCGAGGATCAATTTCCCAAATTTCTGGATGTCGTCCGGTTTTGATGTTGAAATTTTCCAGGACGCGCATCGTCCTCGATCATTTCACGTCCCTCCTTAAACCTTTTAAACCATTCAAAAACTTGTGTACACGATAAAAATTCACTTCCGTACACTTCCTTTAACATGGCATGGGCCTCTGTTTTTCTCAGTTTCACAAAAAACTGGAGATCAACTAGTTTTCCATCACAACGCATTGCATTGTTTCGACGAGACGCTCAAGGACTTGAACGGGCTGAGACTGAGCGACGGACAACCGTGCCCATCGAGCTCAGGGTGGGGCTAGAGTCACCAGGCACAGACATGTTCCTCGCTGTTTGCCGGTAGCAGCACCAGTCTGGTTATTTAATTGCACAACCTTATTAAGTACGAGGGTTGTCCATAAAGTAAGGTTCCCAAGGCGCTATAGTCGCTGCGAACGTTGTTACGTTGTTGGCTTGCAACTTTGTTCCTCCAATCCCCTATTTCCTGAGCGGTCTGCGACGCTCAGTTTTGGCTTGGTAGCCGTTAATATTGGAGTTGCCTTTTCTGTCTCCCGCCAGGTGCGAATTACGCTCTGTGATTCGTTTTTTGTCTGCAAAAAACACTGCTCCGGTGGACAATCATATCCAACTGTGTAAAGTTTACTGAGAAAAGTGTATGAACATACAACACGTGCGCAAATGGAGCAGAGAATTCAAATACGGTCGTACAGACGTTCATGATGAACAGCGTTCCGGACGGTCATCTGTTTCGGACGAAACGATTGTGAAAGTGGAAGAAGCAATACTGAAAGATCGAAGGGTGACTGTTTAGGAGCTCTCCGAGATGATCCCTAATGTCAGCAAGACCTGCATTGATAAAATTTTGACAGTCCATTTAGGGTATAGCAAGGTTTGTGCAAATTCTAAGACAGCTTACAGCAGACCACAAACGGCAACGGATTGATGCGGCCCGCGAATTTCTTCAGGCCTACGAAACCGTTGGCGAGAAATTCTTGGACTCCATTGTCACTGGGAACGAGACTTGGATACACTATACGACACCGGAAACGAAAGAACAATCACGTCAGTGGAAACATCCAGAATCGCCGAAGCCGCGGAAGTTCAAACACTGGCTGCCGGCAAAGTCATGGCGAGAGTGTTTTGGGACAGGATGAAGTTATTGCTGTGCGAATTCATGGATATCGGAACAACAAATCAATGCTTATCGCTATTGTGAGACGTTAAAGAACCTTCTCCGCACGATTCAAAACAAGAGGAGAGGCATGCTCACGAAGGGAGTTTGTTTCCATCAAGACAACGCTCGTCCGAACACCGCCCGTGTAACAACAGATCTCATCAACCAGTTTGGATGGGGTACTGTCACACATCCACCCTACTGCCCGGACTTAGCCCCAAGTGACTACCTTCTCTTCCCTAATTTGAAGAAACTCTTAGGTGGGACGTATTTCAGTACCGGAGAGGAGCTGAAAGAAGACGTTTTAAGCTACCTTCGCGGCGCGGCGGGAGAATTTTTCGATTAAGGCATACAAAAGATGGTTCACCGTGTGCAAAAATGAATCGTTTTCAACGGCGATTATGTCGAAAAATAGAAAAAGTGTAAGCTTTCCAAAAATGTATTTTGTAATGAAAATAAACCATTGTTATTGCAAAACATGAAAAAAATTTTCATTGTGAAAAATTATTGGGAACCTTATTTTACGGACAACCCTCGCATGTTGAGACTACTTACTCTTCATTGTAGAAAATATGTTTCTCAAGGGAAATGTAAACAAGACATTAAGAAGGATTTTTACATCACTACAAATCAAAAGGTCAAACTAAAACGTACGTGAGATTTAAAACATAAACAAAAAATTAAAAGTTTTCTCAAGGCTGGAACAAAATTTACTGCATTTGAACTACATTACAAAGAAAACAAAATCAAAAGGTTTTTCAAGGTCAAAATAAAGAGTACGAGAGCAAAAGAACAAAATTATAGGTTTTTTCAGGAGGGGCCAGAAACTATGTACCGCACTACATAACAAAATCCAGAAACCTGCTGAAGGCCGAGCTATAAAGAACGTGGGATTTGTAACGCACTAGAAAACAACAAAAATCTAAAAGGCGCCTTAAAGCCTGGCCAGAAAATACGCAGGATTTGTACCATCACCAACAAAATCTACTTTTCTCCCAATCTTCAGGCACTACGTTTTCACAATATTTCAGATGCTGTCAAGTTATATTATTATTAATACAGTATTACAGTAAATAAAGTATTTAATATAATAAAATCAAAAATTTTATAATAATAACAGAGAATAAAGTTTCATTGAGTCTTTTAGTTACCATAATAAATTCAGTACTTTTTCTACATAATAAAAAGTAATTAAAAATAATAAAACATTTGTTATTGCAACATAGCTACCGGACCACATATTTAAATAATTAGGATTATGACATATTTTCCGTCTATTTGTGTATTTACTCACTTCGTAAAGACCTTTTACTCACCGCGGTTTAGAAACCTTACTATTTCATTCACAAAGTTAAGCAAAACGTTGAAAACACACGTTACAAAACACTGACCACAATTACACGATTACAATACATACGATAAAATTTAGTTTGGCCAAACGATACGTGCAACTCGTTTGTCGTTACATTCCGGGACTCTATCGCACGAATCGTTTGGCCAAACCAAATTTTATCGAGTGTATTTTAACCGTGTAATTGTGTTTAGAGTTGTCACGTGTGTCTGAACATTTTGTTTAACTATGTGACGACCTCGACAGAGGCGTTTGATATTTTATATTAAGGCCTGAAGATGAAACAGTAAGGTTTCGAAACCGCGGTAGGCTTTACGAGGAGAGTAAATAGATCACTAAAAGGAAATATGTGTGATAATCTTAATTATTAAATAGATTTTAGGTTGGCCTAAAAGAACATTTAATACATTTATTTCAATATATCTTCCTTTTAGAAATTACTATAAGTAAAAATAAACAAAGGATCTACGTTATAAAACAAATGTGTTCTAAGGATTACAGATTAAAATATTTGTATTCCAGTTGTAGTAAAATGTGTCTACAGTAATTCAAAGTAGCCTGGATATTACTTCGGAAACGGACGCTATGGTGGAAAGAGTAAGATTGCGTTTTTACTGCACTCTTTAAACTACGAAAATTTAATCCGGATTTAATATCATGTCTTCATTGAATATTAAATTTTCAAAGAGTGCTTAGGAAAGCAATCAACTGCTACCCTCTAGTCCCACCTTCGCTCAGATAACTTCATTTGTGTGCATATTTCATAATTTCCGGGTAATATTTTAATATGAATATTTAAAGAAATGTCTTTTACACAATTCTTTAAAAGGATGTCAGCTGTCGCGTAAGGATCTGCCAAGTTAGACATCTTGAGCTTTATAATTGTATTGCATCAGACATTTAAGGTATATTAACGCAGTTTAACAAAATAAATCGATGCTGCAAATAATTTTAAGAAAGAAATACTTAATTTTGGCGGCACGAAACTGTCTCGCTGACGTGATGGAAACAAATTTTCAAAAATATTTTTTCGTGTTTTACACATTATTGAAAATCTGAATAACATTTTGAATTTTCAAATTCCATTGAAATAAGAAAATGAAACTCTCGATAATTCCAGTTTAATTTGAATCTTTATTGTGCTAACTTTTGAAGACTTTATTCAAACTGTGTACAAAAATATTAAAAAAGGTTGTAGTAATAGCATGGTTAAGTTCGGTTTTGGTTTAACAGTTTCAAAACAGCTGCTACTTTCAAGTATTTAGAAAATTTATTTTCACAATAGTAATAAATGTGAACAAAACAATATTTTAAATTTTCAAAATCTTAAAATTAAGAAAATAAATTCTACATAGAAACTGATTAATTTGAAAGTTTATCATGCTGATATACGCAGATTTTAATTTTGATTATGACTGTGAAATCAAAAAAAAGCAATGTAAAAAACATATTTTAGAAGATTATTTAACCACGTCAGTAAGCAGCTGCGTGCTTCGAATGTACAATCTTTGTGACATAAGTTCTGTAAGCATTGCTCGATGTTTCCCGCTTAGTAGGACCGGTGTTGTCAACAATGGCCTCTGTTTCATTACTGCTAGATCTGTTGAAATAAATGGTATACTTAAATACACACGCACACAAATATATATATACCTTAATATATGTAAAAGAAGAAGTCCTAACTGACTGATTGACTGATTCATAATCAACGCAGAGCCAAAACTATTGCAGCTAGTGACTTCAAATTTTCAGAGTACATTTACGTTACCATGCACTAAGAAAGGATTTTGCAAAAATTAA
This sequence comes from Callitettix versicolor, assembly GCA_022606455.1. Lineage (NCBI taxonomy): Eukaryota > Metazoa > Arthropoda > Insecta > Hemiptera > Cercopidae > Callitettix > Callitettix versicolor. Next base: position 3,035,740 of record CM040187.1, read on the forward strand.
TGTTGACGCCATTAAAATACTTACCCAGTCTAACTTTAATAATCAACGTATAGCTGAGACTATAATAGCTAAAGATTTGAAATTTTCAGGGTTACCACCATATACTGGAAAAATGATTTCCCTGTATTCAACCCCTAAAGAGGTAAACATGAGGTACAACAATTTTTATTGGAAACATATGTTTTTCGTTTGACCTTCTTAAAATGTAACATAGTCACTCTTAAATATAAATAATGAAATATAATTTTACCATTTCCCAAAACTCATATCCTAAAGAGATCGAAAGGGGGTAGAAAATGTAAAAAAGGGGTATACAATTTTCAAATTGAAGAAATATTTGTTTTTGATATACATTCTAGAAATGCTAGGAAACACAAATAATGGAACACATGTTTCAACATTTTTTCGAATTAATTCACTAAAGGAATAATATTGTAAAAAAGAAATATATAGTTATAGTAAAAAGTGTTTTCATTGGAGAAAATATTTTGTATCTGCTTTTCTTAAAAGTAAACAAAATATTTTAAAACACAAATTATGATACACGTAATTCAGCATTACCCGCCTACGAATTCATCCTCTAAAAGAATACAAAAATATAAAAATGTATAAATGTTTGTATTGGAGAAAAATATTTTGTATCCAATTTTCTTAAATTCGAATCGAACACGTTTGAAGACAATAAAACAACATATTCAGGTTATAATATTTTTTCATATTCACTGTAAAATAATCATGAGTTTAGATGATCACTATTTATTAATATATTTTTTATGTTTCTAAATTATGTCATTAATGAAACAGTTTAAGTTTCGTGGGTGAAGCCGTGACGAGTACTGCTAGTATATATATATATATATATATATATATATATATATATATATATATATATATATATATCAATTTAATGACCGCTTGAAACCTGTTCTAGAGAACAAGTTCGGTGCCTGAATATTGGTTTTATTTTAATAACTGCTGTAATAGAAATTTATTAATAAACTACAAAGTTTTATAAATGTAAAAAAACATCTAAATAATTAGAAATATACAACAGTGTCATTACTATATTGTACCATGGATTCGGTTCTATGAAATGAAATAAAATCTTGTGTTTGTAACATTGTTCTTGTGAAAGAAGTTTTGAAATTGAACGACATTCCATTCATCATGCTACTGTCGAAGTCACGCTAAATGACGAAATGTTGTGACCTGAATGAGAAGATTATGTATCTAATCATTTGCTAATAGTGTTTATCACTCGTTTTTGTAAAACCAAAGATATATTTAAAATAAATAATCTTTCAAAATAATTTTATAATAGCTATTAAGAAAATGTTTTCAAATTTTAATTTAATTTTTCTGTGATATACAAATTGTGCAAGGATGTGTCTATTAAAAAAGATAATTAAGTACTTAATTGTTGTTTTATGTTTCTAAAATACGTAAATATTACTGTATTACAACCCAATTAAGAAATAAAAACACTTTTAGTGAAAAAGCTTCTAGATATTAACACTTGAATATTCCTCTCATTAAAGAAACTTAAATTTAAAAAGATACAAAATGCATTATTGAAATAAATAAAAATAAAAGATTGTTTTCGTGAACAGGCATTAATGTAATCCATGGCATTTAAATATTCGTTGAATTATAAATTCGAACCTTTTATTATGTTTGCATTTGTGCATCGTTTTGGTAAATAACAACGTTGTAATTTTCTTTATTTTAATCAAAAAAATGTATTTAGGTTCTAATAATTACAGCAAAACATATTCTTTCACAATAAAGCAATTTATAATATCTGGTAATTACAGAAAGGTTTTAAAAATAAAATACCGCTGTATATAATAAAAAAGGTCAAAAAAATATTTTAAATTTATTATTCAATTTTTGCTATTTTTGTTTACCAGGCCTACATTACAGACTTTTAACAAAAAAACATTTAATTATATTCAATTTGTTTAGTCTTTTTACGCCTTAAGATAACTGTTTAGGTTATTTTAATTGTGAAGTAATGAAGAATGGAGAAAAGGTAAGAGAATGTAAGATGCATACAGACAATGGATCAACTTAACTATAAATGTATGCCAATGAGAAGAAAGGAAGCTAAGAAAACAAATATACGTGTGGAATTCGGGGATTTACTGACAAGAGCGAAGCTTTTGTTAAAATTATCTTTGCTGAATATATAATTAGTTTGAAGATACGGTGTACAAATATCGTGTTTTGTTTAAATAAATAAATATGTGAACCTAGCTTAGATATTATTTAAATCAGTTGTTCTATATTAAGTCGTAAAGATCAGCTGATTTTATTGAACAGCTGATAAGCTATAATAAGTTTAGGTTATGTTGTTAAAAACTATCAGTATTAAAAATAATTATTATAATCTTTCATATTAATTTCGAGTTTACATATTATAAACAGTTTCAATCTGCGCGTGTTCTTCAAGTAAGGAAAAATATCGAAACCAAAGCAACACAACGTTTTCATGTAATCAGCGTGTATCGTTATCGAAAAGGAGGAAGAAAAAGGAACGGACGAAAATAGAGCGACTAAATTCGTTTACTCGTTTCCGTTTCATACTTTCCGTTACGTTAAAAAGATTTGGGGTATTATTTTAATTTTATTTTTATAAGTTTGAAATTTGAAAGAAGCCATTCAATTACAAATTGAATCGAGTTTAAAAATAGGCGACGTTTAGTTCAATTATTTTAACGAACCTAAAAATATATTAAAAAAATAAAACAATTAAAACTGATACTGCCGCCGCACCGGAGGTACCCAGTACTGCTGTTGATTACATTGACGTCACTAACTGTATTTTAATGACAGGGTTTAATTATACTTATAACGAACCTTTAAATGGAATCTTTTTTTCATTTGGAACGAAATGCAGAAGTAATTGCGTTTAATGCGTTTAAATTTATTTTAGAATACTTTACATTTTACTTCTCAATAATTATTATGAATTACAATGTATTTAATTTGTAATTGTTTATTGAATATTTCTGTTATACAAGTTTCAGTATGTTTATCTGTAGGATACCTCAGATTATGTTTTTACTTCTTGACTATGCTAATTATGAAAAAAATATAGTGTTCGTGAAAAATCAATTTTTGGATTTAGATAAATCTTAACGTTTTCAGGACGACTGGGTTCAGCAAAGTGGAACTTACTTGAATATCTGTTCGTCTTTCCATCTATTCTCCGTGTTAGCTTGTGTGTGTGTGTGTGTGTGTGTGTGTGTGTGTGTGTGTGTGTTCACATATCTAGAGATTAAACTTAAAGAATCGAATACAATTGGCCACGTAGAGCTATTAATTGCTCATACGTAAAGACAATGCTTTATAAACAAAACGTGTCAGTCGAGAAAAAATATGTTCAAGAGCAGCAACAAATATTGATTGGTGATTTTTTATTGATCCAATTACATAACTGATGTTATTGCTAAACTGAACGCAACTGTTTTTCAAGAAAATGGACACTTATCTACATTATATAAAATAAGAGAGAACAATCTTGTAAAATATATCCAACTGTTAATGCTCTAATAATTGTAATGGTTCGACTGTGTGTGCATTAAAACTGCTTTCATTAACAATTTAAATATTTACCGACGAACTTAGTTATTTACAATGTGCAAGATATATTTTGCTATAAGCGCTTTAAGCAAATTTCGCTAGATGGATCGTGTATGCGGAATAGTGACGTTGGTTGCAATACAAATATGTACTTCCAACTTCTTTATTAATTTGGTTTTCAACTAATAATTATTAAAGTAAAGGAGTTAAGATCAGTAGCGGGTTTTGAACTCACATCCCTTAGGTTTACGGGCAAAAATCATCATAGCTGTGAGCCAAAAATGGAAAAAAATAATCAGTTTACTGGTAAACTTAAATTCATTTTCTTTAGATTATCAATAATGTGTAACAGCAAGCGTATCGCTTTTGTACATGTTTCGTGCTAATGGGAGTTCGCATTTTTCTTAAACCAAAGTTATTTTTGTGTATATATATATATATATATATATATATATATATATATATATATATATATATATATATATATATATATATATATATATATATATATATATATATATATATATATATATATATATATATATATATATATATATATATATATATATATATATATATATATATAAAGAAAGAAAGGCAACTAATTACTGGATTCCAAGAGTATCTCCACTACAAACTGTTCAAGGAAAGTCACCCCGATAAAAAAGTCAATTATTTCGATAAACATATCGTCGAGTGAATGGGAAACAGATTTCTGACAGACAAAACTCAATATAATATCATCACCAAATATTGCAACAGTTTCTGGCCTGCTATTTGCAAAAGATCGATAGACCTGCCCTTCGGCTCTTTAACCCAGCTAAGTATATTGACTCTTGGCTTCTGACTGGACGCCATTCAGTATTAGCAATCAAGAGACAAGACGTATGATAAAACATGTTGAAATTTTAAAAAATCTTTTAAGATGGACACATAATTTCAACAATCATGAAAACGTGCATTTTATTGTTTTTTTCAGGCAAATATTGTAAATATTCCCGACAAGCCCTGTAGGTTCGAAACCTCTATTTCTAGAAATATATATATATATATATATAGGCCTATATTGGGTGAAATGATTTTGATCAATCAGTTATTTTAAAACTAAGTAAAAAATTGTAGCAAAGTGTTATCACTTGAATGTTAATTAGAGACAAATTTACTGGCACAGGTTGTTGTCCAAAGTTTGGTTAATGGAACATCTTCGCTAAGTAACAACTAAGTATTACTAATTACTGGTCTCGTTGAGACCAGGCGGTAACCTTACACTCCTGGCTTTTACAACAAAGTATTGTCATTATACATTTTCTTGCTTTTACAGAAAGCGTATTCGTGCATTTCAGGAAAATAAATAGTTCAAGAACATGGTACAATTTCTCTCTCTCTCTCTCTCTCTCTCTCTCTCTCTCTCTCTCTCTCTCTCTCCTCCCTTTCTCACCCATTTTTCACCTCTTCAAAATAAATACTATAATTCAAAAAATCAATTATTCTCATTCTTTGAATTGAATTATTTACAATTACTTAAAAAAGTTTTTATTCTTAGTTATATAAGTAACTGAAAGCCATGAAACAAAAATAATTTTTCAGTTCTAAATTTAAATATTCGCGTCATGCAGCTGTGTCATTGACGTAAATTTTCCGCAGTATTTTTATGCTATTTCGGACTTTTTTTGAAATTTGATTTCGTCTCTACAATTACCATAAAAATATAGTATTTAAAATTGCAGTTTTAATAATAAGCAGTTATTATTATTATATAGCTTTCGGTTCAACGCTGTATCAAAGGACCAATCGGAGCTCTTCTTAAACATCAGGCCACAAGGAGAAGCAGCATGAATTATTTACTGCGTTTTTAAGAGATTTAGATTTTCGCTCTTCAGTGACATCAACTACTAGTGCCAACCGCAATAACCAATAAGAATGCACGTTTGAACCCCCTGCTACTTTCATGTAGCCAAAGAAAATGAAATTTTACCAACACTTACGCTTAGATGATGTTGCCACCAATGGTCGAAGGTCACACCCTAACGCGTCCCCAAGGAACCCAAAAACCTCACTCGTTCTGCAACCACACACCAGACAGCTACGCCGTTTTTTTCTAAAACATTTGAACGTTACATCCCCTAATTGCCCTGCTACAGTGAGGCGTCAGAAAATCAAATACAATAATCTCGTTACTCAGAATTGTATGCGGTAGACTTTACCTCCCGTCAGCGGTCAGTGCTTACCGTGCGGTGTAGTTGTAGTACTAACCGAATCTATTCTCTAACTCGCTTGTACTATACAAGTGAAACAATAACTTGCCAAACATCTAAAACTATAAACACAATCCAACGGATTATATCCGGAATTCTAACTAAACCACTAATCTTGGTTACACCGTAAATATAGTGAATCAGTGATACTGTGCAACTAGCAAAATACCTAACTTTGTTGCTAAGAAATTTGTATATTTAAACTTTGTGTACTTCCAAGATTAAAGTTAAGCTGTATAGCTAGCTGCGGATCACTGGACAACTAATTTTATTCACCACCTTACTAGAGACTCTGGAGACACGTTCAAAGTAGGCACACACACACACACACACACACACACACACACACACACACATATATATATATATATATATATATATATATATATATATACAATTTTTATTGTAATTTTTAATGTGTTATAAACTTCTCATTCATGATCCTCCGGTAACTTGCTAAAATTACCGGTCTAAAATTAACTTGCTAAAATATTTATTTTACCACTAAACTTAAAATTAATCTAATTGATTGTTTACCATAACTATCGTTGTTTCATTATAATAAACATTTTGGTTCACCCAAGTCAAATAATGACGTATTACTTTCAATAAACACAACCTGAAAAAGGTGCTGTTATATGTGGACGAACTTGTACATGAACCAAAATTTATTTTCTTGCCAAGTTTGTATCGCATTAGTATAAATTAGCACATTAAATTAGCAAAATAAAATAAAAACAAGAAAATTAATCTTAACCACTCTCAGATGTACTTTCGCAATTCTATTTCAAGTAAATTTTAACACTGCTTAAGTTGGTCAAATGGGACTTTCAAAACGAGCAAGAATAAATAGTATTTTTTTAAAGAATTCGGAATGACTCCTATCTTAAAACTGTTGAAAGAGTCCTTAATGTATAGTTAAGTTGATTTTATTGATACTGTATAGTTGTTTGTTTGAAACAACTGTACGGACACCTAAAAATTGTTGGTTCGAAACTCAGTTACTGACGTTTACCATTGCCGTTAATACTGATCACTCAGTGTCATTAGTTTAACTGGGAAGAAATATACATTAAGGATAAAATAAACAGCTGTACTAGTTTGAATTAATTTTCAGTTAATTAGAAATTTTAATTACGTTTAAATCATTTGAATTTACAATTACACAATAAATTATGTTTTATTGTATTCTTTAGTATAAATTCAAAATATGAAAACAAATAACAGCATTTCTTTTTATAAAATACGAATGACTTTTAAATCATTGAAAACATTAATACGACTTCTAAAACAACAGTTAGTTACAAAAACATTTCTGACAGTGAAAAACAATAACAGAATTTGAATAATTTAACAAATTGTAAATAACAAACACTATTTCACAGGAATGAATTCTGCTCTAATAAGTAAACACATAAAATTTACAAATTTGTTCTGGCCGACTGCGTGAGAAAAATGAAACAACGACAAACGGTTTAGCTCATCACTTTCAACAATTGTGGGTTTAAAAATAAAATAGTAGCAAGAGAGGAGGAGCCCACAAGGTCAACAATCAGTTTCCAAATTTAGTAACTTTTGTTTTCGTAACATTGTAGTGAAACGGCTGGTAAAAAAAGTCTGGGCAAGATAATAATGAACGGAAAAATACACAGTGCATACTGTTCACTGCCAGATGAATATCTATGTGGCCCTTCAAGAAGGAAAAATTGGGATGCGGTTACTGGAAATTTTATCTAAACACATTTTATTACAGTAGAGCGTCGATTATCCGAAGCTCGGTCATCCGAAACGTCGGTTAGCCGAAAGCGGTGGCGCGGCGGCCAGACAGTGCCGGCGCGGCAGCTCGACAGCAGTACAGTCTCAATATAGAGTGTGCACTAGCACATACAGTGACTAGTCAGCCTCCGTGTTGTTTAGACCGTTTGTGCTTCTGTTTGTTTTGCTGTGTAATTACCGAACTGCAACTTTCTTTACTGAATGTAATTACCAAATGTTAATCTTTCTTTACCGAATGTTTAATTTTACTTTACCTAATGTTTATTTTTTCATTATCAAAGAGTTGTTTTACTGTACAGAACACTGTATACTGTACTGCTTATATTCATCATATGTCATTAAACAACTGGATGAATTTATGTGCTGTACGTGTCTACTTGCTCCTTAAAGTGGTTCTACCACTGTTAAATTATATCACACTACCTTTTTTCGAATATGTTCGTTTATCCGTAAAATCGATTATCCGAACACCCCCCTGCACCAATTGTTTCGGATAATCGACTCTCTACTGTAATAAAACGGTGGTTTCTGAAAACTGAATTAATTTTAAAACATATTATTATCGTAACATGAAAATAATAACTTATAGACTATTACAGTTTGCGTTTATAAAAAAAACGTCTATTTTAAAAATATATATTTTACTCTTCAAAGAAAATCACAATTGTTCTTTAAAATTAATTTGTAAAACTTTTAACATTAATCTCGCCTTATTCTATCAGAATCTGTGCTTATTTCACGGTTTAGAGTCTCAGTTCTTACTATAATCACCCACTAAGCATGTTTACCAATAAAAATTCACTAATACCAGCAAATACAGAATTTTAAAATTTTAAAGACTGTATTGCTTTTATTAAAAGCATTATTTGATTTTGATAAAAAAAATTTGATTTTAAATTATCGGATTTCAAATAATGTTTACTTTTGTGGGGATCAATGGGTTCAGCTTGAAAGACAAAGGGACTAAACTGTTATCACATTTTCTAACAATGTAGTAAAAATTTAATAGGATGAATACGTAGAACGGTCAATAAAATGTTATTTTATAAAGTAAGCCAACATCAGAAAAGTGATAAAGTAATTTAATTTGGCGCTGTATTTGTGTTTGCACTCTCATTACTTTTTTACATTAAAAATAACTGCAAATGAAATTCGAAAAAATAATAGGCTTCTTACGTTCAGCAGCATGTTTAATTCACACATTTAGCAAATAATATCTTTTTTTATTGCGCTTAGTTCTGTTATTAATACGAAACTTTTATTTTAATTTAGACCTAAAATAAATTTTTCACTGTATTAATTCCAAAAAACAATTGTAAATAGGTCTAATATGTATCACATTGAACATTAATATATAGTGTAAATAAAAAGTTACACTTTAAAATAAATAATGGAACAAATGCAAAAATGAATCAAGTATTTCTAAATTAGATGGTTTAAAATACTTTTTTTCATAGCTATTTTGTTTTTTATTTCAAAATGGTAACTATTACAAGTGTTAAAACTGCCATAACGTTTTTTATCGCACTTTGTAAAATATCTGACTTCACCGTTATCTGCATTACAATTTACATAAATTAGCATATTACATTTCAAATTCAAATTACACTAATATCTAGACCTAAATAATAATTAATAAACATTT
>CM040187.1:3050000-3087500 GCA_022606455.1 Callitettix versicolor
GCGAGAGGAGTGAATACAAAAAAATCTGCAGAACAGACAAATATAACGAAAATATGGAATGAACGAGCAAACACGTTCGTTAAAAGTGTTCTTAATTGAAAAACACATTTTAACCGTTTATAGTACATTCGAAATTAATATAAACGTTTATAAGAATTGTTGTTAATATTGCCAGTTTTTAACATCATAACCTGGAACTTATTGTAGTCTGTCAGCTGTTAAATGAAATTAGCTGATCGTTACGAATTAATATAAAACAGCTGATCTTTTACTATAACTGCAGTGAATAATATCTAAGCTAGGTTCATGTATTTATCTATTTAAGCGAAACAAGATATTTGTAAGCATATCTTCAATATAATTTATATATTTAGCAAATATATTCTTAACAAAAGATTTGTTTCTGTCGGTAAATCCCCGAGTTACCCAGTGTACTTTCTATAGATTTTGACCAAATGTTACTTAAAAAAAAAATTATCGAAAAGTTTTATGTAACAAGAGTTTGGTCTTATTTTCTACAAATCAATGAAAGTACTAGAAGTTTCTTGCTAAAAAAGGACATGAAATGAACTGTCTTAATACATTGGAAAACTAACGGAATTTAAGATATTTAATATATTATATTGTTCAATTTACCTATAATTAGTTTAATTTATTTAGTTGAAATATTTATTATTATAGTTTTTTAAACTATATTGGAACATACTTTTACAATAAGGAGAGTTCTGCAATAAATTAATATTTTCATTTTTATTACAGTAATCTCTCTGTATGGTTAGTGTTACAATTACAGTTTAAGGAATTAAGAAGATTCGTTTTAATTACACTGTTATATATTGTGCAATATATTAGCGATTTTTTATTGGAAAACATAGAGAAGGAATACGTTCCTTAATATTCTACGAATTAAAATATTCTACGTGTTAACTAGTTTTAGAATATTTATTTCTCGAAAACGAGTTTATTGGAAAAGCCATTTATATAATGGCTTACGTCGACAGCAAGATGGAAAAATCTTGTTAGAATTCTGTAACCGAAAAAACCTAAAATTTTGTGTTTATAAAACAATGTTAAAACTGTTACTTGCATCATGTTTATATTATTCTGCAGCATTAGTCTTGGTCCAACAAAAGGGACATCAGTTTCTTTTGTTTTTTTCTGTCTCAGGGGAAATGTTTTATAAAAGCAACTGGTGGTTTCTTTCTACAAGATAAACATGATGCACTCCTCACCACCTCAATATATACTAAGTACTAACATCTCTAATTTATTCATATAGAACTCTTATCTATTTGGTTTACTATAGATTAATTAATTAGTTTAATTTATTTAGTTGAAATATTTATTATTATAGTTTTTAAACTATATTGGAACATACTTTTACAATAAGGAGAGTTCTGCAATAAATTAATATTTTCATTTTTATTACAGTAATCTCTCTGTATGGTAAGTGTTACAATTACAGTTTAAGGAATTAAGAAGATTCGTTTTAATTACACTGTTATATATTGTGCAATATATTAGCGATTTTTTATTGGAAAACATATTTTCCTATTGGAATAATATTCAGATAAAACACTTATTTGATTCAAAAAGCCTAATATTCAGAAAAAATATCTTTCCGATTCACATAAAATTCATAGGTAACTTATAATCCGATTGAAATAACTCTTAAAAAAACGCTTTTCTAATTCACATAATATAGAAAAAAATTTTCGTAATCACAATATTCAAATAAAACACATTTTACCATTCACTTGATATTCTGGGAAAACATTTTTCTGGTTCACATATTATTCAGAGAAAATACGTAACCAGATTTACATAATATTCAGAGAGAACACTTTTACAATTTACATAATATTTAAAAAAACACTTTCACAATTCGCATAATATTCTGAAAAACACTTTTTCGATTCACGTAATATTTAGAAAAACACATGTTTTCATATTCAGAGAAATCATATTTTTGATCTGCTAATTTTCAATGAAAACGCTTTTTGTATTTCACGTAATATTTAGAGAAAACACATTTTTCCATTCAATTAATATTCTGAGAAAGAAATGTTTTCCCACTGTGCACATTAAATGAGAGAAAACATATTTCCCGATTCAGCGATTCACATAATATTCATAAAAACACATTTTAAAATTCACATAATATTCAGAAAAAACATATTTTTCATTTCAAGTAATATTCAATGAAAACGTTTTTTGTATTACACATAATATCAGAGAGCACACTTTTTTCTATTCATAATAACTTCAAAAACCTCAGAATCTATGTTTCACAAGATAACTGTACTTTATAATTTGAGGTATAAAAACTTAACAAAAACACCTCTCTTGCTTACCTCTCTTGCTTAAACACCACGCGTGTGATTAAAGAGTGCAAACAAAAATTATCGTAAATATTGTTCGTCTTAAGCAGTAAATTACGTTAAATAAATAATGAATTAAGTAAATAACAGTTGTAATCTCCTATGTATAACACGGCTTAAAGAACAGAACACATTAGTCGACGCAAAGAAGGATACAAAAACCACACACTTAATTTGTCCTGCGTTCCCAAGGAAGACTGGGAAAATGCTGCAAACGTTTAGTCCGTGATTGTTTTTGTAGACGATTCATTGTGAACCAAAAGTTTTTTTAGTATCAAAAACATGCAGTAAGCAATACAAATTATGATAAAGAAATCAATTTTTTTTTAAATGAAAAGAAAAAGGATATACATTTTTAAAAATTTGAAAAGGTGTCATTTTGAAACTTTTGAACGAATTTTGTTAGTTAACAATATTGCCCAAGCTCTTATGTTATCATAATCATTTTTTGTGTTAAGCTTGAACACACACATACACACACATACACACACACACACACACACACACACACACACACACACACACACACACACACACACACACATATATATATATATATATATATATATATATATATATATATATATATTTTTTATTGATTATACAAAAAGTAATCTAGATGTCAGGAATAGTGCTAATTTCAAAGACTTATTTTGAAGGCCATTTGAAGGCCGCTTTCATAGTTCACTTTTCCAATGAAAATTTGTTAAGAAACACCGAAAATTTTTGTAAATGTTTATCCACGTAAATAAACATTTACAAAAATTAAGCAGTACAAAAACTTGATTTTTGAAAGAAGTTAGGATGTTATTTTCTCAACTTCAAAAGCATTGTTTGTTTTATTTTACACTTTTGATTTTAATTTAATGATAGCAAGCAGGGTTAAATTTGGTGTTAATTTATATTTGAAACTATAGTTTCAATTCTTAATTATACTTCAATAAGAAATTTTTATTTTAAATAGATTTTAATATTTATTGCTATCATGAATCCAAATTTAATAACTGTTAATAATTTAATTTAATGTAAATAATAAAAACACCAGATTTTTTAATGTTATGGAATGACTGTAATTTTGAAACAACATTGCTGGATAATGCGTTTGTGTCCAAATCGCCAAATTAATATGGGAAACCCAGAACGACACTGTAGTTTTATAGCTTTACAGATATTGGCCAAAATTTAAATTAAAGGGCAGTGAAGAATTTTCATAGTGATTGTATCCAAGCGACCACAGCAGATTTCGGAAAACTAAAATTCAAATACTAGGAATGTCTGAGGCATAAAAGGGCGAAGCCCTCGATGTTGGGAATGTGAAAATATTAACTATTATTAATATTATTATATTATAATAATATTATAATATTATTATAATAATATTATATTATTATATATAATAATATTATAATATTATTATAATAATATTATTATTAATATTATTAATTATTGTATTTCTTTACTACTAAAATTATCTTGCTATTTGTTCAAGCCGTGATAATTCTGCACATCTTCCTGCCATTGCTTTGCTTTTATTAATTTTCTCGAGTCTGTTAAAATTAAATGTTGGTTTTAATAATAATCCAGCTAGAGTTTTTACACGAGACAGTGCAACGTAAGATAAACCAACTGAAAATTCTTTGTCTCCTATTGACTACAGCCGTATCCAATGTAATTCCTTGAGATCGATGAATGCTGACCGCGTACCCAAGCATTAATGGAAATTGTTTCCTGGAACAGTGAACTCCTGATTTTTAAAAAGATGCTGTTACTGGTAAAATTGGAATTGATCGATTGTAAAGAGTCGGCCCTGTGTATTTTCTGAAATTTACTAATATGCATAAAGGCCAAGCCTTTGGCTACCCAAAGATTGCGTCTCAAAATCACTTGAGCACCTTTGCACACATGCAATTTTGCAAACAATCCTTGAGCATCGTCAGTTGATGCTGCAGAGGCTTTATTGCAATTATGAATAGCATTTATTAAAGCAATCGGCTGTTTTAAGCTTTCTAATTTATTATAATTAAATTTATCAATATCAGAATTTCTGGACATAATGCATACAGCATCTTTGAATAAATCATTTCCAACGTGGTTAGTATGGAATCGGGTAGATAATAGCTTATAATCTTCTTGTGTGATTGTACCATTTGAAATTCTTTCTAGGGTTTCTCTAAAAAATCTCTGCTCTTCTCCTTGCTGCCGCATAATTTGTTTTAAAAAAAAACTTTCAAAAAAATTGCTTATATAAAAGACTTGCTTGAATAGTTGATTCATTTTTTCCAACAGTGTAAAGACTTTGGTCACAAACCGGAGGAAATTGTAACCAATCACCAACTAAATATACACAGAGTCCTCCAAATGGTAAATGTGAAGATTGTGGCTTAGCTTCTCTCAGTCTTTGATTGACTTTAAAAAATAACGTCAATCCGAGCATACTTGCTTCGTCTATGATCACAAATTTAATATTTTCATATTCAGTTTCAAACGAAATTTTAATATCTCCAGTGAGTGGAGTAAGAGAATTATTATTATTATTATTTGCAGGAATTTTCAATGCATCGTGCAGAGTTTTTCCATTAATGTTATTAGCAGCCACGCCTGTTGGTGCCATCAAAAGAGCTGAATTAAGTCCATGCTTTGAGTTAACACGTGTAACCATTTCATTAATAACACAGCTTTTACCTGTTCCAGCTTTTCCCTAGATAATTGCTAATTTTTCAGTGCAATCGTCGTTTGAAGATAATTGATAATCTAAAAATGAAAGTATTCTAAGTTGCTCCTCATTAAAAGTAATATCTGTACTTGGAATATGTTGACAATGGTCTCCCATTCGTTCTCGACTTTTTTCTATAAAAGAATGGTTATGTTTGATAACCGGATAATCATTGTAAGATGCATCCCAATTATACAGAAGATCAATGTCACGATTTCCAAGAGTAACAGTTGCTGGTAGCCCATTAGGCACTACTTCTGCAATGGCCATCCAATCCATGTCATCAAAAATTTCGATATTTTCATTTTCAAGATCGTCATCTTCAGAATCAGTTTGCTTATCGATTAGTGGCGGCTCAACTAAATTTTTTCGTTGGAATGCATCATATCAAGACTCGTCAATACTTTTCAAATCTGTTTCATTACGCCAAAATTTGTGCAGCATTAGTTGTTGTTTATAAAATAATTCTTTGTTGCTGCTGCTGGAGCTCATATATATCTTTGGATAAACCTGCACTACTTTTTCTTTTCTATTTTTACTAACTCTATTATTAGCACGCTTCGAATAATTTTTAGCAAACTCGAATAACGAAATCTCATTAAACTGACCTGGTCTATTATGATAAAATGTAATGAAAGAAGTATTATCACTATGTCCAGTTTGGTTCACTGCAACATATTCGTCCTGTCTGATAACCAACACTTGAAATGGTCGTGTGCAATGAAATAATGGAGTTCCTAGAAGTAGGTGTCAGGTTTCACATGCACCGATGTCTCTTTCGCCTATTATCTTCATCATTAAACTCTTGTACGCACGATTAGATTGATCAACATCATTTCGAGAATCAACGATTTCACGGGTCATTTCTGATAAACTTTTTAATGCAGGTTCTGCTTTGGATGCATATTTGGCTAAATACTTCACTAACATATATTCTGAAGTAATAACACTTACATCAGTGTTAGCTCTCCATGTTTGTGAAATGAACGGATTATAATTGTTTAACAATTCATCATTTCTAGCCTGTGTATACATCCTATCATTTTTTTGTAGAGATGATTCTTCTTGCATGGCTTTGGGATAATTAAACCTGCAAAACATATTCTGTTCCAACTAGTTTAAGGCAGTAACCTCTTGTGCAACTGGTATGTCGTTGAACTCCGTTCAACAGTTCAGATAGAGATCAGTCGTCATGAAGAGCTGCATCCGTGGATCGAATTCTTGAAGGGTGGACAGGTGCTGGAGGAATTGTTGGAAGAGGTTTGATTGCACTTACTAAATTATCACAGACAATTTTAGCATTAAAACTTCTTGTTCAGAGGCCGAGTCAAAACTTACAGGGTTTGGTGCTCCAGATATCCACAGAAGGCCATGTAAATGGCATTAACCTCTGTGTTGAAATTCGAAACGAAACCAGTAGTCAGAAATTTTAAATTTTGAACATAAAATGTTTTTGATAAAAAAAGTTGCACGGTACGTAAAATAGTTTTCAACGATCACTGGATTATCGTTTATAAGTTGTTGACGTTTTTCTACCATTTGATATTCACTTAATAATTCTTCTTCTTCACAATTCCAATTCAAGAGCCGAGACAAATCTGGCCACCACAAATCAGCAGCACTTAAAGTTAGAAATACAGAAGGTATTTTACACTGCTTGAGCATAGCTTCAAGTTCTGATTTACGCTGATACCAGTATGACTTTGTGCCAGAAATTTGCCCACACCAAAAACTCAAACTGGTTATTATTTGAAGATTTTCTACTATTTTAGTTTTTAACCCCGCTATGGTTCCATTAAAATGCGACTATTTTGCAAAAATAGTTCCTTTTTGAATAGCATCATGTCGCTGAACTGTATTTAAAGCAAAAAATCGGAACCTCGGGTCTTTAGCAAAACGCTGATCTTTATATTCTATTAAATATTGAAAATATTCTTTAACTGTAAGTTTTTTATTACGCCTGTTATCGTTCAATTCAGCCGATCCATAGGGAAATAGCGTTGGAAATGCCATACTTATATAACCTTCGCAGGTGAATTCATTGATAGCATTAGTTCCTTTAGGCCATTTAATGACAGCATTTTGAATACGCTGAGCTTCTTGCAATCTGATGTTGTTGGTTATGTGGCTTTCATAAACTCCTTGCAATTGATCATCTTCAGTGATATTAATGATGTTACCTTTGTACGCGTATTGACACGGAAGACCTCGTGATTTTACTCTATATACACGCATAACAGGATGCACTTTTGCAATTAAAAGCTGTCCTACATATGTAAGATCTTTGAGTTCATTTGGAATGGTACCTGGATCCATGTACTTTACTGCAGTAAATTTGTTCGGAATGGACTTACATTGTTTACATATCTCAGTAGAATTTGTTTGCATAACAACCCGAGAACAATTCTGACACTCATAAAATTTTAGTTTTTTCAATTCCTCTTCCAGCGTAACTTGAAGATTAATATCCACGTTATTATCCGAGAAACTATCGGAAGCCACAACAGGAACATTTGTAACAACTTCAGGGACATTTTCAACCACTTCGCCACTGTTTATTCTGCGCCTATTATTTATTTGATTACGTGTGTGTGTCGTCCGATAAAAGAACATCTTTTTTTTAGGCATTTGAATTATTGTAATATATACAGTACTCAATTATATTATAATTGAGTATTATATATTATGTATTATATATTATATTGAGTATTATATATTATAATACAGTTCTCAATTATAATCGAACTCCTCACTTTGTAATTTCACTGAATACACTAAACAATAAAAATTCAAAATTAACCGGGCTCTTCACTTTGTAACTTCATGTACTCAACTGAAAATTGGAAAATTTTTTAACGTTACATTATAGAACTTGAACGTAAAGTCAATGGGTATTACGGCAAGTACCGGCTGATATGTAAACAATCCAAGTAGCGACTGATATGTAAACAATGTAAGTCCATTCCGAACAAATATACTGCAGTAAATTACATGCTGTACTTACCGGCTGAAATCCAGCTAAGCACCCAGCTATACTAATATTGCAGTTAAAAAGTCATTAAGAGAGTAGGTGGAGCAGCTAAAGCCTAGAGAATAGACACTGCAGCAAGCAATCGTGGCGTTTCCAAAAAACTTCAGTAACTTTTGATTAAAAATTAATATTAAGATAAGGTTTGCTCCAGACATCCGTAGAACTATGCTGGAGATGCATATCAAATTTCATCAAAATCGGTTTAGTAATTTCGGAGGAGACGTGTTTTTTGTATTGTCAAAATTGCTGGGAAGAAGGGCTTCGCCCAATAAACCAAAACGTTAAAGGATGTTGATATTTTGAAAAGTTAAAATCTGAGAACTATGATTTGTTCGCCCAAAAAAGGACGCCTTCACGGAGAAAGAGTCTGTAAAGGGAACATAGAAGTTCGACTCGAAAGTCTTTACCACTTCGACATTGAGGAGATGCGTCGCTAACTCAGTTTTCAAGTGTAATAACTTTAAGTATTTTTATTATAAAGTAAAAAGTTCTTTTTCGTTAATTAAAAAATTGTTTTTATAGAAAGTGAAAAGAGCTTTCTTCACAAATAAATTAACTAAAATTGATGTTGTCGTTATTATTATTTTAAAGTGTTATCAAGATGAATTTACTTGTGTAATCATTGAAACAATGCCCACTGTCGCCAGATCGAAATATACTCTTGGCACCTTCTTGAAGTGTTTGTGCTAAATAAAGGCTTTAGTGTAAAATAGATTAAGCCTTTCGGTAATATAAAAATAACAAGAAAATTCAAGTAGAATCAAATTAATTATTAAATTTATGAATAAACATAAATTCAAGAAAAACTCGGAAAATTCAATTAAGAAATAAGAAGCTCCGAAATATTAAATATATAATGTACGTACGTACGAGTAAGTTAATGACATTAATTTATGCTTTTTAAATCAACATATGTTATGAAGATAATAAGAATTTTGTACAAGTAATTTAGTGTAAATTTCTAAACTGCCTTAATATGAAATAGCCAATAACCAATCAATTCAAATAAATTAAATTCAGCAAAATAAAAATAAAAATAAATAATTAACTATTATATATAGGGGCCTACATACATGCATGCAAATATATATATATATATATATATATATATATATATATATATATATATATATATAAAGTCTCGTGGTTAGGATTTACGAAGAACGAATCGTTTCACAATAGGAATTCCTTAATAACAATGTTTCCATGCTTCATCTTCAGACACACAAAGCAGTTCTATTTCTCAAAGTATGGATTGAGTTTCGCCATTGTTTCTATGCAATCCGTCAAAGTCAAAGAAACCTTGAACATCTTTCATGCACAACCAGACAATTTATAGTTCAAGTATCAGCGTTTTGAATAATAACTGTTCAAAGAACAGAAGACCTCGCAGTATATTTTTAATTAATATACAGAGCTCTCTACGACTGCGCTTGTAATCCATTCACGAGTTTAACCGGTAACCGTAATATTTACGAAACCATGTATTGGTTCAACTATATTGGATATTTCATGCTTTATCTCCGTGAAGTGATCAAAATTATATTAGGTTTTGCCGTTAAAACAATATTATATCAAAAAATCAGCAACTACAATCTCAAAGTTTAAAAAAGAGCCCTCCATCTTAAAAGGGAAGTGAATGTGAAAAGTCTTGCACATACGTCTTTTGGGCTTTGTACAAGTTACCTTCGTACTAAATGTCAAAACAATCGGCAAAAGCGTTTGACCAAAACTACTTACACTTGTCATTGTTAAATCAGAGGCCGCCATCTTAAAACGGAAGGAAATAGAAACATACTCGTATTAAGCATACATCATTTGGGCTTTATATGAGAGTTCTTTGTGTCAAATTTCAAAAAAATCGGCAAATGAGTTTGACCAAGACGACGTACATTTGTCGTTGTTAAATCACAGGCCGCCATCTTGAAACGGAAGTAAATAGAAAAAAGTTACACATATATCATTTGGGCTTTATATAATAGAGCTCTGTGCCAAATTTCAAAAAAATCAAGACACGTATGACTAAAACTGTATACCCTCACCATTGAAAATCAGAGGTCATCATCGTAAAACGTGAAGTAAACTCGGAAAAAATCTTATATGCAGAGTACGAGCTTTATACAAGTTAATGCTTTCCGTCAATGCATTTGGCCGAAACTGCGTATCCTTTTAATCGTTAAATCAGAGCCGCCATCTTGAAACAGACATAAATGGAGATTAAATCATACGTATACGACAATTTCACCTTTTTTAAAAATAGATATGTTGCTTTACAATCTTGTATTTAGAACTAAGTTAGTCTCATTTTTCGAAAATGTTAAATTCGATCTTACTCATCGATAACTCATCAATAATACGAGTTAATGTTCTAACTATTCATAAATTCATATTAATTATTCACAAGTAATATAAGATAATATTACATTATAAGATTCTTATTAACTATTACATTATATATCATATTTGTTATTAATTAAAATATTAATATCAATTTGTTATTCAAATTTATAACTACCAGCAACATTCATTCAAACGAATAAAATGTGATATTTTCAAGGTCCCAGGTTTGCGTTTAACATAATATCTCCCCAACAGCACATTTCCCAATAAAATGTCGCCAATAAAACAATAAAACTTTATATCAAGCAAATTAGCTGCAGATTTCTACCTTAATCGGTGGTAAAGTGGGATATAAAAGATTGGATTTTTACTGCATTCTTTTAGCTACGAAAATTTAATCCAAATTTTAATATCATGTTTTCATGGGATATTAAATTTTTAAAGAGTCCTTAGTAAAGCAATCAACTTGCCACCCTCCAGTCTCACCCTTAGCCGGAGAAAGTTCATTAATGCAAAATACGTATTGCATAAAATGTATATTTTTACAGTAGACTTTATAAAAATTGTATTTAATAGTAAATGTAATACATTTTAATAAGAGTGATTAATTAATTAAATCACAATCGCATTAAATTTATGAATTAAAACTTACATATCATAATACTAACTGTTATATGACCTTTTGAAGTTGTCAAAGTGATCTTTCGTTTTAGAGGGATGGTTGCCTTGACCCACATTTCATCCTGCCAAGGGAAGACGTATATATTTTCATATATCATTTTAATGGTTTTATTTCAAAAACAAGCTTTAAAAGGAAACTGTGGTAGTTTCTGTTACCGTTTGAATAAGATGGGTTATACCATAAAACTGTATTCATCATAAATATTTGTAATATAAAGGAATGAGAAAACTAAAATATATAATATATATAGAAATCACTAATCCAAACTTTCTCCTTCACCTCTTCAACCTCTTATTTCATATAATACATAATATAGTTTACTATTTAATCGAACCTATTAAATCTCCATTGAAAATTAAGATACTAGAGGACATGTGCCTTCTAATTATCCTTATAAGGGATCATTAACACTGTATGTATGCGTGTTTGAGGGATGGCAGCCAACTTTTTTTGTGTAAATCAAGGTCTACTATTGAAGTGAGACTGTTAATATGGAAGAAGAAGGACGCCATCTTTCCTATGTTATTCTATAGAATTATCAAAAGTGAGTGTTCCACAGATTGTATTCACATAAATAAGTTTTTTTATGTTCACAATAAACGTGTTTACATTAGTATTAAACCCATGTATTTACATAAGCACCACCTTATTATATGAGTTCTTATATTTTTTCCTTAACGTTCATACTCATGCCAGTTAAACTAATGAGGACGAAGGATCAGCTTTAACGATAAGGGGAAAACGAAAAAGAGTAACTTCGGCTAGAACTGAGAACCTTAAAGTGCGCAGTTAAGAAACGCAGCAGAATGACCAGTGCTTTAGTCACATCGACCACCAAGTCCCCCAACTGTCTCCCTTCAAGTTCACACAAGAAATATAATTATTAATTCGTATTAAATTTCTGAAAGTTAAGAAAGGAAACAAAATGTATGTTCAATAGCAAATGTTGGAAGCTGTTATTTATGAAACAAAAGCTTCGTTAGAGATATTTTTAGATCATACTTGTAATACAAAATATGACTGAAGTGAGCTCTTTGATCTTTGTACTAGCAAACAAGTCTGTTAATAACATATACATTGTGCCAACATGAATAGTGTTAATGAAAAGCCTTCTCAATCACAAAGTATTCACACATTTTGTTCTCCATACACTCGTTACAACTAAGACATGAAGGCATGTTTTATACGACAGCTTCTTGTGTAAACACGTTGCACATAATCAGTACGTAAGTAAAATACTTTGTATTTAATTGTGTATATTTAGTCATTTTACTAATTCTTTGTGTATGCACAAAGTGTATTTTGTTCTTGTTTATAATTATATATCTTGTACTTTATTATTTCTGCTCACTTTATACTTAATCGTTAAATGTATATAATTCTACTTAATAATTAGTTAGGTATAACAAATTTGAATTAAAATATGCTTACACTGTTTAAATATACAAATATTATACAGAAGCCTACTGCATTATACATAGTTGTACGTATTTTTTTTCAAACACTAATTAAACTGACTTAATAATTTTGTATGTATTCCTCATATTTAAATAATACCATATAATATATTGTACTTTATTCATGTGTATTTCTAACACTTGATGTTTGTGTATACCATCTTGTAATTACTTTTGTGAGTACCCCTGTCTTGTGTGTATATATTTCAGTTTCATGCAATTAAAGCCTACACATTTGCAAGCAGATAATCTTGCGTAGCGGTTAATCGGATATAAATGGCACAAAACAGAGCCACGAAGATATTCTTCCCATTTATCTTCAATACCCACGTGTATTTAATATACTGCCCCCCTTTAACACTTGATGACCCGTCACTTTGCCTTAGTTACAGTTTTTCTTTATTACACGACTCCCAAAAAAGAGTGTTATGTTTTAGTTCCTGGGTATGTAAGTGTGTATGTATGTATGTGTTTGTTCCATCGCAACTTCTTAACCGCTTATCCGATTTCGATATGTCTTAGTTCGTTGGATTCCTGGCTTCACCGGAAGTGTCGTAGGCTACATAACTTTCATCCAAACCACCTATAATTGTGTACAATTTGGTAAATTAGTTCCATGTATGTACAGGTGATTGATACATATGCGTGTATAATTATACCATGACTTCTTTATAACGGCTCAACTGATTTTAATTCATCTCAGTCATTTTACACTAAAAATGGCTGTCACCATTAATAAAAAAAATGCCTAGAAAATTTGTCATTTTTTTAAAAATGAAAAAATGCTAAAATGGCTAATTTTTATTGCTTTACTCACTAAAAATGACAAAATAAAAATAATTACTTTAAAAAAATTTTAACGAATGCTAAAACACAAAATTAAAAAATAAATTATACACTAACATTATTTCATATCCAAACGAAATGCAAATTTGAAATATAAATAATTTAAAAAAATAATACAAGGGAATAGAATAAATGCTGAAAAATGTGTTCTGAGCATTTAATTAATGAATTTGAATGTAAAGTTTATAGAATAGTGCAACTCTTTTATTATATTATCAGTGCAGTATATCCATGACAAACGTCCATGGTAAATTGAACATTGAACGATGTATTTTGCATCATTTAGAGAATGTTGGTCTTTGATTAACAATTTAAATGAAGAAGGGAGCAATTTAGTACAAATATATTGAAATGCAATATATATATATATATATATATATATATATATATATATATATATAAAATTTGTGTCGAATTCTTTTAAAAATGGCTGCCATCCAAAATCCTACAAAATAATCCATTTTATTTTACAGTCATTTTGGAAATTTGATTTTAAAATCGTAAAAAAGTTAAATACTGTATATGTTAGTATTTAAAATTTTCGAAGTGTTTTGGAATTAAGCAAACAGTTTCGTAAAGGCGTTCAAGATTCATTTTGGTATATTGATACATTTGGTAGATCACTCATGCAGTGATAATTATAATGGAGATTTGCGTTGAAAAAATAGTGTTTGAAATTCCCTATCATTACGTTTGCTACACAGGTAGTTTATTTTTATTTGAAATATTAAAGGAATAATGAAGTTATTTATTTCATTTGAATCCGTTGCAAATGAAAACTATTTGTTTGATTGAAAACAAACATCGTAAGTGCAAATACCACTGCATTTAAAACTGCGTGTATTTAGTTTAAATAAAATACCTTAATATTTTATATTAAACAGTACAGTAGATTCACGATTATCCGAACCCCGGTCAACCGTAGCAGTCTCGTTGGAAAAAAAACTACAGTATTCCGGTTTAAATCAGAATTATGAACGTATACAAAGCTTGTGCTATATTGTTAATGTGTGATTCTATTTGGTTGGTTGAAATGTGATTAATGATGGAGAAATGGGCGGTAATTTTCCACAAACCATAAGTAAGAATTATTTGTGAAATATTGTTCCTACCTACTTTTTGGCCAATAAAAATTTAAGGAATATAACAGAGTTTTATTTTTATTGTTTAGTACATTTGATAATTAAGGTAAAATGTTCTTGGGGGAAACTTTCTGGCATCAAAAAAATAAAAAATATGCCATAATAATTAAATGAAAGCTCATTCAATGAACTAGTCGAATACAATAAGAAATCCCTTTCATGGGGGTCCAAAATTAAACATTATAAAACAGTGATCAAGCCGGAAGCACTGTACGCAGCAGAAACATTAACCATGAATCGCATAGGCCAGATAGAAAAACTTGAAATAACGGAAAGGAAAATCTTAAGAAAAATTATAGGAACAAAATTTCAGGATAATAAGGTTGTATATATAAGAAATGAAGCTCTCTATAAGAAAATTGAAAAACTGTCCGATACTATGAGAAAAAGGAGAATAAATTTTTACGGTCATCTTCTTAGAATGAACTCCAATAGATTGACGAAACAGGTGTTCGATTTTTTCCATAATCGTAAAACAAAACCGAACTGGTTTAAAGAAATTGAAAAAGACCTAATAGAATTAAAAATTACAGAAGATTCATTGTTTGACCAAACTGCTAAGATAATTACCAAAGACGAAAGAATAAGATTCCAAGATAAAGCCAAAATAAGACCTAAACCTGTCATTTCGGAAGAGGAGAGGAAGAGAAGATCGGAAAGAATGAAGAGCTACTGGGAACAAAGAAAAGTACAGCGCGCAAGAAATGATTGATTCAGCGTACCCCAAAGAGGGTGAAACGAAAAGAAGAAGAACTAGTCGAACTAGTTGAACTTTCAGTTGACAATCCAGGCGTTCATGATTACTGTAATCAAGATGTCAAAATGTGTAAATGGAGCTTGCTGACGACTAATTTGCCGATATGGTAAACGACCCTTATAGCGGAGAGGACGGTACTGACGAGATAATTCTGGAAATATCTCACTTTGATTGCTAAAAGCAATTGAATCAGCTGCTGCCTATATTGAACAGCAAGAGCTATATATGAGCCTATATGAGCCTATATTGAACAGCAAGAGGAATCCTCACCGCATGATCATATAGCGTTACGCAATACCGCCGCTTTCAAAAGTGGCAAGAAGTCAGCCCAGAAAATCACCAAATACTTTTTCAGAAAATACTTTGTTTTTAAGTAAAATACCGTACAGATTTTCATTTTGATTCAAGTTTCTAACAAAATTTTATTTGTTGGTGTATATCCTGATTTTTAACATTAAACTTACTTGTTCCGTAATTTACAAACAAACTGTGTATTAGCCCAGTTTTTTTATTATTTATTTAATAATTATACTTAATAGTTTTACAAAGAAGTAATATTTTTTTTTATTTAACTTCACACTGGTTTATACACGACAGCAATAGATAATGTACTAGCCTACCTGCATTGACCGTATTGCTTTGTTATAAAGCCTCTTGTACATAAACGTGAACATGAAATAGAATGGGGTTGCCGAGGGTAGTGTTGTTAATGAAGCAAAGCCAATGCCGAGATACCTTTTAGGTTACCTCACGCCTCTTCCCATTTTCGACTCCAAATTCTAATTAAGGCCCGGAATTTTCAGTTACTTACGTCAGCATATATTTCAGTACATTTACATCATTAAAAAACTGAGATAAAATGTAGATTTTTGTACGAAACGTTTTGAAAAAAGTTGTTATTTGAATTTTTAAATTAAATTGGTTATTTAATATATATTTTTACACACGTTTTGATGTAATAATTGATTTTCAACAATAATTTTTTTTATTAAATACGTTTTTGGAAACCATATTTCACAATCATTGTTAAAACTAAAATAAATAAGCATTTAACTTTTAATCTACCTAAAAAATAAACCATATATATAAACGTGAAATTAAATTTCGTATTTCTTATGAAATTGGAAAACATTAAATATTATTTTATACAGATTTGTACGTTGATTACAATGATAAAGACTGATTTTTCAAAAAATACTATATATGGTAGGCGTATATGTTTACCAAGTGGTAAATAGTACCACTTATATATATATATATAAAACAAGTGTTTACCACTTAGATAAAAGTGGTAAATAGTATCAGTCTTTGCACTTGGCGGCGACATGCCTTCCATACAATCCTCATTAAACGCTGTAATGTCAATGGTGTTCTTCCGTGTTATTCCTATTGCCCAGCGTATTGGCCAAGTGTAGTTTAAAATAATCAAAACCACGCTTTATTTGAGTTAAAACTGTGCAGTTTAATCTGAATCCAACACTATATCATATAAGGAGATTTTTCCACTGTGAAGACCTATCAGTCTCACAAAATAACACCCTTATCCACTTAATCTAACCTTAACCTGTAGTAATTCACAAAAAATAAATTCTATTTAGACTATTAATTCACACACAAATTTGAAACCTTATCCAAACGCATTACAATACTTTGCATACTTATTTAGCAGATGTATCTGCAAATTAAATCAGTAACTCTTTTGACTGAGAAAGGCACGCTGTCGCCAAATGTAAAGATTGATATTGTTCAGTAACCTGCTTAAGCTGGTGACTGGTTCTTGGCGGAATTCAAAAATGATTTATCAAGTTTCTTAACTGTGTACTTGTAGAGAAATTTACCACACTTGTTGGTATATATATATATATATATATATATATATATATATAACCAATAATTTGATTATTGTTATTATTATTTAGGAAAATCAATAAATTTTAAGAGTATATAATATTTAAATACTCTTAAAAAGTTATATAGAATTCAGGAACTGCACTCAATTCAAGGTCTTGCCACGATGACAGCTTAAATAGTTTTTCTAAATGAAAACTAGCTAATAAAATAAGTAATTTTAAATAAAACAAAACTATTAATAAAGCGATAAAAGGACAGAACTTGACATAAAGTATAAAAAAATGTACTGGCTGATTGGTAGGAAATCACAACTGTCAGTACACAATAAACTTGTATTATACAAACAAATACTTAAGCCCGTATGGTCCTATGGGATCCAGCTTTGGGGTTGTGCAGCTAAAACCCAAATCAAAAAAATCCAAGTCTTCCAAAATAAAGTTTTAAGGAACATTGTTGACGCCCCATGGTATTATCGTAATGACGACCTTCACAGGGACTTAAAAATTCCAACAATCAGAGAAGAAGCTAAGAGACTGGCAGCAAAGCACGAGGAGAGACTCCACTCACACATCAGCACTGATATTCTGCAGCTCCTGGAAAACACTCATTTAGAGAGAAGGCTAAAAAGACAGCAACCGTTTGAACTGGTTTAGTGTAAATACTGGGACCTCTGTTGGGAGTTCTCAGTTGTGATTAATTTATTTTAGAATAATATTGTAGGTTAGTCATTTAGTGACTAGTGACAATTGTATAGTAATAATAATAAATTATTATTATAAATAAAAAAAAAAAAAAAAAAAAAAAAAAAAAAAAAATAAAGCGATGACAAATTGATTATAATTATTAAAGCCAAATAGAAATACTAAAATGATACTTTCAAAACCATTAAAAAACGAAAATCTAAAATATTTTTAATGCGTCCGTAAAAGAGCTTTTTTGTTATAAAAATAAATAACAAAAAAATGTTAAATGAAATAAACATTTTCCTCCTTATTTATGATAACTAATATTGTAAATTTTGTAACATTAATTTTTTAATCGTAAAACTTCCTTCTTTTGAAAATAAATATCTGTACTGCTGTATAACGGCTCAGGTTATGTGTTACTAAAAACCGATTTGTTTTCGTAAGGTAAACACACATATAAACGTTTTTTATTAAAATAAAATGCGTAACGGTAAACAGGAATTTGTATAAAATCGTATTTTATATGTATTTTTTCTGTTAAAAATACGTATAATATTTATTTAACTTCAAAGAAAAAAGAATTATAAATTTTCCGATTAACTTATACATAAACGAATAAATGCTAGAAGAATCTTCACCACACATAAATATACAAATTTTATAATTAATCTGCACTTTTAATATAAAGAAATTTATTTCAAGGTGTACTAAACAAACTTACATAATAACGGTAAAACTAATACAAAGCTTGTAGATTTGATTAAGGAAATGAAACAGAATCGTTGATCAGCTGACTGCTAGAGACTTGATACAGCCAGCCTGGAGGGCCACACTTTCCTGCAAAATTGGCCTTTAATTAGTATTATTTACTTTGCGTTTCTGCCGAGTAAAGGTTCATTAACAATTCACTTTGCGTTTGTAAAAGCAATACTGTTAACTGAGAATCGATCAGTTTAATAACATTACAAATGTTTTAGCGTTTTAGTTTTGTTTTTTTAAGAATGTGAACATGTGAAGTTTACAACAATAAACAAGGAAATTTCTCAAAATAATTATAGTAAAAATATATAAAATTGAATTAGGACTCTTTTGAAAAAAGTAAGAGGAATGTTATTTTAAGAGTACTGTACTTGTTTGAAAGGGTTTATACATAACCAGCAAGATCTGTGTAGCCCTGATCACAGAGTACACATTTAAAAACTAAAATAGTTTGTTCTCAGTCTATACTAATGTCGTTTCTAGTAAAATACGCAGAGGTCGTGTTCAAGAAATCCGTAGAAATACAACTTCTGCGTATAACGCGGTTATACTGGCGTCCAGATGTCGCAACCAATACAGTCCGTAGTATAGGAAACGGCTGACAGAGTGCAATGGCGCGAGTGGCATCTGTGATCACCAAGTACGGAGGCACACAAATTTGGTCTTTGAGTCGTATTTCGCCGAGTACAGCACACGAATAGAAAAAGGAGAAAATCAAGTACTTATTATAAAAAAGTCAATGTTATAGCAAGTGCCGGTGAAGACGTATAACCATACTTCCATCTTCTTTTGTATACAGAAGTTGCTGAATTACCATGTAACATGTGGCGAACTCAAGTAAATAAAAAAACCTTCCTTTAGGAACATGTAAAATAGTTTAATAACAAATTGTAAGTTACGGAGAAACATATGTAACTAAATAAAAGAACTTTGTGGAAGTACAAAAGTTTTTTCTCCAAGTACAGAGACTGTGTGTTTAACAAATAACTTTTAAACAGAACACTTGTTCACTTACAGAGTTTTTTTTGCAATAATCAAATTATTTATTCCTCAACTCAGTTATAATTTCAATATTTGAACAACTGATCATTTTTGAAATAGACCTTTGTTTTAGTGAAATTATCAGTTTCCTTTCAATTTACATTGCAACCTATGTGAGATTCTTTATTGCCAAAAGTAGCTAGCTTACACCTCCCAAGTTTTATTTTATTTCTACTTGCGCAAGCACAAAAATATCACTCTAAATTTATAAAGACAGTGTTGTGTTACAATCTCACTGACTACACGCATCGCTGTTGCTTTCCACTAAACAACGCAATAAGGTTTCTCAAGGGTAGCATATGGCGCATCTGAAACCCTTTCATGTATCCGATGTTTTGTGAATAGCTTTCTTTAAGGTTTTCTTAATTACAGTTGTACTTCAGTTACAATTTGATGGCAAATTCAAAATTGAAATAACTTAATGTTAGGATGATCGTTCCAGACTTGGAAGCAGTTTTATAACTGTAAAATAATAATGTTTAGCGTGTTAGGTCAGTTGCAAAAAACATGTTTTGTTCGGTTCATAAAAGTTAACGTGGCTGATTTACATTTTTGCTAAAATTTTCTAAGTCTAGTCGCTTGTTGCTACTGTAAAGTGATGTTTATTTGAAACTTGGTTTCTGATTACAAGACA
This sequence comes from Callitettix versicolor, assembly GCA_022606455.1. Taxonomy (NCBI): domain Eukaryota; kingdom Metazoa; phylum Arthropoda; class Insecta; order Hemiptera; family Cercopidae; genus Callitettix; species Callitettix versicolor. The sequence continues at coordinate 3,070,321 of CM040187.1, forward strand.
TACTGAATTAAATATTATTTATTTGAAATAAACCAATTATCGGGTGATGTTTTCTGGGCTTGATTTTAACTCTTGAAAAGAATACAGTTGGTGCTGACATTGGTCAAATTGTTGCTGGTAATGATGAAAAGCTAAATAAACTACTTACAATTATATATTGAACACACAGTCGGTACTTGGAGAAAACAAGGATAAATAAATATAGTTCCACAAAGTTTGTCATCGTAAGCTATTAAAACAATAATATTAGCAAATTCTATTGGAAAAATTGCTATAAGATTGATCACCATCGAAAGATTTTACACACACACACACACACACACACACACACACACACACACACACACACACATTCATATATTCATATATTCATATATATATATATATTCTTTCTTTATGCCAGTTAAAGTAATGAAGAGCGGCGGGGGAGGGGGGGTTCGAGGTAACACAGGAAATCCCAATTACAGTAACAAGATTCAAACCTGTATGAATGTCAAAGTGCTTGCGAACTGCCTCACTGTCCTTTCAACTCAGGTAACATCTAATTATATACATAATTATACTAGGCTAAATATTAAAATATGATTTATTTTTGACTAGGAAAAGTCTACTATCCAGCACTATCCGTAAATAGTTTTACAGTGTAGTGATTCCAAATTTCAAAACATCCATAACTACTATCTTAAACACCTTTGAAAACTTGATTTAACTATCCTAACCAGGGTTAAAGTATACATAAATTAGCGTTACGAAAGGGTCAGATATAATTGAAAATAAACCTGGAGGAAATCAGGAAATTGAAAAAAAAATTAATAATTTTCATGACATTTGAAAATTTAAAATGCTAATTTATACAGATTTCAAAGGAGATTTATTGCTACAATTTTCAAATAAATCGGAAATATATCAAAAAAACATATATTGCATTTTTCTTTAATTTGCCCATCACGTCAGCGAATCAGATAAAATTATTTTAAGTGAACTTTGCCATACAAACTTGTTTATTTTAAGTAAAATTTGCCATACAAACTTGTTTATTTTAAGTAAAATTTGCCATACAAACTTGTTTATTTTAAGTAAAATTTGCCATACAAACTTGTTTATTTTAAGTAAAATTTGCCATACAAACTTGTTTATTTTAAGTAAAATTTGCCATACAAACTTGTTTATTTTAAGTAAAATTTGCCATACAAACTTGTTTATTTTAAGTAAAATTTGCCATACAAACTTGTTTATTTTAAGTAAAATTTGCCATACAAACTTGTTTATTTTAAGTAAAATTTGCCATACAAACTTGTTTATTTTAAGTAAAATTTGCCATACAAACTTGTTTATTTTAAGTAAAATTTGCCATACAAACTTGTTTATTTTACTGCGCGATTAAGAGCTGATTATATTTTGACTTTCACATAGCCTGCAAGTGTTGTGCAGTATAGCGAAATAAGGGCACAAAAAGCCTTTCAGTCTGAAAATCAATGAAATGACGGCTGTTTCTTAAATTCAAAGCCACGCTCGTTAGTCCCGAACGAAGAATGTAATATTATGTACTTCGATTCCTTAACTTTTGTGAGAGAAGGCGAGTCTGGATTTACGTTTTCGGGTTATAATGGTTTGTTGAGGATATATATCATCATATTCATTTCACTTTACATTAAGCAACTCGTAAACTGTTTATATAAAGTCATTAAATTATTTAATCCATAATTAAACTTAATCTTTAATTAAATCTTCAATATAAGTACCTATAAAAACCATTGAAACCAATATCATTAATTGCTGATCGAGGATTAAACAGTTATTAATTTAATTTGCCAGTATCAGCCAATTAAATATTTTAATTGTACATTAATGATTATTACTATTTCATTTGAAAATATTAATAACGATGTCAAAGTAAGATAGGTGGCATTTTAAAAATTCTGTTTATGTTAATATTGAATGTTTTAATTTTATTCATATATTTATAATTTTCACGTGTTTTTCTCCAAATTATTTATTAGCAATAATAACATAATCTACAAATTGATTTTAGGCCTTGTTTTCAATGAATTTATAAATTTACAAAATTATGAAAATAGTAATTTAGATGAAGAATTAAATGAAGTAAATTGGGTTATTTAAGTATTAGAACTAAAATTTCATTTAATTGTTTTTCAGATTAAGAATTCAAGATTAGATTTAGATTTAGCTAAGAAGGCCTACATTTTACATTTTAAGCCACATTTTTAGATAAAAATGTAAGTCTAGTGTTTACATTTTAAGCCTAATTTAAAACACTACTGCTTGGAGTGTGCAACTTTTCCCAAGAAATGAATAGCTCACAGTATTTTTTGTCTCCCTACAGTATTGCCTCCCTGAATGTAAGTGTGAAGTAAAGTGTTAAAGTCTTAAGTGTAGTGTTGTAAGTGTAAGTGTGTGTTAGACTCGGGTACCGCGAGGGACGTCTAAATCCTCTCTATAGGTGCAGCTAGTCTGCACACCCTGCGGGGTAGCTTACCGTATTCAAAACGTTATATCACTACGTAAACAGTGTCAATGTAACACTCAAAACTGTTAAAAAATAAACAATCAACATTATCTAAATATGTAGGTTGAAAATATGTTTGAAAACAGCCATTTTCTTCAAAGAATTAATCTTTTTTAAAGTTAATGACAGGTTCATTGCACAATTAGGTTATCTTTGACTATTGAAGCATTAAATAAAGACCATCTGTCAGTATATATGTTAATCTTATCTTATCTTAATCATATTATAATTCTGAAAGTTTGTGTTTGTTTGTTTGTTATTCAATCATGCTATAACTACTGGATCAATTGAGATGAAATTTGATATGAACGTGGTTTAGGTATCTGAGATGGACACAAACGTATTCTAGTTTTAAAAATCTTAATCCCTGTTATTATTAATTTAAAAATTATTGTTTATAACCTTACATTTGCAATGCCTTTAATTGAATTTTTTTCAAAAATCCCGATAATTGCAAACAACCTGCTTTTCCAATTTAAAAGATTGCAGTTTCAGTTGAAGTTGGCACTTAAAATGATGGCAATTAATAAGTACTATGGTCAGACGTTAAGAGTAACAGGAAGACATTTGGGAATTCCGTGCTTCTCCCACGGTCGCCTGTTCTAGAGGGTCGAGTAGCAAAAATCTATATATGCCTTGGCCGAAAACCATAATATTACATTATTATTAATTTATACCGTATATTATTATATATAGATATATTACATTGAAATTAACCTATTCTGATCTTGAAAATCGACTATAAATTTTATTACCTAAATTATAATTGGGGGCGAAGCCGCAAAGGATAACAGCTAATATTATATAAGATAGAAAATTATTTGGCAGTGTTGTAGAGTGTAAACACAATGCAGTAGTATTTTATTTAATCAATGCAAAATACTTCTATAGCAGAACGAAATTGATACAATAATATGCTTTTAAAGGATTTTCATTGTAAAATATGTCATTTGACCGCCCATCGTAGTAAAAACCCAAAAAGATCCTAACATGGAAACAGGATTTTTATTTTTAGATCATTTTTAAAGGGTCATTAAAATGTACATATTCTAAAACAAAATTTTAAAATTAAAGTGTATAAAGTCATTAAAGTTTTAAAGTTATTAAGGTGTTTAAAAATTAATTAGACAAGTTAATTTATTGTTGTCTATAAATTAGGGGAATAGTGAAATGTTGCAGTGTTTTGTCATCTCTTCCGTACATAGTTCTGATATTTATAGCATATTTAGTTTAAACAATTTCATTTTATATTCATATCTCACAGATGACTATTTAGCGTAAAACGTTAAAATGAATACTCGGAACTTAAGGAGATCTCTGCAGGAGAACCTCACGGTAGTGTTTTTGGACCTACCATGTACTTGCTCTTCGCAAGGAACATATCTCAAAGAAAAAAATCAACAACAGCTACTTTTGCCAGTAATACATCTATTATGACATAAGCGGACACTGTAGAAGAAGCAACTGAAAAAATACAAAATACTCTTGACAAGGTTAGGATTGGACAAAGAAGTGGCTTATAGAGTTAAATGACTTTAAAGCCACTCAAGCTAATTTTACAAATAAAAAAAATTAATGCAGTGCCTGTATTCCTTAATTCTAAAATAATCCCTTGTAGAAATGAAGTGAAGTAAGTTGGTGTTACATTGGATAACACTTCCAGACTAAACTGGAAGGCATACGTAAAAAAAATTAATGCAGTGCCTGTATTCCTTAATTCTAAAATAATCCCTTGTAGAAATGAAGTGAAGTAAGTTGGTGTTACATTGGATAACACTTCCAGACTAAACTGGAAGGCATACGTAAAAAAAAATTAATGCAGTGCCTGTATTCCTTAATTCTAAAATAATCCCTTGTAGAAATGAAGTGAAGTAAGTTGGTGTTACATTGGATAACACTTCCAGACTAAACTGGAAGGCATACGTAAAAAAAATTAATGCAGTGCCTGTATTCCTTAATTCTAAATTAATCCCTTGTAGAAATGAAGTGAAGTAAGTTGGTGTTACATTGGATAACACTTCCAGACTAAACTGGAAGGCATACGTAAAAAAAATTAATGCAGTGCCTGTATTCCTTAATTCTAAAATAATCCATTGTAGAAATGAAGTGAAGTAAGTTGGTGTTACATTGGATAACACTTCCAGACTAAACTGGAAGGCATACGTAAAAAAAATTAATGCAGTGCCTGTATTCCTTAATTCTAAAATAATCCCTTGTAGAAATGAAGTGAAGTAAGTTGGTGTTACATTGGATAACACTTCCAGACTAAACTGGAAGGCATACGTAAAAAAAATTAATGCAGTGCCTGTATTCCTTAATTCTAAAATTCCATTGTAGAAATGAAGTGAAGTAAGTTGGTGTTACATTGGATAACACTTCCAGACTAAACTGGAAGGCATACGTAAAAAAAATTAATGCAGTGCCTGTATTCCTTAATTCTAAAATAATCCATTGTAGAAATGAAGTGAAGTAAGTTGGTGTTACATTGGATAACACTTCCAGACTAAACTGGAAGGCATACGTAAAAAAAATTAATGCAGTGCCTGTATTCCTTAATTCTAAAATAATCCATTGTAGAAATGAAGTGAAGTAAGTTGGTGTTACATTGGATAACACTTCCAGACTAAACTGGAAGGCATACGTAAAAAAAATTAATGCAGTGCCTGTATTCCTTAATTCTAAAATAATCCATTGTAGAAATGAAGTGAAGTAAGTTGGTGTTACATTGGATAACACTTCCAGACTAAACTGGACGGCATACGTAAAGAAATAATAAAGTAGAGCTTGACATTAATATAGAAAAATGTATTGGCTCCTCGATAGAAAATCTGAATTATTCACTTTTTTATAAACAAGTCCTAAGACCTATGTGGACGTACGAAACTGGAAAGCATATATTAGAAAAAAAACTAGAACTTGACATTAATGTAGACAAATGTATTTGCTCGTCGGTAGAAGATCTGAATTATTTTTTTTTTAAACAATTCCTAAGAGCTGTGTGGATGTGCGGCTTATAGTTGTGGGGGCTGCGTCAAAACGTCCAACATTCAAATTATACAAACGTTGCAGAATAAAGTATTGCGAACATCTATCGGTCCACCGTGGAACGTCAGGTACGACAATATCCATAGAGATCTTCGAGTGAAAACTGTTGAAGAGGTCTGCTGCAGATAGACACGGGAGAGACTACGGAAATATCAACACAGAGATTCTAGAACTCATGTAACAATGACGTTGTTAGGAGGCTTAAAATAAAGAAGCCGTTGGACTTATGTAGTAATATAATTATGTTATTCAATGGAATAATTTTCTTGTAATATTACTGTACTGAAATGAATACTACTAGATAAGTTCACTCTTGGTTGTAGTAATAAATAAAAAAATAAATATATTTTCCCATTTAACTTATCCTTGTTTTGTTTTAAGTAGTGAATATTTGTTGTTCTTGTGCTGACCGCTATTACCTATTTTGGTATATTATTCATACTTTCTTTTGGCGTGCATAAAACTTTTATGGAAGCATCGAAAAGTAACTTAAGGGTCAGGATCGTTGATCTTATGGTCCCGGGTGTTACCATGATGGCATATTTCCCGGTAGAAAATCGTTATTAAATATTATTACAAATTATTATACGACGTAAACAACACAATAATATATGAAAGTGGTTATGTATTTCAGGTAAGACATCTGTTAATTTATTAGAGACATGAAAATATAAAAAATTGTCCTTGTGCTTTGTACTAACCATTGTTCTCATAGGAACATGTTCCAGACAACACATTGTTCTAAATGCAAGAGGATGGTATCTGTGTTCTTACTAAAAACCGGAATTAGTGTTGGCTTAAAACAATAGTGCTTGAGGAAGTGCTTTTGTATTAATTATAACGTTATTATTCTAATGTGGTGAAACGTGAATACGTTTGTATAAATATGTACTCGTAGCACTGTCGCTGTCGCGTTCGCAATTTCGGTCCTATTTCATTCAAACCTGACACAAAATCTAGTTTAGTAAGAACACATTTGTTTCTCAGTAAAATCCGTTAAAAAGTTTCAAAATGGCGGTCATTTAATTATTTTTGAACATCAGATTTATCATCGTAATCAAGTAAAAAACTGTTCAAATTATTATTTTGGATTTTTAAAATTCGTTAATTAAGAAATTGAGTTTGGGGTAGTAAGGTCTTATGAAATGCAGATTTTAATGCTGGTTGTGACGGTAAAATCATAATTTCGAAAGAATCAATTATAAATCTCAAATTTCGCTACATTAAATCTCATTTATTTTAACTAAGTTTTCCCCAAAAGAACAGGTTGGAAAGTTTCCTAAAACTAGCTTCTTTAAGCACCTCAGGAACACTTCTGTAACTTCGGAAAACTATTGATTTTTGTTCAACTTGACCTTAGTTGAAGCAAGTCTGGCAGTTTACAGATCCTCTGGTATGAAGAAAGACCCTGTACTGCTTTGAACATGAAACAAGACAATATGATTAGAAGTTGACCTTATGAAACAAACATACCTAATAAAAATGACATAGTTGAGGTCATTTTGTCATGTGAAGGTCATGAAGGTCAAGTGTGGATGGAAAACATACACAGACAAAGGAGTAGGTGCGAGAATCAAAAAGTATCACCTTGGGGAAGTTTGCAATAGTACTTTAGGCAGAAATGTGGAGCTATACTGGAATGCACAATTGTGCCTAATTAAAGTGACTGCAAATGGGATAATCACATTTAAGACATATCAGACTGCAGTAAAAACCTTAAGTACACAAGATTACAATTTTGAGTTAGTATGGGCATGTCACCAGACTCTGATTAAGGTGAAGGTCTGGTCATAGAAATTACAAAGCTAATGAGGAGACTGAAAAACACAGAACCCAATAGATTGGTTCAGAACTGGTATAGTTGAACTGACGTTAAAAAAATTGAAAAATTTGATTCAGGAAGTGATCCTTAACAGCCTCAAGTAGTAGCCTATAAGACTCACGTAAACAATCCAATCACAAACTATCATGATAAGTCTCCTCACTTACAAAAGAAGATTCACTAAAACAATCTTGAATCTCGTGACAGAACACGAACTCGTTCTGTTCGGGTTGAGCTGAACCGAGCTGAGCGGATTGAAGGTGAACGGCAACCGGAAAAGGAATTCAGTAAGTTTAAAAACACGTTTATATGTTCCACATCTAAATATATAGCCCTACTGTAATGTATTATAATAGGAAACTACTGTGTTTAAGTAACGACATATAATAACTTTGGAGGCGTGGTGGGGGAAACGGTTTCATCTTTAAAACCGAACCAGACCCTGTGACGACGCATGACTCAGCTCACTTCCGTTTCGCGTTCAGTTTTCGCAGTTACTAAATGCTGTTGGAAACCGCTTTCTTTTTTTAAAAAGAAACTCTAAACGTAAATATTATAATTTCTGCATTTGTGTGACATCATAAAGTATTACGATACTTTCGAAAACGATAAACGATTTCGAGAAACGAATAGAATTTAAAATAATAATATATATGAAGAATTGCAAATGACGTATGTACTGCACGTTCATGTATTAATAATGCATTCCTGTTCTTAGCCATCAAAGTACTGCATTGAGTGGTACATACTTTTACATAAATTAGAATTTACATATTCGTTTCAAATACGAAACTTGAAATATTCACTCATTTGCCTGTTTGGCATACCACTGGGTATGTAATAAATTACACAAAAATTCACGAGTTTGGGTTAAATAAGTTTTGTATGTAACGTGTTTTTTTAATTAATCTCTCTTTAATTTTAGTTAGCCATAATTTTTCGCTGCTAAATTTTCCTCCGTTTCTATTTTAAATAATACAAAATTATATATGTACCTTTATATTATTCAAATACAAAGATTTTCAATTTTTTATAAATAAATCATTAAATAATTAGGCCCAAATCATAACCAAATTCATAAAGAAATTGAAAAAATCAAAAATTTGACCAATCAAAGTCATATTCGCCATTGTTATGTTAATATTTTCTCGAAAACGTAAAAACCAAATATTTTGTGTCACTAATCTATGACTTCTGTTTTGCTGTTTAAACATTATAATTTATCCAAACTTATTTAAACATCACAATTGTGTTTTGATGAATAATTTTATTTTTTTGTACCGCATCATTAGAATTGTATTAGTTTCTCGTATATAGATAAAATTGTGCAACTTCGGCACATAATTTATTTTATGATAACACATAATTAACACATAATTATGTAATGATGTTTATTTTAGAGGTCACTATTTTGTTCTAATATTTTGATTCACAGTTAAATCTGTCGCAATGTTAATCATTTGAACTTTTTAGTTAAAAAGAAAGACACAAATTTTTAGTAGTAATACATATTAAGTAATATTAGATAAAATTATTAATATACTTAGGTAGAACTCGAACAAATCTAGCTTCAACCTGTCACCGCAAGCATTTAAGAGCTGAAAAATTACATTTTTATGAGACCCTTAATTAATAAAACATTAACATAAACCCCGTAATAAAAATGTTTACATCAGCTGATGTAAAGTGTAAACTGTTTGTTCAAACAAATTAATGTTTCGTTTGGATTTAATATTCTACAAGAAAGTGTACATTACATTTTCTATGAGTAAAATAGTAAAATAGAACATTTTATTATTCATAAAAGTACACGAAAGTCTTGTACATTTTTAGCTAGTAGGGGTTTATAGTATTACTTCATAATAAAACAAAATGTATTTATCCCTTTACTTATACTCAAACTATAATTTCGTTAATGTCAATATTATTGATATAGCCAACATTGTAGTACGACTTATGTAACAATTTTATCTCATTACTTGTAAAATATTAATATTAAAAAAAATAAACCAAATATGTTAAATAATCTTATGATGAAAACGAGTAATAAATTCACAAATATTTGTATATATATACGAGGGTTGATCAAATATAAACGAGACTGACTTTCTAAAAACTTTTCCGTTGGACATTGGACTCTAAAGGGTGGGGTTTCAGGTAGCCTGGGAGGTTTGGAACGGGCGTAGACGGGCAACATTTCCGTTCGGACCCTTCAGTATAAAACTATACAATGAGTGAGAGTGAAGTGCACGTTTCCGTGGAGCAGAGAATTATTATTAAATTTTTGGCCAAGGAGGGGGTCAATCCGACTGAAATCTTTCGTAGATTGACGGCTCAATACGGGGACAGGACCCTGTCAAGAGCTCGCGTTTTTGCTTGGCACAAGGAATTCGCCGAAGGACGGGAAGCAGTAGAAAACCTGAAGGCCAAATCACGATCGTCGGCCGGGAAGGTAATGGCCACTGTATTTTTCGACAATCAAGGCGCCTTTCACGTCGATTTCCTCCATCAACGACGCACAATAAATGTACAATATTATTGCGATGTTTTAGAGGCCGCAAAACAGTCTTTTCGTAGGAACCGGCGAGAAACGTCATTCTTCTTCACGATAATGCCCGACCACATTCGGCGAACGCTACGAGGCTTAAACTCGATCAAATTGGCTGGGAACCAATGGAACATCCCCCATACAGTCCAGACTTATCACCCTGCGACTATCACCTGTTTGGGCCACTCAAAGAGGCGCTTGGAGGCCAGCGTTTCGAAGACGATTCTGCGGTGGAGACCTTGGTGCTCCAATGGCTCAATGAACGCCCGAGAACTTTTTACGAAGATGGAATTAAAAAACTTCCAATCCGGTGGGAAAAATGTGTTACTCGTGCGGGAGACTATGTAGAAAAATAAGTTGTATCAAGAATAATTTGTAAGTAAGCAATAATTTTTTTAAAAAATCAGTCTCGTTTATATTTGATCAACCCTCGTATATATATATATATATATATATATATATATATATATATATATATATATATATATATATATATATATATTGTGTTTAACGTCCGACTATTGTGCACATTTGGGCTAATGCAGACGATTGCGTGTATATATTAAATAACATATACCAATTGCTCTAAAAAATACATTGGACAAACAGACTGATAATTGCGGAAGAGGTTTAAAGAATACACAACCAAAACCGGAAACAAAATTTACGGAACACATTATACAAACGGAGATTAGAAAGGCAATGAAGGAGGGGAACTTACAAATACCACCGAACAATATTCAATTTACAATACAATTCAGAGCGAAACGCAGAACGCCGATGAATTAAAATAAAAATTGATACTAAATGAATACAAAATCAACTTTGATAAGACACTGTGTATATACATAATAACAAGTATGGTTCAATATTAGACAGTGCTTGTAATTAACGTGTATATTCGTGGTTCGTGATTAAAACTGTTGAAAAATATATGTGTACAATTATCACATATTATATATAAGACCAAAATATATAACATATATATATATATATATATATATATATATATATATATATATCTGTGAGTATAAAATAATTATAAATTGAGTAAGTCATTATACAGCCGTTACATTATACTATCTTGAAATCATTAAAGTAAAAACAAACATTTCTTTTCATGAACTAAACTAATTTTTTATTGTGTAAAACTAAGTTAAACTTTGCTTCGTGAAAAGTTTTAAAATAAGTAAATATGAAAATGATGATCGATCAAGGATAATTTGCCTGCGCATAAGGTCTATTGGTATTTCGTATTCGTGTTTTGGCAACATCAGCTGAAAAGTGTACAAAAAGATTCAACAGCGGTCATGCTACAATAAATAAGGATGCGTTGCCATTACTTGAATAAGGGCCTTCGCGTTTCTGAAATCTAGTTATATTGCAGAACCCGTAACGCTGAGCGAAATGCCTCAATAGAGGACTATGCGTCGTCAGCCGCTACAATAAGTGCCTATACTGAAACACACACACACACACACACACACACACACACACACACACACACATATATATTATTTTAGTGTGTGTGTGTGCGCGCGCGCGCGCGCGTGCATGTGTGTGTTTAAATAACATGTCGAGAATTGTTAATTCTGAAATTTCAAATTGCCAGATTCCTTCTGGTGATGTTTACTAAATTATATACTGCAAGTGGGCATAAAATTTTTCTTGTTATGTATTTCTAACAAAAGACATTTGTCAAGTAAATGTTTGCAGCTTAATTCATTGTAATTTTAAACAATATGTGTAGCTTTAAGTTACATTTCGTACAGTAAAAATAAATTAATTTTAGCATATACGCGTATCATACAAGACACACACACACACACACATATATATATATATATATATATATATTATATAAAATTTTGTATATATATAAATTTTAAGTAAATACAAGAACCAATAAATTGTGAACCTGAGAAGCGAGTACAAACAGTTTGAGGCGTTTCCCTGCCACAGCCATCTGCTTCTGAATAACACGTTAATGAAGACGTCCCTCCAGGCTTTAAATTAAACAGTTGAACGTATGGTATTAATTATATTAACAACATATATAATCGTATAAATAAAATATGCTATAAATTAATTCTTTATTCATTTTTTTATTACTCATATCTGTTTATTAGTAATAAAACTATCTATGAATTCATTTTAATTTATTCTATAGTATAAAATAAAATTATTGTATTCACGTAAAAGTACAAATAATTAAATTTAATCAGCACATTGTTTTTTTTTAATTCAAGTTCCGTAAAATGTCGCGTCTACATTTCAAGACACTTTAAAAAAATAATTAACAACGAATTGAATGGCATGTGTTTACACTTCAAATACTTTATGCTGAAATACTATAAGCTCTTAAAAAGCCTTAAAACTGAAAAACGTACAACATTAAGGACGTGTACGGATTCAGCGGGAATCTCCTATTTATTTGAGTCCCCGCATGAACTATTCAGACTCAAACAAAAAAGCGTGAACCTTCTTCTATTCCCGCAGGAAATTTACAAACGCAACACATTGCATATTCAGATTTCAGGTTGCAGTTTGCAGTTTTACTTTCAGCACATTGTTAGTTTCACTTAGGTTAGTGGAAAGCTCTCCACTAAGATCCGGTAAAACATAGGATTGATGAATACTGTCCTTAAATAATCTACCGATTTACTTCTATTTCCATCCCATTCCTTTCACTTCCTAACAGTTTTTTTGCATGCCAACACAAGATGGAACAGCATACACCAAAGGCTGCGTGGCTAAAATGAGCCAAGCTTTACTATGACACTTCGGTAGTTTTATTCTAGCCTTACCTGTTTGGGTGAACGTTTTATTTTCAAAGCTATTTATAGGTTTTTTTAATAGCTTTAACTGTTAATGTATTTTATTTTACTGGATACTATTCGTTTCAACAAGGTATAAATAATGTTTTATTTCGAACGTTACTTTTCTCTTATACAGAGATTTGTTTTAAGTAGTGTCGGAGGAAAACAGTATCAACGTCTTATTAAATCAAGCTTAGACGTTCTTAATGAAAGAGGATTAGATATTTTAAACACTGTTTCAAAGCGAATAGCACGCTCTAAATCTTAGTAACAATTCACAGGAATCTTTAATGAAAAAAACCTAGTTGAGATAATACCTTAACCAGTTTAAATGTGAACTAATAGGCCAGTTAAATGAAACCTTTAGTGTTTTATTCGTAAATTTATATAATGTAATATAATTTCAGCACGCAGCTTTTTTGCTGAAGTGATTGAAGCTAAATTCCTAATTTTTTTATCATGCCTGTTTTTCGAAAGTCTAATTTCACAATAATCAGCACAATAATCCGTTTGTACTTAAGCATTTTAAAGTATCAAAATCAAAATCAAAATTGCTGTCAAATTTATTTGCACGATTCTATAGGATTTTGAAAATTTAAAATGCCTATTTGCAGGCATTTTAATACTGTAATACCTGATTTTCAAAACATATATAATAAAAAAGTTACAAAGAATTTCTTAAATTTCCGCTATTGGCAAACTGTTTTTCACAGTGTTAAACTTGTTTCTTTTTCCACAGCCTCTAAGATCACGTTGTGTAATGTTTTAGCGTTAACACGTTTGCCATTTCGATCCGATTTGATTAAAACTTGGCACCAAAAAACGATTTTATTAGTAGCTTAAATATCTAGGAAAAGTCGTTCAAAATATTTCTAAATGGCGGTCATTTCAAATCTTTAAAAATTCATAACTTCTTTGCCTATAACGTTTTTGAAAATCTGATTTTACTTTCAATATCAACGCTAAAAAATGCATAAATTTGAAATTTGAATTTTCAAAATTCGTTGAATATAAAAAATCGAATTTAATGGTGGTCAGGGTTCATTTATGTATTTTCAATATAATTTGAAAGTTTAAAATTAAAATTAATGAAAATTGTATGGTAAAAGTGATGGTAAATTAAGAATTTTAAAACGCGTGTTAGATAAAAAGTACTTTTTGAAAATTTACTTCCATCAAGTCAGCGAGATAGCTGCGTGTTACAATTATTATTTTATTTCTTTTTTGAGACGATAGGTTAAACATTGTCACAGTTTTAAATGATATTTCTTATGATTATTATAACAAGAAATGTGATAGTAAATCAATAAATATATTTTAAATATATACCAAACTCATTTCATTTTTAATAATTATTAAACGTTGTATAAGCCCGTACTAAATTAGAAAAACTTGAAAGTAATCATTAATTGTATCATTGTATAAACTGTCCTCAAAAATAATATTTTATTAAGTCAGACACATTAATAATTGTAAAAGTAGAAAGGTATGATAAACTATTTAGCTTTCAACCTCAGAAAAGTAACAAGTAGAATATTTACCAGAAGTTTTTTTTTAAACCTTGCCCCACTTCACTTAATGCTCCGCCATTCAAACTCTGTGTACTCAATACCTCTAATCATCTCACTTCATTTATTTCAAAATTGTGAAAAGAAAATCCAGCGGAACGTTTTTATGAAGTCGGATGCGACGGGAACTGAAAATAAAATGAAGGATTATAGTCCAGTATGTTGTTACTATAATTAAAATACAAACTTAAAATTAGATTTGAAAAAAAATTAAAGATATTTGTGTGTTTTGTTTGTAGGTTATATTATTATATTTCATTCAATGTATTTATATATATATATATATAAATACATAATGATATATTTTAGTTTGTATCAGCTTAATACTGTTCAGTAATTTATTGTGTCTTCAAATTATTTCTTGTGTCATTCTATTGCGATGGTTTAGTTACATTAAATTCACGATTACAAAATTAAAAATAAAATCGTATTTTCAGTCAACTTAAAGATCTAACTCATCTTAACAAATTCGATAGCATATTAAAATAATGAAATCTTTCACAAATATTTTTAATTTGTTTATGTAAAGGCCTTAGACAGATTAAAAAAAATGATATGTTTGAAAATAATAAGGAACTCATAAACACACACACACACACACACACACACACACACACACACACACACACACACACACACGCACGCACACACACACACACACACACGCACACACACGCACACACACACACACGCACGCACACACACACACACACACACACACACACACACACACACACACACACACACACACACACACACACACACACACACACACACACACACACACACACACACACACACACACACACACACACACACACACACACACACACACACACACACACACACACACACACACACACACACACACACACACACACACACACACACACACACACACACACACACACACACACACACACACACACACACACACACACACACACACAACACACACACACACACACACACACACACACACACACACACACACACACACACACACACACACACACACACACACACACACACACACACACACACACACACACACACACACACACACACACACACACACACACACACACACACACACACACACACACACACACACACACACACACACACACACACACACACACACACACACACACACACACACACACACACACACACACACACACACACACACACACACACACACACACATACACACATATATATATATATATATATATATATATATATATATATATATATATATATATATATATATATATATATATATATATATATATATATATATATTACATCTCGTATAAGTTTCAGCGACCATTTTGTTATTTTCAGTGAGTTTAAAGTCTACTGAAGTAAACTGACTACGTCATCGCTGGAACGAGTGTGAAATAAAAAAAAAGTGTGTGTTAGAAATATTTTTTTTATTTTTTATGTTTATTTTCATTGTACAATTCCTAATTATTACAGTGTTAACAGATTTATGTAACAATGAAAAAGTTCAACTTTTAATGAGTTAAGCCGTTTTATTGTGAAAACTAGACAAACAGTGTAAAAAGAAGGATTTTTTGGTTCTAGAAGAAAGCCATTTTGAACCACTTGAATGATGAATTTTCTAAAACGCAGACTTTTTGTACATATACACCATAAATACTCGTATATTGCACCATGCAAAATTTCAACTTTTTAAGCCCTGTCCTTCTTGAGATACAGTGATCAATGAATGCGTGACTGACTTTTATATATTTAGATAAATTTCCACAAAATCTGGGCATTATAAAAAACAAAATTTTTTATTTTATGTTGTTAAGCACAATCAATATTTAAAGGTCTAATTCATAAATAAAACCTTTAATGTAATACTTAAGTTACGTTGGCCTTTAGATACTGTAAATATCTTTTGTTACGGAAAACGTGATTCTCAAGCATTGTTTTTTCAGAAGGTTAACATTAGGAATCCCGCCTGAATAAATTATAAGAGAGGAAGAAACAAATTTAGGTCTCTAAACATTCTTTCCCCCTTTCCTCCAACCCACATCCTCTCAGTTACCCTTGTTTTCTTTTACTCTGTACAATTTTAATGTATTATCTTTTCATTTAACTATAAAAAAACGTTAGTGGTATTACTTTGAATAAAGTGAAATGAGGTAATTGTAAAAAAGAATTACATTCACGATTAATTTTATATACTTTTTCAGGTTTTCTGAATCAAAAATATGGTTTTTAAATAAATGTTTGTCTGTCTGTGTTTGTGTGACTCATCATATCGCTAAAGAATAAACGAATTTTTACTGTATTTACAAAAATTTTTAATTTAGGTTTAGTCTGATTACATTTGTACCCACACATGGTTTGGTTTTTTCATTTTTCTGGTCATTTAAAAACAGTTAGAAACCGAATTTTACGAAAATCAACAATATCGATTAATCAGAATTTGCTTAGTGATGTCCCAATGTAAAACGAGAGCTCCAGAAAAAAACCCATACAAACTCGATCTAGGATATCAAAATCGGTTTATTATATTTAATTGAAATTTTATTCATGTATAGAAATACATTACTGATTGCATTGGACAGTAGATTGGAAATAAATAAAAAACAGAATAACCCTGATCGTCGTTAAAATTGTTTTTTTTTCTTTTTGTGACTCGGTGATCGATGTGACTAAAGTACCGTATGCTGCTCCTCTGAACTGCGCACCTTAACGTTTTTAGTTCCAGCCAGCCATGTTACTTCCGTTGCTTTTATAATAAATAAATAAAATTGGTTTTGTTTTCTCGGTGCGCTTTGCTAAAGAACTGTAAAATTCTTTATTTCAAGTTTGGAATCCTGAGTTG
>CM040187.1:3095000-3107500 GCA_022606455.1 Callitettix versicolor
ACAGTTAGCAAGTTAGCATTTTTCTCCAGCATACGTCATTGTTAGAATTTGAGGTAATTTTCGTTTTCAGTATTTCAGTTAGCAACATTGGTCATTGGGTTTAATTCAAGTTACTGTGTAACCTCAATGTTTTCTATTTTTTTTTTTTTTTAGAAATTTTATGACGTGAATAACATATTGTCCTAGCACGCTATCCTATGTATATATAAGCCCTCTAACACTGCGCTGCTCTGGGAGATTGTATATCTCACTGGTCAGTCTCGTATTTAGTTTGAGACGGAGATGGAAAGGCACTTTCCCAGTGCTGCCAACGTTGTATTTTAAGCACTAATTTGGTGATACACACACAAATATATATATATATATTATATATATATATATATATTATTAATAGTAATAATATAACAATGTTTTATTAATGTATATATATATATATATATATATATATAAAATCTAATTCATATTATATTTCTGAGTTTGTGTGTTTGTTTCTTTGTTATTCAATCACGCTTTAACCACTGGACCAATTGAGATGAAATTTGGTACGTATATGGTTTAAGTATCAGAGATACATATAGGCCTATTCCCGTTTTACAAAACGTCATTATACTACTTACCCAGCCCAAAATAATTATCAGTTTTTAGTTTTGTAACATCTGTTAACTATAGTTAGGTTTAATTACTGTTTACTGAACATGAGATTTAGGCACCTGAGATGAACATAGATCTAATCCCATTTTACAAATCTTAATCTATGTTTTATTTATTGCAAAATTATTGTTTTTAATGATACATTTTCATCTAATAATCACAATCTGGTATTTTTCATTTAAGACTATTCAATGTTTTTAAAGCAGAGTGCAGAATATATATATTATATACAATTTTATTAGGATACTTTAATTGTAAGGTAGTATATATATTTGTGTAATTACATTATATGAAAAAATGGTAAATATGCAGTGCAGCATCTATTGGAGTTTTCGATATTTTTCTTACTAAAATGCTTTATTATGTGCCCAAAAACAAAAATCCAAAATATGAAAGCAAGAGAAGTACGATAAAAATCGAAAATAAAAGTGACCAACATAACCTCAAAATTGCTACCGGCGAAAATTGGTACCGTGTTGTACTGATTTTAGACGTATTTTTATTGTTTTACTGATCTACAGATCAGTAAAACAATAAAAATACGTCTAACACGGGTTTGGGTGATAGGAAACCCATTTTTTAAAAGAATAGTGCATAACCTAAGTGACATGGTTGTTAGGCCTAACACGGTGATGCGTGAAAAAACCTTTATATTTTTTTAAAGATTATTTGGCTACATATCCTGTCACGTTTGTTAGGCCAAACACGGTGATGCGTAAAAAAACAGTTATATTTTTTTAAAGAATACTGCATATCCTAACTGACACGGTTGTTAGGCCTATCACGGTGATGTGTGAAAAAACCTTTAAATTTTTTAAAAGAATACCAGGTATATTAACTGACATGGTTATTAGGCCTAACACGGTGATGTGTAAAAAAACTTTTATATTTTTTTAAAGAATACTACATATCCTAACTGATATGATTGTTGGGCCTATCATTGTGATGTGTGAAAAAACCTTTATTTTTTAAAGAGTTTCCAAACCTTAACTGACACGGTTGTCAGGCCTAACATAGTGATGCGTGATAAATCTTTATATTTTTTTAAAGAATACTCCATAAGCTAACTAACATAGTTGTTAGGCCTAACACGGTGATGCATTAAAAGAACCTTTATTTATTTTTTTCAAAAGAGTACTCCATAACCTAACTGACACGGTTGTTGGGCCTAATACGGTTATGCATGGAAAAAAAAATTATATTTTTTTAAAGAGTACTCCATAACTTAACACGGTGATGCGTGAAAAAACCTTTATATATTTTTAAAAAATACTAGGCTACATATCCTGACACGGTTGTTAGGCCTAACATAGTGATGCGTGAAAAATCTTTATATTTTTTTACAGAATACTCCATTAGCAAACTAATATGGTTGTTAGGCCTAACACGGTGAAGCATTAAAAAAACCTTTTTTTATTTTTTTAAAAAGAGTACTCTAAACCTAACTGACACGGTTGTTGGGTTAAACGGTGATGCAGGAAAAAACCTTAATTTTTTTTTAAAGAGTACCCCAAAACTTAACTAACACGGTTGTTGGTCCTAACACGGTAATGCATGATCTTTAATGTATATTATGATTGCGGGCAAAGCCGTGACGGATAACAGCTAATCATATTATATTTCTGAAAGTTTGTTTTTGTTTATTTGTTTTATTCAAATACACTTTAACTACAGGACCAAATGAGATTACATTTTGTGTGAACACGTTTTAGGTATCTGAGATAAACACAATACTATTCCAGTTTAATTGTATAATAATGACTTTTTAATAATACTGTATTTTATTAAAATATGACATGACCCTGTTTTAGCGTATCGAGTAGCAAAAATTGATATGTCTTTGCCGAAAACCATAAATCATATAATATTGTATATAGAAATATATTAAAATGAAATGACCTATTCTGATTTTGAAAATTGACTATAAATTTTATTGCTTACATTATAATTGTAGGCAAAGCCACAACGGGTAACAGCTAGTAATAAAATATTTACGCAAGCGTTTGCTACAAGTTTACGTGGTGAGCATAGGTTCTGATTGTTTTTTTTTTTGCAGTTTTGCATACTTAATGCCAGTTAGACTAATGAGTACAAGGGACTGGCGATGGCGAAAAAGTTAAAGCAACGGCAAGATCTGTATCTAAAATCCACGACCTTATGCACATCGCAGATGAGAGACGCAGCAGACTATCAGAGTCTTAGCCACATCGATCACAGAGCTCGTAGATGTTGAGTTGTTGATGTTTACTACAATAGCCAAGTGTCGGTTAGTTAATGCAGCTCTTTGCATTGTGAAAATGGTTTAACTGTCTAACCTGTCTTGGAAACTATAAGCTTACAAAACATCTATGTAACATATATGCATTTAACGACCCTGCTCCAATACCTGATTTAACTGTCTAACTTCTAATAACTGTCTAACCTGTCTTGAAACTTTGTTTAAGCTTGCAAAACATCTATCTATCACATATATATTTCAACGACCCTGCTCCAATACCTGATTTTCAAATGGAAATTATCTAGGGAGAGAAATTACTGGGAATGTTTTCAAGGTCGGCGGTCTTATCATAAAGACTAATCCAACAGATAAATGTCTCAATTGGAATTCGCTAATCAACTTTGCTCACTCATTTTAATTTTCTTCACCCTTCAAATAAAAAACAACACGTCTTATTTTTACAAGTTTAATTCATGATGAATCATCTTAATATATAAAAGAAGAAGTCCTGACTGACTGACTGATTCATAATCAACGCAGAGCCAAAACAATTTTAGCTAGCGACTTGAAATTTTCAGGGTACATTTATGTTACCATGTAGGCGTGCACTAAGAATGGATTTTGCAAAAAAATTGATTATAACGCCATTAAACTACTTACCCAGTCCAAATTTAATAAAAAACATACAGTCAATACTATTGCAGCTATAGACTTGAAATTTTCAAGGTATCTTCTTACAACAATGTCAAGGTGCACTAATACAGGATTTTGCAAAAATTTGATTTTGAGGCCATTAAACTACTTACCCAGTTCAAATTTAATAATCAACGTACAGCCAATACTATTATAGCTAGAGACTTGAAATTTTACAAGGTACCTTCTTACAACAATGTCTTGACATTGTTGCACAATAAGAAAAAATTTTGCAAAAATTGGATTTTCAAGCTATTAAACTACTAACCCAGTCCAAATTTTATAATCAACGTATAGCCGAGATTATAATAGCTAAAGATTTAAAATTTTCAGGGTTACCACTACATGTAGAGGTGAACTGAAAAACGATTTTACAATATTCAACCTCTAAAGAGGTAAAAATGAGGTACAACAATTTATATTGGAAAAATATGTTTTTCGTCTGACCTTCTTAAAACGTAACATAGTCACTCTTAGATAGAAGTAATGAAATATATTTTTCACCATTTCCCAAAACTCATTCCATACAGAGATTGAAAGGAGGTAGAAAATGTAAAAAAGGGGTATACAATTTTGCATTGAAAAAATATTTGTTTTGGATCATATATTATAGAAATATGCTGTGAAACACAAATAATGAAACATATATTTCAACATTTTTCCGAATTCATTTACTAAAAGTTTTAAAATTTAAAAAAGAGTTTTATTATTTAAAAAAAATTAAAAAATTTGAGAAAATTAGTGTTTTCATTTGAGAAAAATATTTTTTATCGGTTTTTCTTAAAAGTAAACAAAATATTCTAAAACACAAATTATGATACACGTAATTCAGTATCCTCCCTGAATCCATCCCCTAAAAGAACAAAAATATAAAAGAGGTATAAAAGTTTGTACTGGAGAAAAATATTTTTTATCAGATTTTCTTAAATTTGAATGGAATACGTTTGAATAAAACAACATATTCATGTTACACATTTTTTTCAAATTCACTGTAAAGTAATCACGAGTTTAGATAATCACGCTTTTATTAATATTTTTTAGGTTTCTAAATTATTGCATTACTGAAACAGTTTAAGTTTCGTGGGCGAAGCCACGACGGTAATGCTAGTATTATATAGTATTTTAATGTTAAATAAGGTTCCGAGTAACTTGTATTAGAACATTTTGTCTATTTAAATTATCAATATTTCTCAATACTTACTCAATAATTACCAATAATTACTCAATATTTCTGTATGTTTGCTCCTAGAAATTTTAAGAAATTTGATTAACAATATTTTAACCTTCACAATATTTAAACTATATGTAAATTTTTATTATTAAATTCGTAATTTTAAATACTACAGTAGAAAACGTTTTATTTGCAAAGGTCCAAATCGAGAAATTTCCACTTTTCTCTCATCGTTTAAAAAATGCAACGTTGCTTATTCTCCTCCCCCCACAAATAAATAAAAATATAAAGGTATGAGTTTACTGAAACGTATATCTGAAACAACTGAATGGAATTTGTGTTCCGTTGACTGAAGGGTTTTGTCAGCATGTAAAAAATAAAATAGTTATGCAACGAAAAACAGACTTTCCTGTATAACGAACATTCCTAAGCTACGATATCATGTTACCAATGACTATTTCAGCTTGTCGAAATATTTGCTCACGTTATGTAACGTGCTTCGAGCTTTGTTTTTGCTAATTAGTTTGATGCAAAAGTAGAAAGAAAATGGAATTTTTCCGCATCGCCATGTGCAAATGTGAAGATTTTAGAAAATGAAAAACAGGGATTCAAGGATTCAGGGCAGGATTGTTTTAGAACATAAGAAAAAGAATAATTTTCTCTCACTTGTAAACTCTGGCATTTAAGTCGTGCATGTGTTAACGCATTTTGTTTATTGCCTAAATGTTATGTTGAACTGTATTAAACTCTCTGCTTATTATGGACGAGTTATTACATTTTCTTTTTATAAAAAAAATAATAATAAATGGTGCGCAGATTATAAGCGCCTTCGTAACTAATACTTGTTAATGACTCTGTTTACACCGATATGCAGGATCGACTTTCAATGAAGTTGATGACTCGTCAATATTTTGTTATGTTACACTATTCAAGTTACTCTCAATTCTATTTCACTGCACCAAAAACTTTGTCATACCAGGGGCAAAGACGTACTCACTGCAATTACCTTAACGTTCTAACCTAATTATAACCCCGAATCGATTTCACTGAACCACAAAATTCACTTCAAAATGTAGATTAGCGTCGATTGTGATGCAGAGTCGGAGTTATACGTTTTTGAAGGTAAACTTTTAATAATAGCTTAAGAAGAGAGTAGAAAAAACGTATGCCAAACAGAAGAATGTAACGGAAACATGAAACGAACGAGCAAACGAATTTCGTCACTATATTTTTGCCTCTTTCTTTTTCTTCCTCATTTTCGATAACATTACACGCGTATTATAAGAAAACGTTGTGTTGCTTTGGTAGCGATATTTTCCTTAGTTGAAAAACACGTGCACGTTGTAACCGTTTATAATACATTCGAAAATAACATAAATGTCAATAATAATTGTTATTAATATTGCTAGTTTTTAACAACATAACCTGAAACTTATTGTAGCCTATCAGCTGTTTAATTAAATCAGCTGTTCGTAACGAACTAATATAAAACAACCGAACTTTTACTCTAAACAGTGTAAATAATATCTAAGCTAGGTTCACGTATTCATTTATTTATATTTGTAAACATCTTCAAAGTAAATATATATTCAGCAAAGGTCTAAGATATGTTAAAAATAACGGGTACTTTTAAATACTCTTATTACCATTTACAACATTTGTCTATAATTAAAGTTTCTATTATTGTTATCAAAATGTGTAAATAATATTTCACTTGTTATATTCATTTTTACTTTTTAAACTTTTAATTCTACCATTATTTTATTTATTATTTATTCCATTCTCACCTTTCAATATTCGAACTAAGTAGTCTCTCTATGGTTAAGATGCTTAATTTTTTATAATATTATTATTACTCACTGACTGGCATTTCTGTAATAACCACCTGTTTCAACGAACAGCTGTTTCATGAATTTTTCAGCTGTTTTTTTTTCCGGGCTTAAAGAAGAATCTACATCTAAACAACAAGTTTATTTATACCAAATGATTTACATTTTAGTTCTACGAGAACATTCTGTAAAATGAAACGTTCGTTACTAACAGATGAGACGATAAATTAATGTTCCATAAATCATTGACGGAACAAAGCCCTAGAATTGTATTACCAAGCTGCTTGTCACAGGTGGCAAAAAACACAATATGTTTTGTTAGCCTATAAACTGGTTGATTAAACTTTGATTACCTTTTCCGATCGTTACTTTACTTAATGTACGTTTAGCTGTCACTTGCAATTTGAAAAAAAATATTTATGTTTTTCAGTGAAACATAAATGACACTGTTCTTTTTTAGTTTGGGGTTTTCAAATCTTAAAATGCAAAGTTATAAATTCGTGTTTACTAATTTGAAAAGCTAATATAAATTTCTAGATTTATAAAAATAGAGTATTTGTATAGTGTATACAATATATTAAGAAAAATTCTAGTATTAAATTAGAAAATAATTTAAAACTAACAATGTTTTAATAATTTATCCATCTAAAAAATAATTAAATGTTTACTCAAAACAAGTTTATATGGTAAGCATAGATTTTTAATCTGTTTTTGTTTTGCATATTTAATTTCAGTTAGACTAATGAAGGTTAGGGGTAGGCTATAATGAAAAGAGTAAAACAACGACAAGATCAACGTCTAGAACCAACGACCTTGCGACTCGCAGTTTAGAGGCACAGCAGACTGACCAGTAACATAAGAGAGTCCTTAGATGTTGCGGGTGTTGAGGTTTTCTCAAACGAAGTGTCTTGTTTAGTTAATGCAGCTCTTTGCATTGTGGAACTGGGTTAACTGTCTAAACAAAGTTGTAAAAGTGAATGAAGTAGAAATAAAATGTATTATAGCAGTACTTCTTACTTAAGTTCAACAAGTAAAAATCACAACAGAGTTCTAACTTGTTAGGTTATGGGAGTAATAAAGTACCAAACCAGATTTTAATCTAATGTTTTTGTTTTTAATTAGTAAAATTAGGTTTATAGCTTTAAATGCTCGATATCTATAAAGTGTTTTATTATACTTTATTTCTATAAAAAAATTTAGTTAAGTTTTTTAGAAATTTTATTTAAATTTCTAATATTTTAAGTGAACAGAAAAGATTTTGTAGTACTTTTGAAATAAGAATCATTGAACTATTGAGTGTTATCAAATAAATTGCACTGAATCCAAAAATTATCACAAACTAAATTTATAACGTTCATTTCTACAGCAATATCTTATTGTAACGATACCGAAATTTCACTTATAAAAAATATATCTAATCACCTCGAGGTAGCATATCATAAATCACCGAATCCTGAAATCATCTTAAATAAAGAAAACACCCATAGACTATTTTTATTCGCAGTCCAAATTAAATTACATTAAATATCATATTCATAATAATATTGTAACCGTCATATGGGCTTAAGATATTTTCATATAAAACGTAATAATAGAATCAATTCAATAATGGTCAGGTCAGTCTATAAGAAAAATAAAGAAGAAGTATTTTTATAGAGGAAGAAAGAAAGAAGGAGAAAACTCAACAATGAAAAGCCACTGTGAATATCGATTATTCTCGTCCAAGCATTTAAAGAGAGAAGTTCAACAATTAAAAAAAAGAAGCAATTAAGCATCAGTCAAGAAATAATTAATCATCAGCCAAACAAATTAAGAAACCAACTCGAAACTTCACTGCAACATCCATTTTATTCAATATTCAACAAAATTTAATTTACAGAAAATGATAAAATAATAATCAGGTAAAAAAATTATTTGTAAGTTTTAAAAACTTGGTGATTGATACTTTTTAATACTAAATTAAAAATACCATTAGTGGCAGTAATCATCAGACTTGAGGACATAATTAATCCCAACAAACTTTTATAATTAGTGAATTTCTCAGACTGATTTTAAAACTAATTTAAAGAACAATAGCCTAAATTTAAATTTATCTTTTTATTTTGGTGTCATCTATCTTTCACCTGCTCATCACCTATCTAGTTATTAAGTAAAATTAAATATTATTATAATTTTAGAATTTAATTTTAAGATTCCATAAATAATAACTTTAAAGATTCCATAAAATCACTTAAAGTAACTTTAAATGATCTTATTTATCAAATAAGGTCATAATTATCTTGAGGTATTATGTTTACATGGTTGCAAACAGCGTTGTAACCATACCATAGCGTTGTATCGGTATCTTAAATTGGAAAAAAGATACCGATAAGATATATATCGGTCATATCGGTCATATCGGTCAGACATCTCGCTCTTTTAAAAAAAGATTTAAATAGCACATACCCAGAAGTGCATTATCGACAAACTCGGCTTTCGCAGAACATCTTATGGACAAAAACCATAAATTTGAAGACATCCATACCAACATGGAAATATTACATTTATGTAATAAAAGTAGTTATATGGATGCGATAGAAGAGTTTGAGATTTACAAGAGCAAAAAATCAGACCCCCAGAACATCCTCAATGAAAAACTTTCATTTAAATCAAACTTAATATATGACATGGCTCTAAGGATAAGTGATTTGAGTAAATAACAAAAACCAACAGACGCACTGATAACACGTAACTGATAACAACGACGGGCGCGCTACTAATGATGGAGACTCCGCAGTCCGGAATGTAACGACGTAGGAGTCGCGTGTGTAGCTTGGCTAAGCCGAATTTCATGACGAATATTTTAAATGTGTAATTGTGCTTAGTGTTTGTGACGTATGTTTTTAATGTTTTGTTTGACTTTGTGACGACCTAGACAGAGGGATTTAACATTTTGTATGACCTGAAGATGAAACTATAAAGTTTCGAAACCGCGGTAGCCTCTATGAGGTGAGTTGATAGACCACTGACGGGAAGAATAGGTATATAATCCTAATCATTATGTTTTAAGTTAGGTGAGATCGAGAGAATCTACATTTAAAATGTTTGTTTAAGCACTACTAATAGGGGACCAATAATTATTCCTTTAAGTGGTGTTTAAGGCACTAATAATAAATATATGAAGAATATTCATAAACGAATAATAAGAAAGCAACGTATAAAGAGAATGATAAGATGTTCATGCGACACCTTTGGGTCATCGAATATTAATGATTAAGAATGTACATAATATACTACGTACATTATATTGGGAATAAAATAATATAAAGTAAAAATATTCTTTTATAGTATAATAAAAACGTTATTATTTATTATGAACATATTAATAATATAAAATTTTGAATATAAGAAACAAATCAACAAAATTAAATATATATTTACAAAAACAAAATTATATCTTTGTTTGCATAGAAATCTAAATTACTGCAAGAATTGTTATCAAATTATCAAATTTTGCATACTTACACATAAATATTATGTCGGTCTTTTGGCCGTTTCGTTTTCCAAGTAAAAATTGATTGTTTGATTATCACATTGATTATTGCAATGTAGAATCCTATACGTGCAAGCCGGTTGATGCTTAAAGTGTCCTTTATGGTCTGTCTAGATTACTCTGTTATCGACCGGTCTTTAGTATTCAGATCATTCGATTATGTATTATTTCTTCTTCTTCTTCTTCTTCTACGTTTCACCCACTTTGGGGGACGATTGATCAATCAATGCTCAGTGTGTCGTGCTTTCCTGTCCGCCCAGTATTTCTTCATCCTTTCAGATCTTGCCGTCCTCTCTGCCTCAGAAATCCTATATGGTATTTTGGTCTTGACCCTGTCCTGGAACCTCTTCATTTTACCTTCGATTATACTCTTTGCGGATCTATCTGCAAGCATCTCTTCTGTAATTTGAAACTCTCGTAGGTCCCTCTCTATCTCCTTAAACCAGTTCAGTTTGGTTTTCTTATTGCGGAAAAAAAAGTCGAAGATCCTTTTTGTTATCCTTTTCAGGTCCATTCGTAGGATGTGACCATAGAAGTCAATCCTCCTTTTCTTTATTGTATGGGACATCTTTTCGGTCCTCCTATACAGGGTCTCATTACTAATGTGCACAAGTTTATTATTATAGAATTTGGGACCTAGAATTTTCCGTAGAAATTTTCTTTCTTTGATCTCCAACTTTTCCATTGGTCCATAAGTCGTTATGGACTACGTTTCCACAGCGTAAAGGGCTTCAGGCTTGACTACAGTATTATAATGTCTTATCTTGGCATTCCAGGAGAGTGATTTTTTTGTTATAGGTGTCTTTTGTGAGCTGGAAAGCTATTTCCATTTTGTTTCGTCTAGATTCCATGGCTTTCTTCTCTAGACCATTCCAGCTGATCCACTCTCCGAGGTACTTGAAATCCCTGACAATCTCCATTTTCTGTTCCCCACTTTCAAATATTTTGGAGGATTCTTAATGTTTGTTATTATTTTGGTCTTTCCAAAGGCGATTTTGAGGCCTACCTTCCCCGCTTGCTTCAGCAGTTCGAGGGACTGCTCCTGGCTTCCTCCCATGTCTCGGCCAGTAAAGCCATGTCATCTGCAAAAGCCAAACACTTGATCTTAATGTCCCTGTTTACCGATCCCAGTCGGATCCCGCCACTGGCTGTTTTATCCCATTCCCTGACTACCTTCTCCAAGACACAGTTGAACAGGAGAGGGACAGTCCGTCACCCTGTCGTACACCAGTTTTGATCTCAAAAGGGGCTGACAATTCCCCATGAATTTAACTTTGGAAAATGTATTAGTGAGGCTTTCCCTGACGAGGTTTGTTGTTTTGCCATCCAGACCTAGTTCTTTTAATATAGCAAGGAGAGCTTCCCGATCTAATGAGTCATACGCCTTTTGGAAGTCAATGAAGGCGATGACATACTTCTTCGCCCTCGACTTCTGATAGGCTATGAGATTTTTGAGATTCAATATTTGCTCCGGACAAGATCTCCCCTTTCTGAATCCAGCTTGATATTCTCCCAACTGATAATCTAATTGTGGTTCTGCTCTATTAAGTAAGGCCCTCGAGAATATCTTATAGGTAACATCCAAAAGAGATATGCCCCTGTAGTTGTTGGGGTCCTTTTTATCCCCCTTCTTTATTATTTCTTCTATTTAAGATAATTTCAATATTTTTCATTGACAAATTAAAAGATCTCGGAAAGTACGGGCACTCAGTGTTCTATAAAAGAGATATAAACCACGGTGTGACGAAATAACTCAGGCTTCATTCCATTGAAGTGCCATTCAGAAATTCTTTTGTTTCAGTCTTCCTCCCTTATTTTATAACCCTGCTCTGTTATACTTCTTAAACCTTGTTAAAATAAAACCCTCTGCTCCAGATAAAGCAAAGTACATCCATAATAATTTAATTTCTTAAGACATTTAGAAATATTATTTTATTCAAAGAGGATCGTACAAGAATATCCCTTTACTGACAAAAAAAGTTTAATGTGACCATTAATTAAGATTCGTAATTATTTTCCAAATACGTTTCAATTTATTTCTTACAGTATGATTATAAAGTTAAACATAAAATATTAGTACACTACTGCCATCGTATTTCATGCTTATCCCACTTAGTATGGGTGGGAGCCGGGTCGTAACTCAGTCGGTATTATAAGTAGCAGATGTGTGTGTTGAAGGAAAAAGGATGTCCTTAATTCTTCGGTTTATAGAAAAAAGATACAAAAAGGTATACCAACTATTTATCTAACCTTATCCATACTAAAGCGGCCTAGGAAGGAATAGTTCTAACAGTTTTTAATATAAAGAAAAAACATTCTTAGGCAACATCTAGAAAAAAACGAAACATTTAAAATACTCAAGAAACTGATATATATATATATATATATATATATATATATATATAT
>CM040187.1:3112500-3237500 GCA_022606455.1 Callitettix versicolor
CTGAACACATAAATTGCTGTTCTTTGTATTGTATTCGACAGAAGAAATTTATCTGAAAATCATAATGCTTATAGCTTTGTCACGTTAACTCACTATTGACTCAACACCAGACAAGGCATGCATTTTTGATGCGAAGCTTGTAATGTTAGCTTTTGCGGGATTAGTGAATAAAAAAAGTCTGCCTAACAGAAGAATGTAACGTAAATATGAAACGAACGAGCAAACGAATTTCGTCTCTCTATTACTGTCTGTTTCTCTTCCTCCTTTTCAAAAGCAATACAAGCGTATTATGAAAACGTTGTGTTGCTTCGGTTCGGTATTTGTTCTTAGTTGAAGGACACGTGCATGTTGTAACCGTTTATAATACGACATTCACAATTAATATAATCGTTTATCATAATTGTTGTTAACATTGCTAGCTTTTAACAACATAACCTGAAATTTATTATAGCCTATCAGCTGTTCAATGAAATCAAATGACCGTTACTAATTAGTGTAGAACAACTGATTTTTTACTACAACAGTAAATAATATCTGTATTATTTTACATTAGTATCTAAACGATATATTTTGTGTATTTAAGTTATATCTATGTATATAAGTGTATTTTGGTTATATCTATGTACTCGCATTTATTTATTTAAACAAAGCAAAATATTTGTAAACATATCTTCAAACTAATTATACGTATATTCAGCAAAGATATCATTAACAAAATCTTCGCTTCTGGCGTTAACTCCCCAAGTTACACATGTATATTTTTTAATATGTATCATGTTTTAGGGCTGGTTGTGACATGCGCGTCGCGTGATGCGAGGAACATGTATATTGATATATAATAGTATATTTTGAGCGTCGCAAGTCTTATATTAAATGAAAATTTCCTGCGCTTCCGTCCGGGATCGAACTGAGAACCTACTTGTGTGAGGCGCACGTCATAACCACTACGTTAATGAAAATACGAAGACGTTTGACCGATGTAAATATATTCAGTGAATCGTTAATTTAATTTTGGTAGTTATATTAAAATATCAGTTGTTTTATATTAATTCGTAACGATCAGCTGATTTCATTGAACAGCTGATTGGCTGCAACAATAAACATCAGGTTAAGTTGTTAATAACTAGCTATGTTAATTTATCGTGTTTTCGAACAAAAATCGTAATTAAAATAACAATTAATATAATAAATACAAGATTATTTAACAAAATACAGTACATATAAATTATATTTTTTTAAGGAGGGTCGGCCTGAAAAAAATCTTAAAAAATTCCATTTTTTTTTATTTTGAATTAATATTCTCTGGAGTTTTTTGTTTAATAATATATATAACACTTTATACTTTGAAACTGTACAATTAGTCAAAAAAATTATATATGTAGTAGTGTACCGACTTTTTTTTTCCAAAAAAAAGTAGCGTGGGATGAATTCACTGCATACAATATAGTTTGGGTTAGACCAGGGGTCTCCAAACTTTCCAGCCTTAGGGCCATACTGATTACTCCAGTAAGTTTCGAGGGCCAAAACCATATTATCATTGTTGCCGGTGGTAAAAGTGAAATAGTGCACTGATGAAAAAAAAGTCCGAAAAACAATGTTATGAGTAGTTAGCCCATGACCATATCAATGTAGATGTCATATTAATAATTATTTAACATAAAATTAGAATACTTCAGTAAACTAAATTTAATTTGCTATAAAAAATATGTTCTCTAAAAGGAGTTTTCAAGTATGCTAGCTCTCCGCGGGCCGGATGTGGCCCTCGGGCCGTAGTTTGGAGACCCCTGGGTTAGACTGTTGAATGGTTAGAAGCAGACAGAAGAATAGTTTAGGCAGAATAAAGTTGGAAGATGATTATCAGATGCAGGAAGATCCTGATAATCCAGCTTATGGGGCAGGAATGCACTAAATATTTGTAAGTAAAGAATTGTAATGTAAAATAAACTTTAAACGCGTTTTTCCGAAACTTGTTTTTTTTCATGTTTAGGTACATTTTTCTCATAAACTACAAAAGCTAGAAGATTCATTTTTGCTTTGTTTTGTTTATTACATCATTCTGCATACTTTAACACAGGGGTTTATAAATATTTTAACAAAAAATGATTTTATTTAATTTCATGTGTGCAGAAACACGGAAAATCTGAAATAAAAAATATTATAATTTTTAAAAAATTGCCACAGTTTTATAAAAACACATATTTAAATTTCCCTGTGTTAAAATGTTGGCAAGTGTCTATATATTACTAGGAAAAAATTTCACAGCTGTATCTAAAATAGTTACTGAGAAAAATGTACCTAAAGATATCATAAAATAACATTGGCGAGATAGGGAAGGTCGACCCTATTTATAATAGGAATAGTCTGGATAAACCTTATAATTTCCAATAAAGTTGGTTGAGTAACATTTTTCCTAAATATTACGGCTAGCTGTTTAAATTGGTGGAAAAGGTTACGAGCGCTATCGTGGAAAGTTCTGTACACTAATTTGGAATATATTGCGAGGTCTTCTGTTCGTTCAACTTCTAGTTAAATTATGTTGTGTATTTAAAGATATAATAAAAGGCATACAAAGACATAAAATCAGACATTTAGACATAATAAAAGACATTTACGAACATAATATTAGACATATGAAGACATAATATTGGACATGTAAATACATAATAAAAGACATTTAAAGACGTATTGAAAGACTTTAAAGACAACAAAATACATTTAAAGACATAACAAAAGAAATACTTTCAGAAAATTTAATTATATTTGTGTTGTTCAATAGAGGTAGTACTTGTATTACATTAAATTCCATTTTCCGTGACCTTGTGATGCTAATGGAGCTTATCCTACACTAATCCTACACATAAGCACGACACTGTATTATTGTAGCATACAGACAAGGCATTGTGTTCCTGATAAGAGCTTACCGTATGTTATTCGAAGCTATGTAATACGTTGTCAAGTTTCGTTTTGCTTATTTAGAAGTACGTCTGTATTAGAACATTTATTTAGATTTACAGTTATTTTACATGTAAACTATTTTGTATTTACAATAAAATTTGTAAACTACAAATATGTTTCAACAAATTACCGAACACGATAAGGTAAAGCTCGAAAAAAATAAAGGATAGAAGATTAAAATTTGTGTGAGGATAAATGCTTCAATAACGATTGGGCAGGTATGTCTGAAACTCGTAAGCACATTAGTAAATGTCATACTTGTTTTATTTAGCGTAGCTCGCTTGTGTGTACAACTTTACTAGTTTTGTGTAACTCTTTCGTTTATACATTAGAATTTTTAGCTAAAACTTTATTGTCTTCAGTTTTTGTCTCAATTTACAAACCTTTCACCAAATTATTCTGCTTTACTCATCATATATATTATTTCTCGAATCAACATTACTTTTTCTCAGCACATATTATTCGTACAAGCATAAATGAGTTATCTTTGGAAAGATTTTTGACCGGCTTCTGACATTGCAAAACTATTTTGCGCTAAAACTTACTGTTTATGAAAAATTTTAACATAAAAGGCACTTTATATGTCTTTTGCCTATACTGTCATAGGCAAAACGGAATCATGAATGCGCATGCACAGCACCAGAAATCAGACAATATTTTGTATATTTTACAAAGCTAACTTACTAATCACGAGTAGACAATCCCATTACAAATGTTACTTTTTGCATAACGTGCTTAGAACAATTTCAATATTTATTTGAAAAGTCATTAAACTGATAGATTATATGGCCCTACTGACAGCCTATTCATGCCCGTCGTACAAGCCGGAACAAGCATTTCGAATACCAATTATATTATATTTCTACATAATATAATATAAATATAATATAATATTGTATTATATTAAATGAATATTAATATAATATATATTAATTATACTGAATGAATTATTATGAATACTAAACACTTTTTGGACACTATTTTTACACAAATATATTTGTGATTTCTCTTTCCATCGTGCATTTATTTATTGTTAATCGATCGCTTTTCCATTTATTTTTAAAAATGTTTTCCCTTCCTTCCAACTATTACCCTCACCCCAACGACTACTCTTATTCAAAAGGCTGTGTTTACTTAAAACTTTCATAGTGCAAAATTTCACACTGGCCCCCTTTGTATATATTATTTCTCGAGTCAACATCCCTTTTTCTCAGCACATACTATTCCTACAATAAGGAATCTTTTGAATGATTTTTAACCCTTCTTCTGAAGTTGCAAAACGATTTTGCGCTAACACTTACTGTTTGTGGAAACTTTTAACATAAAAGACACTTATAACTGTCATAGGCAAAACGGAATCAAGAACGCGCATGCGCGGCACCACAAATCAAACAATATTTTGTACATATTACGAAGCTAACTTATTAATCACGAATAGACAATCCCATTACAAATACCACTTTTTTGCGTAACGTGCTTAGAACAATTTCAATATTTACTTAAAAGTCATTAAACTTTTAGTTGTTATGTGGCCATACTGACAGACCCTTATTCCTGTCTGTCATACAAGCTTGGATAAGTATTTCGAATACCAAAAACATGTTATGGACACTGTTTTTACATAAATATATTTGTGATTTCTCCTTCCATCGTGCATTTATTTATTGTTACTACGGACATAATAAAATTCGAAATAAAATTAAAATGTCAAAATACGGTTAGAGATTATCAAGCATACCTTGCAATTAACTAGATGACAGTTACATATTAAAATTACGTTTGCTATCACTATAAACAAGTCGCAGGGACAAACACTTTAAAGTGCATGATTGTATTTACCAAATTTCGTCTTTACTTCCGGACAATTATATGTCCGGGGTAATTGCCTCTTTAAGGGTAATTAAATCAACTAACATGTTTGTATCAATTAAAGAAAATGAAATACAAAAAGTACAAGAAGTTACGTTCTTACATTGAATATCGTTTACAACAAGGTATTATAATTCCATATAAAAAAATTCTATGAAAAAAACTATATCTGTATTGAAATATATAATACAATGACTCGTAAATCTGTGATTATTATTTCAAAGCGATCGCTTTTCGATTTATTTTTTAAACATGTTTTCTCTTCATTCCAACGACTACTCCAAAGGGCTGTGTTTACTTCAAACTTTCATAGTGCGTAATTTGGCACGGGCTCCCTGGTTATTATAAAAATTCATATTGTCAAATATAATTAACTTGCTAAAACTTTTTAATATTTTTTTGTAATAATTTCTTATAACTTCTAAAACTAAAGTTAAATTAATATAATTTTTTGTGCACCCGGAAAAGCACCAAATAATGACGAAATTTACTTAAACACATTATTTATTTTAAAGTAAATGTCGAACCACCAAGAATAAAAGAAAAAAAATATACAATTTACACAATATCAACAATATTGACACACAAAAAATACTATAATCATTCCACAAAATTTGTCAGATGTGGCGAAAACTATCATGTCATAAACCCGGCGATACGCCAATTTGTGCTTTATGTGATTTTAATCATCCGGCTAACTATCACGGTTATATTAACATACAACTATATGGCATTGTACGTTAAAACTAATAACACCAAATCAACATTATCAACAATGTTCTCCAGATTTTATAAACAGTTCTCTGTAACAATTACAACAACATATTAAGATTGTTCTTCAAATATTGGTTATTCACGGTCTGTCAGTGATTCGCTTATTGAAAAATACAAAAAATTGAAGCCGGAGTTTCATAACGTTTCATATTACCACCAGTTTTATATAACATTTACACAGCTAACACAAGAATCGCTAGTTATACTGATGATACAGTAATACTTTCTTCATGTAACATACAGTTACTACTAAATTAAGTACATATAACATTTCACACCTCGAGCTACCATTCCCCACTTAACAGAAGAAGATCAAAGAAGAAGACAGACATCTACTATCCAACACCACCACTGATGATCCAACACCTTCTCGTGCACCCAGGGATGACCCTAGGGGGTACTTTCTGGTACCAGTATGGCAAAATACCTTAAGGCACTGATCACTGGCCCGCTGATCAGCAAACAGCAAGAAGTGATATTAAATCTTCAAAATCGGAGGATAAAAATAAATCCAGCAAAATCACACTGCCACCTTTACACTGCCACACTTCCAGGCGTAAAGGGCTCCTGCAGACAGGAAGGTAAGCCGAAACCGTAGCTGTGAAGCCAGCTTATCAGCGGGCCAGTCTCCAGGCCTTATATTTTTGCCATACTACCACGGGTTCGTGCTCACGCCAATCCTATGTTGGATTCGTGGGGTAATAGTAGATGTCTGTCTTCTTCTTTGATCTTCTTCTGTTAAGTGGTAAACCCTCGTGGTAGTGACACCATTTCCTTTAGCAATTTATTGCACTTAATTTAGTAGTAACTGCCACCTTTACGTAAAAAAATTTGCCAGCCTCTGTATTTAAATAACACGCCAATTATTCAAGGTAATAAAATAAAATACTTGGTTCTACACCTTGCCATCACATAGAAACAAAGTGTCCAGTTTTAAATTACAGACTTAAACTTCTCTATCGATTTCTAAATTCTAATTCCGTTTTATCTCTACGTCAAAAAATAACAACTTACAAAACTCTGCCAACCAATTTAGATACATGGCATACAATTATTCGGCTCTGCAAAGAAAGCAATTTACACAAGATTCAAGCGTTTCAATGGAAATCTTTACGTTTAATCACTAATGCATCTTCATATATTAACAACTTAAATCTACACACAGACCTTACAATTCCAAGATTGAATAGTGAGCTCATTTTCACTATTCGATATTTTATAACACAAATCCAAAACCACAGGAATTCACTGGTCAAAACAATTTTTAAAAAATAATTAAATCCACGACGACTTCGGCGGCATTGGAGTGGATACCTTCTGGACCAACATCACTGGGCAATAATCCATAATAAAGTATCATGTTATTTTCCATATTACATATTATATCATTTGGTTGTTTACAAAAAAAAACTAAAAAGTATAATTAATAAACCATTTACTTTGTCTATAATTTGCAGAAAATATTTTAATAGTAGATTTTTACAGGCGTGTTAATATATTTTAATGAGCTACGTGTGTTTTAATCCCTTAATAAGGTATAAAACACGAAATAGTGCTTGTAAACACTTACATTTGTCTAAACTGGACCATCCGTTTTTTTGTGACCTTGAAGGTAATGTAAAAAATTATTTAGAAGAAACACTTTCCAATTTATAACAGCAATTTCTCTAATTTATTTCTGATTGTGTTCTATAAACAAAACAAATTATGTACATGTGACATCGGTAATAGGCCTAATACAGTATAAACAATGGATATTCATAATTAAATGATGCGTTAATTAAATCAATTTAACTATAAATAAATTGGTATTGTACATACAAAATCAAACATGTATGATAGTGAATGTTTCGAAACAATTACTTATGAAAATCACACAAATAATTAATTTAATTACTAAGTGGATCCCGGATCAAACTGTTGAATATTCCATAATTTAAAAGTATACATAATTTAGTTTTAAATAACTACAACTACACTTTCACGTTTAGGATTATGTTTTACAAATATAAAAAAAACATATTTAATGATAAACTGTAGAAAAGTTTAAAGTAAACTTATTTTGTCAAACTAAATCTCTCTGGAAAACGAATGTGAATGTACCATGTATTATGATCTACTTTGGAGTATGTAGAAGTATTATATTTATGATTGCTTTTTGCTGGGAAAGTTACACATCAGTGATACTAAGCTCGTATAAATTGCTTTAATACTTCGCAAACTTTCATATGAAGGATATGACTTTTTGTATCCAGTCATAAAGGAAGAATGTATTTTAAGTTTGCAGTCAAGCAAATCTTTTATGATGTTAAATTAATATCTGTATAAAATTGTTTAAAATCTTTAACGATAATACGAACTATTGGCCATATAAATACTAAAATGTAAGTGGTTATTTTAAGTTCGTCAATAAGTACGATAATAAATGGAAGACGTTTTAGAATTATAGATCTAAGATTATTTGTTTCTGAATTAGGTTGTCTGTGTGATTAGGTTAGCGAGTTTGTATTTCTGTATTATTTTCATAGACAGATTTCTATTCAGAACAAATACTATTAGAAAGTGTTTTTACAATGTGTATTAAAACGATTTTAATACTAATATTCGTTTTCCAGAAAGTATTTTTAAACGTTTTAATATAAATATGACTGTGCTATTAATACTTTGTTTTTCAGAAAGTGTTTTTTAACGTTTTAATATAAATATGACTGTGCTATTAATACTTTGTTTTTTAACGTTTTAATATAAATATGACTGTGCTATTAATACTTTGTTTTTCAGAAAGTTTCAGAAAGTATTTTTAAACGTTTTAATATAAATATGACTGTGCTATTAATACTTTGTTTTTCAGAAAGTGTTTTTTAACGTTTTAATATAAATATGACTGTGCTATTAATACTTTGTTTTTCAGAAAGTGTTTTTTAACGTTTTAATATAAATATGACTGTGCTATTAATACTTTGTTTTTCAGAAAGTGTTTTTTAACGTTTTAATATAAATATGACTGTGCTATTAATACCTTGTTTTTCAGAAAGTGTTTTTTAACGTTTTAATATAAATATGACTGTGCTATTAATATTTTGTTTTTCAGAAAGTGTTTTTTTACATTGTGTGAATTTTTTATAATGTGTTAATATCCGTATGATTGTGTTAGGTCTACTAATATTTTGTTTTTCAGAAAGTGTTTTTTTACAATGTGTTAATAGCAATATGATTGCATTACCAATAGTTTTTAAAATTTGTTTATTACTTATTTATGATTAATTTAAAATTCCGAACTAGTACATGCTTGAACTATAATAAAAATAAACAAAAGAAATAAAAATTAAATGTACCTACTTTCAAATATTTTAAACATACATCCTTATTACCGCTATTCTCCTATTTTATATAAACATATGAACTTAAGTGATACCTCTATTTATTTATTTCTACCTTATATATGAAGTTGAAAACAGTATTTTGTAAATTTTATTTACATATTTGATTTTTACTTTATTTTAAGATTTTGTTTAGTACTTGCAACAGTTACGTGATATAGTATAGCTTATTTCAATTTTACTTTTAAAAAAACAAAAAATATTATATATTTCAAAGTTACTGTATGAAATGGTTCATTAATTGCAGGGTATATCTAAGAGTCAAACTGTTGAACCCTATTCGTCCTTGGTTAGTGTTTTAGGACCTCTATACCTTCATGAATTACGTACAACTAAAGATAGCAACGTTTGCAGACGTTACGTCCATTATTCTTGTTGAAGAGAGCCTGGAAGA
This sequence comes from Callitettix versicolor, assembly GCA_022606455.1. NCBI lineage: Eukaryota > Metazoa > Arthropoda > Insecta > Hemiptera > Cercopidae > Callitettix > Callitettix versicolor. The sequence continues at coordinate 3,121,873 of CM040187.1, forward strand.
AGCAACCAACAAGCTACAGACCACTAATATCGTTAATGAATGGGCAAAAAGATATCGTATTAAAATTTAACGACTGTAAGTCAATACACAAAAGTTTCACTAATAAAAAAAATAAAACACTTCTGAATTATCAATACACAACAAACTTACAATATACCGGCGAATTATAAACCGTTTGGATGTATGGTATCCAGTTTTGGGGCTGTACAGCATAATACAAATCTAAATATTATTCAAACGTTCCAAAATAAGGTACTATGTAGGACTGTGAATGCTCCGTGGTAAGTAGAAAGAAAGAAATGAAAAACAGATATGGAGACCATTACAGGAGCAATGAAGACAAATGCTGTGAGATATTTGTAAAGATTCAGTAATCATGGAAACTTCCACAAAAAAATAGCAGGTGTTATTGAAGTAGTGCGGCGCCTAAACTGAAAAAATCTGTTATTAAATCAAAAATAAAAATCATGTATTATGTTTTCTCTTCCTTTTTTATTTTAATTACGATAATATTTTCGAAAACACGACAAATTAACATAGTTTGTAATACCATAACTTGAAACTTATAGCCTATCAGCTGTTCAATGAAATCAGCTGATCGTTACGAATTAATATAAACGACAAAATAACATAGCTAGGTTTTTAACAACATAACTTAAAACTTATTATAGCATATCAGCTGTTTTTTAGTGAAATCAGTTGATCTTTACGAATTGATATAAAATAAATGATCTTTAATATAAGTTGTTTCCGCAGTGCTATGGTTATTGCGTCCACCTCACACGAGCAAGGTCTCCGGTTTGATTCCAGGCGGAAATACAGAAATTTTAATTATAACTAATTTAATATGAGACTTGCGACGCGCAAAATATACTGTTATATCTCAATGTAAACATGTTCCTCATATGTTCCTCATGTTCCTCATGTTCCTCATATGTTCCTCATGTTCCTCATGTTCCTCATATTTTCCTCATGTTCCTCATATGTTCCTCATGTTCCTCATATGTTCCTCATGTTCCTCATGTTCCTCATGTTCCTCATATGTTCCTCATGTTCCTCATATGTTCCTCATGTTCCTCATGTTCCTCATGTTCCTCATGTTCCTCATTAGTTCCTCATGTTCCTCATGTTCCTCGTATGTTCCTCATGTTCCTCATGTTCCTCATATTCCTCATATATTCCTCATGTTCCTCATATGTTCCTCATGTTCCTCATATGTTCCTCATGTTCATCATGTTCCTCATGTTCCTCATATGTTCCTCATGTTCCTCATATGTTCCTCATGTTCCTCATGTTCCTCATGTTCCTCATGTTCCTCATGTTCCTCATGTTCCTCATGTTCCTCATGTTCCTCATATGTTCCTCATGTTCCTCATGTTCCTCTATGTTCCTCATGTTCCTCATGTTCCTCATGTTCCTCATGTTCCTCATGTTCCTCATGTTCCTCATGTTCCTCATGTTCCTCATGTTCCTCATGTTCCTCATGTTCCTCATATGTTCCTCATGTTCCTCATGTTCCTCATGTTCCTACCCGCGCAATCCATCACAACCAGCCCATACGTGTTAAAAACCAATATTGTTAGCTGCTTTAATAATAGTGGTGATTTAACATCATTTTAACGTACTAACTATTGCGTTTTATCCAAAAAATCATGACACATTAGCCTACGAAATTACTGGATGATTGCCTAAAGTCAGTTGTAATAAAAAATATTAATAAAAAGTTACTTTAAAGGAAAAGTAATAGATTTGGTGCTTTAGTAATAGTGGTGATTTAACATATTTTCAAGAGACTAACTATTGAGTTGTATTCAAACAATCGTGAAACATTAGTTTAGAAATTACTGTTATAAGATAAAGTCTGCTTAAGATAAAGTCTGTTATAATAAATAATATTAATAAAAAAAGTTACTTCAAAGGAAAAGATCACTGTTTTAAACAATATACACGGGCTTTAATAAATAAAGATTATTAAAGGAAAACTTGAGGTAAGTATAAAGCTAACCACCTAAAATGTAATATCATAATCACTTTAAATACCACTGGGAAACATTTGGTCAAATTGAAACTTTAAATGAAACTCATGACAGTGAAAAATGTATTTATAATATAAAATAAGAATCCAATACATTTGCAAAATAAAGTGGCACCAAAATATGAGAACAAATGAACACAAGATCACCATGTGTTTTTATAAAAAACAGTATAAACATAAACTTAAACCTTATAAACACGAAAAATAATTAAAGTTTTATAAATAAACTTATTTGTGCTGGCTAGATAAAAAGCCAACACAAAACCAAGTTTTTTTTGGTTATCTTATACTTAAAATAAATTTAACACATAAAAAATAGTATGTAATTTTTAAATAGTTGAAATATTCTGCTTTTGAAAATGAGCACCACCAGCCCAAGCTAAGAATATGAGAGAGTAGCGATGTGAGTCAGTTGCATGTAAATTTCTGACTCAGAGCAACATTTCTCATCCGATCAAATTTCAGCTATTGTGTTTATTTTAGACAAAACAAACGAGGTCTTTGTTTGAACTAGACCGTTTGGCATTTGGTGTGTGTCTTCGTTTATGCAGCTTTGGCTAAAAGCATCAACAGATTGTTTTGAAATTCGGTACAAAGGTACCTTGTATAAAGCCCAAATAACGTGTGTGTAAAATATTTCCTTATTGACTTCCGTTTCCAGATGGCAACCTTTGATTTAACGATAAGCAGTTTAGGTAAACGATTTATCGATTTTTGTTTTGAAATTTTTTACCAAGATATCTTGTATGTAACTCAAATGGCGTGCAAAGTTTCAAGATGGCGGCCTTAAATTTAACGATGGCGTGTGTACGCAGTTTTAATTAAAAACATCAGCCGATTGTTTTGAAATTTTGTACGACGGTACCTTGTATAAAGAAGTATGTGACAAATTTCTTTCATTCACTTCCTTTTCAAGATGGCGGATCTGATTCAACGTTGTGTGGTTATTGCCTGTAATAATGGCTGAACTTATCATAATTTTTACCGCTTGATGGAGAAATAGTACACAACTTCCAGTTACATTTTTCGTAAATATCACGGTTACTGACGGAAGAAGTTACGAGCGCTGTAGTGGACTTTATATTAATTAGTAATATACTGCAAGGTCTATCGTTTTTCGAACTGTAAGTGGTAAATGCGTAAAATTAATATGCGTCAAACAATTTTTTACGCATATAAATTTGCAGAAATATAAATTTGCAGAATGTACTGTAACACCGAAAAAAGAAAGAAAAGTTAAAATAACTTAACCGATATTGACCTATTTAGCGTTCCAAAGTCGGATATAATGCAGCCTCTACTTTTGAAAAGCAAATAAATTGTCTACATACTATTTTGCGATGTGATACTTTTCGCGTAGTAAATTGTCCGTGTTGCATGCAGTGTTAACGGTAATTACATCACAAACTAGTTCAGCTAAAAATTGTATTAAATCGTAAATAATAAATTTTTTTTTTTTTATTTATGTTATTGTATTTGTTGTTACAAATAAAATTACAAATAACAAACAAAACAAATTAATCATCTTGACCAATCCCAATAAGATCGACTAAAGATTTATCTCTCTTTTGAATCACATTTGTAGGGTTGACACTAGTATCTAGTCCCTTCACTTTTAAACACCGGATCTCTATAGCATCAAATCATGAGGTTTGATTCTCTTGAGGCGGCGTATCTCGTTATTAAATGTGCCAGTCATGTCCTTCATGTCCTGATTAGCATGAACTAGGAGACGTTGTTTATGCCTCAAAGCCACCTTCCTCACTTCTTCTTTTACTGAATTCACTTTTAAATCCCGGTGTAAATCGCTATTACGAATATACCATGGAGCTTGAACTAATCCTCGAAGGACTTTATTTTGAAACTTCTGAATAACCATCATGTTAGTTTCTTTCGTACAGCCCCAGATTTGGATGCCATAGGTCCATACAGGCTTCAGCACCTGCTTGTAAATTAATAGCTTGTTATGAATGGACAACTCAGAGTTTCGTCCAAGCAACCAGTAAAGTTGCCTGAATTTTATATTGAGTTCTTCTTTCTTTTTCTTTACATGCTCCTTCCACTTCAGCTTTGTATCAAGTGTCATGCCAAGATACTTGGCTGTATTCCCATGAGACAATGTTTTGGCGTTTATTGTCAAGGGTATTGGTACTAACTTTTTATTTGTAAAATGAATATAGGTAGATTTTCCTTCATTTATTTTAATGCGCCAACATTTAGTCCATTCAATTACTTTGTCTACAGCTCTCTGCAGTTTGGTAGTAGCAACGACCGCATCTTTTGTAAATAATAAATGTTCCGCGGATTAATACTACTTTATTTCATAAAATTTTAGGCAATAAATTACAATTTCATTTTTAGTTACATGTTTTGACCGCTCTAGGTATCAAGGTTAAGGTTCTGTTTTTTTGTTTTACATTAGAGTATGTTTAGATTAGTATAAACACTTGAAAAAAGAGTTGCATTGAAACTTTTTGTGTTGTTCCATGTTCACAAAATGTCGATAAATATATTCGAAGAAAAATAAGCGGATATTCTGTCATTAATTAATAATTTTAAAATCATATGATTTTGCCGAGAATATTACAATAATCCGCGTTAGTTCTAGATTCGACTGTTCTGGAAGTTATAACGGTCTATCAGTTTATTTATTTTGTGATATCAAAAACATTTATACAAATTTAAAAAAATATTCAATATAAAAATAAATAGAGAGAAATCCTTTGATATAATAAATAAAACAGTGCCATATTTAATGTAATTATTTAATGCAATAAATAAAATATCAGAATAAATGAAACCTGCGAACGAATCGTTACTTCTCTAACACTTCTGTGAATAAAATAACCGTAATTTATCGTTAATGTAATTTTGAATTGAATTCAAAACCACTGAGAACATGTGCCTTGCAAATGGGGTTGAAGTTTTCGACGGAATTGGCTCGCCACTCTGCAGAGGTGATGCTACTAACGGCCCATAAATATTTTTAATACACTCTTTTTTGCAGATGTTTTCACAGTTTAAAAAAAACAAACGAAATATTGTACTTTTCTTCTCAAACAGGTAACTGCGGAAACACAACGTTTTACTATTTACATGCATTTTTGTATTATCGAAATGTTTTGTAGAAAACAACCATTAATTCGGAAGAAAGTATGTTTTAATTTTGAAGAACTAATATATTGTTATCGTTTTCTTAATAAAACACATTTTTCACAATTTCAAACTGTGTTTTTTATTATATTTATTTGGTTTTTTAATGACAATATAAAAATGGCTTTATAAAATAGCTAATTTTCATAATTAAAAGTAGCGATTTGCGATTATGAAATATTTTATTCGATTGTAAAAACATCTCGATGCCTATCGATTGTATTGGACTCGTCTGTAGTCACTTTACGATTGTTTCTCTACCCTCGTCTTTCGACTCAGTAAGTCATTCAGTTTTGTGTTATTGGTTACATGAGTGAATGGAATCCTTCAGTTAAGTGTGGTAAACATAAGTATTTTTCATGTATTAACACACATTTTTTTATATAACTTTTGGTATGGTTTCTAGGATTTCGCTTTTTAAAAAACAACGTTTTATTAATTACAATAAGAATTTAATATACACTTAAGAACTTATAATAATTATTTAAGTTCGTCTCATATTCATTGAGATGCGAACTGAGTGAAACCTCGACTAATACTGAACTTCTACTCTTCCTTCTCTACGTACAATGAAAATGCTTACTATGCTAAACACTACATTGTCAACACTAAATCTAGCAAAGTCTACAATTATTGTCTATATAACTCCTCCACCCCTAAACAAAACTTCCGGGGGTGGTTGAATAGTAGCTTCCCTCGAAGTTTTCCAATTAGCTTCTTAGACGCCAAGTATAGTAGTCCTCCAATCACGACTCCGTATAAGACGATGGTGCAAACACTGATGTGATATGGGATGGGTGATTTCCGATCAATTCTGGAGGCAGTATGTAAGTTGATCCTGTCGAGTTCTAGATTCTTTATATTTACTGAAAACTCTGTTCTTTGGTCTAACTGCAAGTTAAGATCAGAGGCTTAAAAAAACTTCGGGTGTCCACCAGTTGTTGTTGAAGAGTGTAAAAGTTTCTTATTATTGAAAAGAACAGTATTATTTTTGATCTTTATTAAAAATATTCCTTGAAGTGGTGGTGGTTTCTTTTGGATTAATAACTTTCAAAGACTTTTTGTTAGGAAATGTGGAAAACATTATACATTTCTGGGATATAATTAATTAAATTGTCTTTGATCTCTAGGGCGGTGTATTTACAGTCATTTGCTTTATTATCCTTAAGGATTGATAACTCACAGTCAATTTTTAAATGCGATATTACATCGAGTGAGCAAAAGTATTTGGAATTAACTCAACTGTTACAATTGCTACTTAATCCTAAGGCTACAGAACTAGACACTAACAAGTATTTTACACTTGGTATAATGGTTACGAATTCTGCTGGGTCGGCAGTGACTCTGTCAAGGAACGGGACCTGGAACAGGATTTAGAGCTGGGTTACTTTTTATGTTTTTTTAATTTCTTCCGTCTTTTAATTTTAGATAAATGAATTTTTTGCTTAGTATTATGGTGCCTGGGTTTAATTTCAGCTGTCTTCCTTTCCTTGTTTATCGAAGTTATTTCTCTTTATTGCATTTATTTTTTTCTTTGCTTTGTTTTTGCAATGTCTTCATGTAAACGTCTTTGGGTATTTCTGGTAACGGTTCCTTAATACAATTTCTTTTAGTCTGTATGTTTTCTTTAATATTTTGATTGGATTCCTGGATTTGCTCATATAACCTTCTTGTTCTTTCCTTGTGACTTGTCACGTAATCGCTAAGCAATCGGTTTTCAATATCAATGTTCAGAATATTACTAGGGGTCGATATGCCCGTATAATATCACAAAGGGTGTGAGTTTAGTTACGGAATTATAGGCTATAACTGCGTATTTCACTTTTTTGGTTATGTTATCATTTTTAAATTCAGCTTGATTATTTAAGAGCCTAATGTGTTCTATTAGTGTGGAGTGGAATCTTTCAATTAATCTGTTAGAAGACGGGTTTTGTGTACTTGTGAAGAGAACTTTGATTTTGTGCAATTCCATAATTTCTTTTATCACTTTGTTGTTAAACTCTGTCCCATTGTCTGAAATGATAACTTCAGGGACACCATAGCTTCAGAAGTAATCTAGCAGTATGTCAGCTGTTTCAAGCGCGTGGGCACCTCCTACGCGGTACACTTGTGCGTAACTGGAGAAACCGTCAACGATACTCAGAAATCTGTTCTTCTCTAGTGAAACTACATGCACTATCTGTAGCGCTTTTGATAGTGTGGGTGTAAGGTTCATTTCAAGTTTTAATGGTACGCGCTCGTATTTGCAGTTATTAATAAAATTTTGGATGTACGTTTTAATATTGGGCCAAAAGAATTTTCGCTTAATTTGTTCATAAGTTTTGCTTACGTAGTAATTTTCTATTATTTCCTGAATTTCATCTTCTCTAGTCACATCTAACAACTTAGTGTTACATTTAACTAACCAAAGTTTGGAATTTTTGAAATTTTTAGTTATACATGTCACAAATTTTTCATAAAAGTCGTTTTCAAAATAAATATTATATTTAACATTGGGTACGAAATATTCCTTCATAAACTTAACAATGTCATTATTTAAGTTATTTTCAGATATTTCAACTATTAATCTTATTTTACTGGTTCCAAATAGCTTCAGTATTTTTACGTCTTTAGGTTGATATTTCACAAGACATAGCAAAATTTGGTTATTTTGTTCTGAGATGGGTATTTCCACTTGCGTTTTCCCTTCAAAATTAGAATGGATGGTCTGGTCGCTTTCTGCGTTCGTTTCCTCTTGATCTGCGGCGTGTGTCTCTTCTTTCGCGTCAAAATTAGCGATTATTGATTCATTATCGTCCAATTCAGGAAAGTACAAACTAGTCGACTCGTCTATTGTTTTGTGTAGTTATTCATCCGTAGTACGCTGATTGTTCGCATTATGCTCAGCGATATTTATCTGTATCCTGGACAAGGCGTCGGCATTTCGGTTTAATTTTCCTTTTTTGTACCTAATCGTACTCCTCTAATTTTAATCTCCACCTGAGTAACCTAGAATTTGGTTCTTTAACGGAAAACAACCACTGTAGTTTATAATCCGTATACATTTTTAATTTCCTGCCGTATAGGTAAGGTCTGAAGTATTTAGTTCCAAAAATGATTGCAAGGAGTTCTTTCTCAATGGCAGGATATTGGGTTTCGCTTTTATTAAGAGTTCGGCTGGCGTATGCTACTGGTAGGTCTGCTCCGTTTTTGATTTGTGATAACATTGTTCCTACCGCATAATTGCTTGCGTCAGTTGTCAGAATAAATTCTTTTTCAAAGTTCGGATATTGTAATAAAGGTTCATTACACAAGATATTTTTGCAAGTTTCAAAACAATTTATATAGTCGGGTTTATTAATATTAATTTTGACTTCTTTTTTTAAACAGTGGGTGAACGGTTTTGTTATTTTCGCGAAGTCCTTAATAAACTTTCTGTAGTATCCGAGTAGTCCAAGAAATCCTTTGATTTATTTTAGCGTTTTTGGGTAGTTTTTTATAACTCTGATTTTGTCTGGGTTAGGTTTAACTCCTTCCGGTGTCACTATATGCCCTAAATAAGCGACTTCTTTCCTCAAAAATTCTGTTTTATCGAGTTGAGTTTTAAAATTGGCTTCTCTTAATCTGTTGAAAACTTCTCTTAACCTATTTATGTGTTCTTATAAACTAGTATAATATATTATTACATCGTCGAGGTAGGTCAAGCATCATTCATTTGTTGTTGATCCCCGTAAAATGTTGTTCATTACTCCTTGGAAAGTCGGTGGGCTATTTTTGAGACCGAACGGCATTCTTAAAAATTCAAAGTGCCCGGTTTCCGTCGAAAAGGCTGTTTTATTGACACTGTCGGGGTGCATCTTCACTTAGTGGAAACCAGATGCGAGATCTAGGGAGCTAAAGTATTGAGACCTCCCAAGCTTATCTAAAATGTCCGTTATATTAGGTAAAGGAAATTTGTCATCGATTGTCTTAGCGTTCAAACCTCTGAAATCAATTACCAGTCTAAATTTCTGTTTATTAGATGCATCTGCTTTCTTGGGTACTATCCAAATAGGTGAGTTCCAAGGTGAGTGAGACAGTTGTATTATTTTTTGTTCTAACATATCCTGTATTTGTTTGTCTACTTCCTTGCGATAGATTTCCGGATATCGATAATTCTTAGAATAAACAGGAATTTCATCTGTGATTCTGATTACGTGTTTAATTTTGTTAGTAAAGGTCAGGTTATTATTTTCTGTGTGAAATAAGTCGGAATATTCTTTCAGTAATTTCGTGATCTCGTTTTTTTCTTCCTGGTTCATATGGTCGGTTCTACATTTATTTAGGTCTAATTTATTTTTTTTATTTTTAAAATTAAAATTAGGGTTGTTTTCATTATACATTTCTTATTTGTTTCTTTCACAGATTTTGAAGTTACTTAATGGTCCAAGTTTTAAGAGTTCAACTACTAAACTCTATCGTCTGTTGTGATATTTATAATAGAACAAAGTGCTTCACCTTCTATAATTTTCACTAAACATTGTGGTATTTCCAACCCATCACTTTCTTTGTACGATAGTAACCCCAATCCATTATTTACCAATTTTTATTTTTATTACTTGTTCAGATCCAGCTTTAATGAGATGGCATGTGAATCTTTTTGGAGGTGTATCTTTGTTGTTGTTGTTGTTTTTATTGTTGTTGTTGTTGTTGTTGTTGTTGTTGCTGTTGCTGTTGCTGTTGCTGTTGCTGTTGCTGTTGCTTGCTGTTGCTCTTGCTGTTGCTGGTACTGTTGCTGGTACTGTTGCTGTTGTTGTTGCTGTTGCTCTTGCTCTTGCTATTGCTATTGCTGTTGCTGGTACTGTTGCTGCTGCTGTTGCTATTGCTGTTGCTGGTACTGTTGCTGTTGCTGTTGCTGTTGCTGTTGCTTGCTGTTGCTCTTGCTGTTGCTGGTACTGTTGCTGCTGCTGTTGCTGTTGCTGTTGCTGGTACTGTTGCTGTTGCTGTTGCTGTTGCTGTTGCTTGCTGTTGCTCTTGCTGTTGCTGGTACTGTTGCTGCTGCTGTTGCTATTGCTGTTGCTGGTACTGTTGCTGTTGTTGTTGCTGTTGCTGTTGCTCTTGCTATTGCTATTGCTGTTGCTGGTACTGTTACTGCTGCTGCTGTTGCTGTTGCTGTTGCTGTTGCTGTTATTGTTATTGTTATTGTTATTATTATTATTATTATTATTATTATTATTATTATTATTATTATTATTATTATTATTATTATTATTATTATTATTATTATTATTATTATTATTATTATTATTATTATTATTATTATTATTATTATTATTATTATTATTATTATTATTATTATTATTATTATTATTATTATTATTATTATTATTATTATTATTATTATTATTATTATTATTATTATTATTATTATTATTATTATTATTATTATTATTATTATTATTATTATTATTATTATTATTATTATTATTATTATTATTATTATTATTATTATTATTATTATTATTATTATTATTATTATTATTATTATTATTATTATTATTATTTATATTATTATTATTATTATTATTATTGTTGTTTTCCTTTTCCGTATTGAAATAATGTATAGGAATCTTTTCTCCGCAAAATATTAGGTGATTATGTACAAAATCTAAATTCATTTTTTGTTCCTTCATATTGTCAAGTCCTAGTAGTACATCGATATTTTTACGAAAATTAAATAGATAGAATTTTGTTATTTTCTACCCCAATAAAGACAATTTACAACTAAATTTTTCTTTTGAGACACCGTGTGCTGTGGAAACTTCAAACGGCTCCTGTTTTAGTGTATTTTTGAACAAGCGAAACGCTATTGGTTTGTTAATGAATGACCTGGTGCTCCCTGAGTCTATCAAAATTTTTAGGTTGGTTTTTGGGTCATAGATATAGTAATTCTATTCTATAGGGTAATTCATTTGTGTCAATGTTCATTATTCAATGTCAATGTCAATGTCATTATGTTCATTATGAAAAATCGCTCTTCGTTACAGTAAGTCCTAAAAAATTATTCTGTTCTAAATTGCATGCGTTGTCAACTTCGTTGGTTTCCTCGGTATCGAAATTGCTATTATTTTGGTAATTTTCGTCATCGAATTGGGTTTCTTCAAAATCCGTCACATTCTGGTCTGATAAGGAAACATTAGACATTTGCCTCATCAGTTCGTACATCGCGTGGTCATCGCTTTCTTGGTCAACCTGCTTGCCGGTCATCTGGTATAATTTGTTTTGTCTGATCGCGGTGCCCGTTTGTCTAGTCGAAATGCTCATTGGCGTGGGTCGATAACTTTGATCTGTTTTTGGAATATTATTAGTTACTAAATGTTTCTGTGGCTGACTGTAAGGTTGTCTGTGTCCATAGTTAGAATTGGGTTGTGTTGGTTGATGCAATTGTTTGTAAGGGTTTTGTTGAATCTGAAGGTTAGGTATTGACTTACGGATTGGCATGTATTGGTTTTTTGGTGGAATGTTGGTTTTTGTTTGGAAAAATTTGTTGTTTTTAAACTGGAAATCGTTTGTAAGCATACTGAGTGCTTCTTCAAGTGATGTGGGGTTTTTAGTTCTCATGAGGGACCCTAGCGGTTCCTGAAGTCCCCATAACAGAACATGTAATGCTAATTTTTGTACATACTTGCATAGAACGTCCTTAGTGGATGGTTCTCTGTTTACAAAAAATGCTGTCTGTAAATTTAATAGCTTTTGAATCTTTTCATAAAATTTGAAAGGTGATTCTCCATTTTCTTGCTTTAATTCGGCCTTTTCAAGATTCAAAGTAAAACAGTCCCTCTTATCTAAATAACTAGTCAACAAAATCCTTTTTACATCTGCCCAAGCATTAGTATTAACTACCATTTCAAGAGCTTGCCCCTTTAATTTTGATAATATGGACGAAAACAAATATTCATTTTGGAAATCTTCTAAATTATCAGCTACAAAGAATTTATTGACCATTTTATCACATATTGTGATGAATCTATTAAGAATAGTTGGTTCTCCGCAAAACTCTTGAATCATGTCCAAGTATTCTTCTTCAGTGATGGGATAGACATTGTAATATTTAGTTATTATTACACACAAAAATAAATCAAAATTAAAGTTAAAAATCAAATAATAAAATATAATACGTATAAAATATTGCTATCGATTATTTATGATAACCTATGTTTGGTTTATCTTTAAAATATTCAATTGATTCAATTAACAAATTGATCGTTGATATTTAATTATTTTGTTTGTTAATTAATTAATAAAATTAATTTAACATACAATCGTAGGTATATAGTATACAAAACTATTTTGTGGGATCTACTTACAATAAGATCCAAAATATTTTGCTCATTTTAAGCGAACTTGCCACGAAAAATTCGCACAAACACTTCACTTCACTTCGGATGTAGCTGTTCACTCTACGGTTGCAAATCTTCACTTTGACGGTTGGTTGTGTTCAATTTAATAATATACGCTTATTAAATTAAACTGTTGGTCTTTTGTTCGACACTTTGGTTAATCAGTTGAAACTGAAGAAAAATTATATGCACTAATTTTCCCGATGTGTCCTACCGACTGCGCCATTTATGGTATGGTTTCCAGGATGTCGCTTTTTAAAAAAACAACTTTTATTAATTACAATAAGAATTTAATATACACTTAAAAACTTATAATAATTATTTAATTTTTTCTCATATGCATTGAGATGCGAACTGAGTGAAACCTCGACTCTTCCTTCTCTACGTACAATGAAAATGCTTACTATGCTAAAAACTACATTGTCAACACTAAATGTAGCAAAGTCTACAATTATTGTCTGTATAACTTATATATATATATATATATATATATATATATATATATATAACTCTGTGTGTGTGTGTGTGTGTGTGTGTGTGTGTGTGTGTTTTTTTTTTTTTTTTTTAGTAGGCTTACATTCGGAATACTGGTCCGATTTGATTCTAACTTAGCATAAAACCGATTATGATAATATCGTTAATCAACAAATTTAGTTAACAATTTCAAAATGGTGGTTATTTCAAATGTTTATATATTCATAACTTTTTTGTCTTCACTTTTTTTTAATCCGATATTACCATCGTAATCAGCGTTAAAAACTGAGTAAATACCATTCTGAATTTTCAAGACCTGTTGAAATTGAGAAATGGCTGTAAGGGTTAAACTATCAATGTAATTTGTTAAAGTGTTAGTTACTTTTGGAAATTCGCTTCTATTACGTAAGCGTAACAACTGTGGGCCACGATTATTTAATTATGTATCACGGCAGTTTTTTGACCCTAGGGATCTTGAACACAATGAGCTCGTCGGCAGTGAATTGTTGGAACTTACCAAGGGTATCAAGGAGTTAGTTTAGTTGCACAATAGTTCCGTTGACTGCAGTGCCTGGGGTTGCATTATCCCTTCCTCTAATTTGAATCCAATCTAATTGCAGTTTTCAACGCATGAGTACCTAGGTGTTTTCAAATAGTTAAATTATACAGTAGCCAAACTAAATTGTAATTTAATTTAACTCTAAACTAGTGGCTTATTAATATTTATATTATTTGTCATCCCGACAGGCAGTCCCTTGAATTATGCTAAAGCAGTTCATGCAATAAAGTTTTTCTTTAATTTCTATTTATTTTGTAAAGCTGTTAGTAAGTTTACTTATGTTTGTAGAGTTTGCAATTTGTTTTTGTTTTTTTGGAGGGTGCAGACTAGCTTCACCTATTGAGAGGATTTAGACGTCCCTTGTGGTACCTGAATCTAACAAACACTTACAACACTACACTTACAACTTTAACACTTTACACTCACACTTACATTTAGGGAGGCGATAATAGCCTCAATGTGCTTGCCGGCTTAAAATACCAAAAAAATTGTATATTTTAGGCTACTTTATAGCACTGTTTTATTATTATAATTATTACTTAACAAGATATAAGAAAACAATACAATAAAAAGTCATGAGAAAAATATAATACAATATCAGCAAAAATTAGAGTGCAGTTAACTTTGCTAAATAGTAAATACTTGTGTTCAGTTAAACAAAAGGAAAACATTGCTACAAAAGCCGAGTCAGCAATCAGCAGCCTGGAATCATCGTCCTAACAATTATCAACAATCTCGATTATTCAACCCGACTGGCATTCGACTGTTGACTCGATGGTTGTTTTGTTGTAGGATAGTCGATTGTCTCGATTGTAAAAACATCTCGCAATTGCCATCACTAATTAAAAGTATTGTTTTACATCTTTACATCTTTGAAATCTAGTAATTTGTATTTCTGTTTTATGTAGTAGATCTACTTATCTAACAAGCAGACGTTAAAATTATGTATAGTTAATAAACACTATCTGTTATTTTAACAAATAAGACGCATTACTCAAAGATGCGACCTACTACAGCAAGTACAGCAAGTCAAGTCAACACTAAACTCCTAAAAACCACTCGAGCGTGAAATGATACAGCAACAAGTGAGCTTTGAAATACAACACGACTAATAGCTTTAACACGTTGAAGTAGCAGTGTTTTAACGCTATTAAACCTTGCCAATACAATCCGCTTGTTAGCACAACATAAAAGTACTCATGAAACAACTAATTGTACAACAATGAGGGTTAAAATCACGTAGAAGAACTTGTTTCAAAAATAGTAGTAAGGAATCTGTCTACAGACAAAAGATATATTTTATGTTGATCAGTTAAAATTAAATTTAATGAAAATAACCGCTGCATATATTCTCTGACGTGATTGAAGCAAATTTAAAAACAATATCACAATAATATTTTTATATTGTTCCGCCATCGTATCAACAATAAAATCTGCAAAGGTTCAAACTATATTGAAAGTTCTAAAAGATGTTTGAAATTTTGAAATAATCACCATTTCAAAATTGTCAAACGAATTTTGTTTCAACATTTACCAGAATGAATGTGTGTGCCAAATTTGAATCACATCGGACAAAAAAACGTGAAAATAGACAGCAGTGTGCCGAAAATAAATCAATACACTTTTATTAAATAACAATTTACTAATTTTATTTGAAAAATTACTTTTTAGTATATGGAATTCAGCTGTAGGGTTGTGCCAAGCCGACGAACAGAAGTACTCGTATCATCCTGGAGTTTCAAAAGAAGGTACTCAGGGGCATCGTGGTACATCAGAAACTCAGATCTACAAAGAGACTTAAAGACCGACACGGTGAAAGAAGAAATGAAAAAGCATTCAAGAAGACTTCAAGACAGCTTCTCCAGAAACACCCGAACACAGAGATCCTGAGGATGTTGGATGAGCCCAGTCCGCTTCGTCGGCTCGAGGACTCACTTGATATAAGTAGTATTAGTAATCCTTATATTGGAACAGCCATTGGGCTGTTACCCATCACACCGTGACAATTGATTGAAAGTTGCAAAATGAGGTAAGCTCAGTTGTAACATTATGTGTAATAAATAAAAAAAATAGTGATAACTTATTGTTGATTGGATCGGAGCTTTTTTGAACAGAATCCCACTAAAATTCGATTAATACCACTTGATTTCAAGCGAGACTTTCTTGATTACGACACCATTAGAAGTTGAGTGGAAGTTAGATTTCAAGTAATTGCTATATATATTGTATACGAACTAGTAAGATTTAACCTTTAATTACCACTTTTGAGAAGTTTTAGTCAAGTTTTATTACATTAAATTTTATAAATTGTTTAGCAAACGCATAGAGGAAATAATTTATTTTAAATTAAAATTTAAGTTTCAATTAAATGTTTCATCTTATAATTTAACTGTTATTTATATTTTGTCAATTATTTATTGCAAACCATCATATACTGCAACACAAAATTAATATTATTACGTACGTTTATTATTTAATATATGTTTAATATTATTTATTATGATAGCAAATATTTAGTGTAATAATAATAATCAAATAAATAATAATTCCAACACTGTCTTAATCTAGGATTTCGTCTGTTGTCCTTCTGTTCTCAAATTTTATGCACGTGCATATCTCATATCCTGGTAATCAATTTTTCGTGCAAATATTACCCTATTGACAGTGTACAGTATATATAATTACCTATTATTCGTTTGACTCCAATTGTTTAAAAAATTTGCAGTAAAAATAAAAAAAGCAAAAACTTGTAAGCTATTAAAAATACTTAAAACCTAAAACTAACAACGATTTTTTCTATTAATAAATTAATGAATTATAAAATAAACTGACTTGTTTGAGTTAAGATTGTTTAAAGTGATGTCATAGCATAGTTTTATAAAGCCCTATGCGATTGTAACATGCTTCAAGCACTCCAACAATAGTATATGGTCAATCAATGGCTGAAATCTCTTATTTGATTTCTTTTAATTCTTCATTGTTGTAGGTCTGTTCACATAAACGTTGCTCTGTAAATATCTTTTAAGAAGCAAACAATATGGAATGGATCTCGAGAGACAGCCCACTCAACCGCTCTTAACTTAAAGTGTTCAAATTGTGTTTAAAACAAAACCAACTCACTCAATGGATGATTAATTGAGAATGAAAATATTTATTAAAAAACGGATTATGGCATTGTTATTATAGCTGAATGACAGCGCTAAGTGAGATTTAACATGACCCTCTTTTTACTTAAAAATTATAGATTAGATTAAAATTGGCTGCCAAAAATTCAAAATCTCAAATATTTAAAGCTAACTTGTTCAAACAAAGGTATACACAATTTTAAGTTCCAAGTTTTAGCCGTTCTTGTTTAAATTTAACAATATTACACATTAACAAATTAAACAATATTAATGTAACAATATTAAATTACCGAAATATTTTACTTATTTCAGATTTTATTTTCACTGTATATTGGAGATATATATTGAGTTAAAAATATAATAAAATAAATAAAGATAAGCAAAGGCTACAGAGAAGCTTCTCTTATCGAGAGACTTTTTTTTTCTTTTTTTTTTTTTTTTTTAACGTCCGACTATTGTGCACACTTGGGCTAATGCAGACGAAGAGAGACATTTAAATTTAGAGCTGGACTCAAGACGGGTTGTTTCTATTATCTTATACTTGCTGATTAAATCAATGTAAGGTATTGATCAAATCAAATCAATATAAGGTCAGCAAATTTTTATTAAGTAAATATTTACTTTGTAAAAAATACTTTTAAAGAAATAAAATCATTATTTATTTATTATCACTTATTCATGTTTTTATATTCCATCTCTAAAATTTGATTAGACAGTCTCGTGACTGTCTAAAATTTGATAAAGTGCACAAAATAAAAATTAATGTTAAAAGTGATTTACTTATGAATGTAGAGATACATGCGTGGACAATGACGGATTATTTATTGCTATCAATAAAGCAATTAATCACCAGGAGTGCGATACTTAATCCTGGAACAAAAGCTCGATCATTACATCCTGCATGATGTATCCTGTATCTCCTGTGAAGCGTTACTTTGTCCTGAAATCCTGAGTAATTTTGCGTGTTGACATTACTTTGCCTATTCAATATTCGTTATTTCATCGTAAAAGTAAAATTTTGATAACAAAATAATTTTGGTAATTTAAGTGTTAAATTTTATTGTAAGTGCATCTATTTTCAATCTTTGTGTTGTCTTTTATTTTGAGTACATTTCTTGCCTCAGTTTTCTTTTATTGTGAGTACATCTACCTGTCAATTCTACAGTTGCTTTTTATTGTGAGTGTATTTGTTGTTCAAGTTTTTTTATTATTATGAGTACCTCTAGCTGTCAATCCTAGAGTTGTCATTTATTGTGAGTGCATTTATTGCCTAACGTTTTCTTTTATTGTGAGTACATCTACCTGTCAATTCTACAGTTGCTTTTTATTGTGAGTGCATTTGTTGCCTAAGTTTTCTTTTGTTGTGAGTACATCTACCTGTCAATTCTACAGTTGCTTTTTATTGTGAGTGTATTTGTTGTTCCAAGTTTTTTTATTATTATGAGTACCTCTAGCTGTCAATCCTAGAGTTGTCATTTATTGTGAGTGCATTTATTGCCTAACGTTTTCTTTTATTGTGAGTACATCTACCTGTTAATCCTAAAGTTGTCTTATATTGTGAGAGTATTTATTGCCTAAAGTTATCTTTCACTATGAGTAGGCCTACATTTAATTTTCAAGCCCAGAGTTTTCTTTTATTGTGAGTAATGTACCTGTCAACCACTGAGTTGTGTTTTATTGAGAGTGCAATTGTTGTCTAAGATTGTCTTTTATTGTGAGTACATCTACCTGTTAAATATTGAGTCACCTTTTATTGTGAACGCATTAGCTGACTATATAAGGTTTTCCTTTACTTTGAGTACATATTCTTCGCTATCCTTCCTTTCTCTTTTATTGTGTGTAGCCTATAACTCTTTCCAATCTTTGCGTTATATTTTCACTTTTTTTATCCGTTTGAGTATAACTTTATTTAAAATTATATTAACGTGGTGGTAATCTAAGGGAAGAAATTTTTAAATATACTAAATTTCCTTTCTTTTTGTCTACAAAGTTCCATCCAATTTCTTTTCATTGATCTACATTTATAGCTAGGCTGTTTTTTTATCTGCTTGTATATTCCTTCCTGTTATCTATAACTACAAAATCAAGCATGCATGTTTGTCATATTTTAAACTATTGCATGGATTGTCATGCAACTTTGCATGCATACATTTTGAATCCTGGATCAGGTTTATTTGCAATTTAATTGTTAAATCGAAATAACAACCGCTTAACTATGCCATTTAATGTTACTATAAAGCTGTATATGTACAGGATAGCTGAATCTTATGGTCTGTCTGAATGACTGCATTTTCAGTCGACGTATGGTAATCATAGGTCATTCGATTATATATTGTTTCTTCGGCTTAGCATAACTCAATATTTTTCATTAATACTGTAGCAAAGCGTGGTTATTCTGTCAGTAGCCTACTTTACACATTTTTCGTTATTTTTTTTTTTTTAAGAGAAGCTTTAACAAACTGTTCTTAACTCGTTCATGACAACGTGCGTTACTACTGATGTACGCTGCAACTGCAAATAAAGCAAGGATGTGTCACCAGTGACGCACGCTCATCTTCAAAATAGTCAACGTTTGCTAAGAGTGATGCACTCCTTTCTCATTTCATACGGGCTTATTTATAATGAAGCCCAAGTTTGAAGCCTACAATTATGTTGTACGACCATTTTAAAGTACGCTATAGTAACTTAGTCGGATTAGATTTTGGTCTATTGTATTTTTTCTTCTTTACCCTGGCACGTCTTATAGGTAATTTAAAAGGATAACACACGAACATAACTTCTAAAATATATAGAATATTTTTTTCGGTTCAATATCACCTAAAATGTTACATAGACACATATTCTAACAACTTTACGGAAAAACTTTTAAGCCTATAGTTGAGATTTCATGTTAATTTCATATAACACAAAATGTTATGACGGCCGTCGTCGTGAACTTGTTAACAGCTTTGTTATTCGATGTAACAGAAAAACTGAGTTTAATGAATAGGGCCTATAGGTTAATAATAGTCATTCTAAATATTTTTAAAGTGTTTAAAATTAAATGTAATAATAATAATTAATATTAAGTAAACATTTTAAAGTATATTATTAAATACTTTAAGCCTACACTAATATAATTTTATTATCATTAACATATCTATACATATATATATATATATATATATATATATATATATATATAGTCTTACCAATAAATATATTTAAATTTTATATATAATACCATTACTAAATAATAAAACTATACAAATTTATGCATTATTAGGAATTAAAAATTGTAATTTTAATTATTAGTTTTAAATATTGTAAAGAGGTCACAGCCAGAGAATGACAAAACACAGAAAAGTTAAAAAACTGCCTGCTGCAATAAACAACAAGGTATGTAGAACAACAGTTTAAATAAATGCTTGGGGAAGAAGTAGGTCGTGGTCAGTCGGTTCGATTCTGAGGGGACGGAAAGGTCGTTCGATTCCGGGGAGACAGCGTCAGGAAGTGCTCCAAGAGGACACTCCAATAGCGGTGCTAGGGAACAACGAATCAGCAGTCTATGTAAGTAGACAGTTTTAGCGTACACTTCTTCCCCTTTTCTCCTTCTGGTTTAAAGAAATTAGGATACAGGTTCACAGAGAGGATCTTGGGACATATTTCAGGGGATCATTTTGATATAATAATGCAATAGTGTTCATTCTTGGAGTTGTTATCAAATATATTTGTAGCCGTGACATCGTAAGAATAATGTAATATAATTAAATGTATTAAAAGGTTTTGTCGAACCATCGTTAGTTGATTCCTTAGAGGACCCGATTTAAGAGAAATCCCGAATTCCTAAGAACATAACGATCTGTTGTTTATATTTCAATGATTTGCATTTGTTACGTTATGTTTACATTTTGTATTTCATATTTTGTTATGTTTTGTTTAAAGTATTTTTTTTTAGAGTTTGTTAAAAATATATTTTTGTTCAAAAAATTACTGAAACATTAACAACAGTTTTATTTTATTTTAATCGATCTACCAATTTTGATAAACGTTTACTGAAATTTAACTCTGTTAACGTATTTAACTATTAAACATATGTAACTGTTAAAAAGTGTACATATTAATACACAATTAAGACGTACAGTTCGCTATCTTACCCGATTCGGAAGTTAATAACAAAAAAACAATTGTTCATTTAATTTAAATAAATTGTAAATAACTAAACTAACAACGCGTTATTATGTGTAATGTTGACTTTTATGATGAAATATTTACGAACAGTAAATTTATTATCACTGCTAAATAATCACTAAATTATAACAATACAAATTATGAAATGAATGAAATTGTTCAATTGTTTCCACCTATTAAGCTTGAGACATGAATAACAATGTCATGCTGATCACGTATTTACTTCCCCACCCTAAACCACAGTCAAGAGGGAAAGTTATTTGTCGGCAAATCACTGATCCGTGAAAGTTCAAAACTCGGGTGGAAATGTGTTATTTACATTTCCTCTTGTAACATGCAAAGAGTGTTTAGTACCCAATGCGGGCTCTCTTTCCCTTTGATGTGATCTGACAATTTTGGAAAATATTCCCTTATGTATGCATTGCAAATTATAACAACTCCCTAAAGTAAAGAATTTATATTTGCAAAACATACATCGTTAAAAATTGCGAATGAAATGAATTTAAAAATAGTTATTGTGCTTTGACTTAAATACTTGCTTTAATCAATCTTTAGATTCACTAAAATTAGAGGGAAGACGTTTAGTTGTCAAGAACTGGTAATTTTAAGATTACTGCCAAATATAAGTAGATATTGAAGGTCAAAATTTAGTAGAAGATTTTACATATGAGAGCTGTTGCAACGTATTGGAAGAGGTAAACTTTGTAAGATTGAATGGTAATTACTTAAGTATGGTAATCTATTCTCTATTTCTTTTTTAACTATACTTATGGTTATAAAATTACCGCTCAAAATTTGTAAACGGTTATAGAAGATTTAAGTTGGAGACGTAGTGGTAAGAGCCTCCGGACACATCAGTTAAATGGTACTTGTTCCAAAACTACTGTAAGAACATATAACCTAAGCTGTGGTCTTCGTGGTAGAACTATTAACTTATAAACTAAGTTGATTTTATTTGTTGGTGAATTTTGATTGAAAATAAGCTATTGTAACAGGTAGTATTTTAAGATCCAGTTGAGCTCTGATCATGGCTTTTAATCATTTTTTGAGGAGTCTTGTATATATATATATATATATATATATATATATATATATATATATATATATGAATGTCATTGAAAACCCGTTCGACAAATGGTTCTAGAAGAAACATTGTTCGACATTTTAACAAAATTTAATCTGTTACCTTCGAGGTAATTCTCGCTCCAAGTCTGAAGTCACCCTGAAGGAAACTTTCACCTGCCAGCTTCTTATGTAAACTCCGAATGACGCAAATAGAAAGTAGTCAAGGTGCGTTTACACACTTACACTACAATTTACGCCTACACTTAATATTTACACAATCTTCTACATCTTACACACACATTTTAAAATTCTTTACACTTTCTTTTTTGTTGCTTACACATCTTCTTTTATTTTTTTACTTTACTGAGAAGTGTAAAGTGTAAGCGCTAAGCGTAGGCGCGAACTGTTGTGTAGTTATGTCTATTTATTTGGGTCTAATCAGTCGGGCTAATGGACGTAAATGGTGGATCGATCTACGTCAGCTTGTCAGATCACTTTCTATTTAAGCCATTCAGACTTTATATAAACAGCTGGCAGGTGAAAGTTTCCTTCAGTTCGACTTTAGATTTGGAGCGAGAATTACCTCGAAGGTACCACGTAAGATTTTAACGAAACGTCGGAACAATGTTTCTTCCAGAAAGAATTGTCTCGAATGGAGTACACCGGTTTACAATGCGATTCACATTTTTCCAACCGTGAAGGAACCACACACACACACACACACACACACACACACACACACACACACACACACACACACACACACACACACACACACACACACACACACACACACACACACACACACACACACACACACACACACACACACACACACACACACACACACACACACACACACACACACACACACACACACACACACACACACACACACACACACACACACACACACACACACACACACACACACACACACACACACACACACACACACACACACACATACATACACATATATATATATATATATATATATATATATATATATATATATATATATATATATATATATTAACCAATGCATAATCAAATTATTCATACTATGAAGAACATAAAACTTAACATTCTAACAGCAATAATTGTCACATTTCAACGTATAGAGTTGAACCACAAGAATAGTGAAGTAAACGAAGAAAAGGTATGGAATCGAATCAGTGAATTGGGAACGTAACAAAATAAGCGTACTCAGGGAATAACAATAAAGAAGCCAGATACAGTGAGAAGATAGAGCGACATATACCATCCAATAAGGAACTAAGCACCTCTTGATAAGAGAAGGGAGAGATAGGCTGCTTCCTTAGAAGTAATGAGACAAATAATTTTTAAGTCAGTGAATTTCAAAACCATATTACTCAAAGGTGTTGTAAGTTATTAATAAACCAATTTATTATCAAATATAAATATAAATTTCAGTAATAATCAGTAGAACGTAATCAATGAAGCACCGTCATAAAATATAGTGTAATGTGCGTGTAAACTAAGAGCAAAATAAGTGTGAAGCTTTATATAAATCAAAGTTTCAATCAATAGAAAAGTATTTTTAGTATATGTGTAAAAAGTGAGAAATCGTATGTGCGAATAATTTCTAATTTAATCAATGCACATTTATAAAATCATTACTCAGTCTGGACTCCTTCCTCCATAGTCAGTGCTGCCGTTGCCACAGAAACTGGGTTTGCAAAAAAGAATCAAAAAATTGATTAAAAACAAAATAGTTTAATAGTTCTTTAACTTGAACTAAATCGGTAATTGTAAAACCAATTGTAGTATAAATACAGGTGGATTCTGATAGACACAGCAATAAACCCCCCAGTACTCAAGGTCAATAAACACCATCCCTCCTGGGGAACATTTTACTTTATGATGAATGTGTAATAAATGTCTACCTAAATGTTTTACGTCGTATACATACAAATCAACGTTTCACACAAAAATTAGTTTTTATCGTCAGAGGTGAGGATGGTACTGCTATACTTGCAGGCAACGAGGCTCACATTGTTGGAGGCCTGTACTCAACGCAATATTAAAATAACTTCAAAATGCATTTTATAATTTAAAATAATTCAACGTATAACAAAATAACATTAAAAGAAAAAAAATAACATTTGCAATAAAAAAATGGAAGTGAACATCCTTTAAATTTATTTTTTATGTAAATGTGTGAACGTTTTGATTGTTTAAAATAATCATTAAATTAAGTAAATAAATATTGTTAATATAATTAAGGTAATATAGTGAAAACGTTAATGTAGTTGTAGTAAGAAAATAAATTGTTAAATTATTAAATAAAATTATTGTAGATTTTC
The DNA here is from genome assembly GCA_022606455.1 of Callitettix versicolor. Classification (NCBI taxonomy): domain Eukaryota; kingdom Metazoa; phylum Arthropoda; class Insecta; order Hemiptera; family Cercopidae; genus Callitettix; species Callitettix versicolor. The sequence continues at coordinate 3,146,142 of CM040187.1, forward strand.
TTTTAGGAAATAAAATGCAGATTTAATATATACCAAAAATTAGAAGTACGTATTCTCGTGTGTGTATTTAATAAAGCCTGAATAATACTTCCTTTGCAAAAGCTATTCGTATTAAATTAATCCTACTTGTAAACCTTACAACTTGTAAACTTACAAACTTGTAAACCTTACAATATTAAATTTGTCTTTACAGTTACATACAGTATTTGTTCCGAACCTTGAACAATGCGATTTTGGTAATAGCTTTGTTACTTGCAAATAAACTCGTAAAATTCAAATCTTAAGAAAACAGTAACTTTTACTTACTTCACAGTCTTTTGAATTTGTAATAACACAATTACAATTAGAGTTCAAATCTTTATAAATTATCATTTTGAATTGTTAAAATCTATTGAATTTTTTTGACGGCACTCTGGGTTATTTTTTTCTTTTCAGCCTTTTAACAGTCTTTTCAAGAGTTGTGTTTCCTAGGCTTTCAAATCTAAGTACGGGGTTGAACAGTCAGCCTTATTTTTCTAATCTGTAACAATTTTTCCCACCGGATTGGAAGTTGTGTTTCTCAACCATTGGAGGCTTCGTCTTTCAGTCCCAAACAGGTGAGAGGTTGTCTGCATCTAATTACGAGTTTAAGCCTCATAGCGTTCGCCGAATGTGGTCTGGCATTATCGTGAAGAAGAATGACGTTTCTCGTTTAGATTTCCTTTTTCTACGAAAAGACTGTTTTGCGTTATTGTGCATTTATTGTGCGTCGTTGATGGAGGAAATCGACGTGAACCGCCTTGATTGTCGAAAAATACAGTGGCCATTACCTTCCCGGCCGACGATCGTGATTTGGCTGAGGTTTTCTACTGCTTCCCGTCCTTCGGCGAATTCCTTGTGCCAAGCAAAACGCGAGCTCTTGACAGGGTCCTGTCCCCGTATTGATCGTCAATCTACGAAAGATTTCAGTTGATTGACCCCTCCTGGCCAAAAACTTAATAATAATTCTCTGCTCCACGGAAACGTGCACTTCACTCTCACTCATTGTATAGTTTTATACTGAAGGGTCCGAACGGAAATGTTGCCCGTCTACGCCCGTCCCAAACCTCCCAGGCTACCTTTCAATGTCCAACGGAAAAGTTTTTAGAAAGTCAGTCTCGTTTATATTTGATCAACCCTCGTATAATTGGAAACCCCTTTGCTACAGCGTAATCTGTCAGTTTCCGATTTTATGCTCTTCATAAATGTTTGCAGACGGTTTCATTGATCTGAGTTGTTCGACACTATTTCTTTCTTCTTTTATTGCAGGTATAATAAGTTTACGTAGTGTCTCTGCTGTTGCAATTCATTGTTTGTCGGTTCCAAAAAAAAAAACTCAAGTTTCCTCTACCATCATGCTATTTTCATTTTTACCAGTTGTCCAAGGTTTCTGGCCTTTGTGGATTTTGACAATGCTCCTTCAGCCATAAAAATATTATGAGCAGTTAGAGAAATAAAATGTTTAACCGTACAGAACCCCGAATGCATAGATAAGCCTACACTAAATCTAATTTCCGCCATGACTTGAAATCAAAGATAAATGAAGAAAGGTTAGATCCAGCTCAGGCGCCTCGGGATTTCCAAACCCGTACTCACTACAGCCCCTGATATGTGAGCTTCTGAGAGAAACGATGGTACAGTAGAGAGTCGATTATCCGAAACAATTGGTGCAGGGGGGTGTTCGGATAATCGATTTTTCGGATAAACGAACATATTCGAAAAAAGGTAGTGTGATATAATTTAACAGTGGTAGAACCAATTTAAGGAGCAAGTAGACACGTACAGCACATAAATTCATCCAGTTGTTTAATGACATATGATAAATATAAGCAGTACAGTATACAGTGTTCTGTACAGTAAAACAACTCTTTGATAATGAAAAAATAAACATTAGGTAAAGTAAAATTAAACATTCGGTAAAGAAAGAATAACATTTGGTAATTACATTCGGTAAAGAAAGTTGCAGTTCGGTAATTACACAGCAAAACAAACAGAAGCACAAACGGTCTAAACAACACGGAGACTGACTCGTCACTGTATGTGCTAGTGCACACTCTATATTGAGACTGTACTGCTGTCGAGCTGCCGCGCCGGCACTGTCTGGCCGCTGCGCTGTCAGGCCGCCGCGCCACCGCTTTCGGTTAACCGACGTTTCGGATGACCGGGCTTCGGATAATCGACGCTCTACTGTAATTGGTCGGCATCCTTTATATTTTTTATTTTTAGTATCTCTACAATTTTTTATTGAATTTCCTATTAAGTCTAGTTTTAAAACTACTTAATTAAAATTGTTTAGATACTACAACATGATTTATAATTAATTAAAATGAATTTATAAATGTATAAACGTTTTCTAGCCGTTATTAACTACAAATTGTGTTTAAGCCGTTTTACCATTAAAAGTAAAATAATGAAATTTAAAGGCTGACACAAAGAAGAATGGAAAGACATTAATAGGCTCACTATATTAAAATATTAAAGTAATATATGTTCTGAATGTAATGGAAATTTGAGTGTTTCCCAGTTGCCATTATCAAATGATAAATGCACCAAGCGCTCAAAATAAAGTACGGCTGTACAATGCACTGACCGAACTTAGAGTTGTGATGAATGGAGTGTTGCGTAATGCCCCAAAGTCCTTCGACTTACGAACGCTTTTTCATACTGCGTTTGACAAATTGTCCTTTTATTCATTACAGCAGTTATTTTTTTTCAATTAATTTCAACATTAATTCTGTTACAATTGCTTACATTCTCGTTTAATGAACACAGAGTTGCTACTTGGCAATATCAAGGGAAATTAAAACACTAATATAATTTCACGAATTATTTTTATTTAGTAACTATGTTAATCTACATCATTTACTTCTTCAATTTTAATTTTAATTTTTTACATTAAAATGTGTTTTTTACTAATAAGGATGTTCCTTTAAGCGGACATGATTTTCATTTTATATAAATTTATTTTGTAAAGTCTAAAACATATTTTATTTTTGTTGTAGAATCATTATTACTTCTGTTGACCGAGTGCCGGAGATCTCTTTATCAGTTCGACATTTGGTTTGTGTATTTGTCACACAGTCTTGAACAAACGCATTGACCGACAGTTACAACCCTATCTTCGGTTTCAAGATAGCGTCCTTTGATTTACAATATCGAATTTTGAAATCGATTGTTTTGAAATTTGAAAAAGAAGATATCTTGTATAAAGCCCAAATTTAATATATAGTACAACATTTTGTTCTATTTATTTCAATTTATAGACAGCGGCCTTTAAGTTAACCTAGACGAGTGTGCGCAATTTTAATCAAAATTATCGGACGATTTTTCTAAAATTTGTTACGAAGATACCGGTATAAAGCCCGAAAGACTTATGTACAAGATTTTATTCCATTCACTTCCGTTTCAAGATATCGAGCTCTGGTTCAACGTTGAGAGTGTAGTTGCTTTAATACTGGCTGAACGGCAAAACCTATCATAATATTTAACGCTACATGGCGAAAGAGCATAAAATTTCAAATAAGGTTGGTCCAGTAACATTTTTTGTAAATATTACGGTTACCGGTTTAGTTGGTGGAGATATTTTCGAGCGTTGTCGTATATTAATTAAAAAACCCTGCGAGTGCTTCGAACTACTAGTTTTCATATATACGCGAGATTCCCTGCAGAAACTCTGCATGAAGATAAACTGTTAATATCTGGAACCAATAAAATGAATTATTTCCGTTAATTAATACATTTTTAAGTAATCATCTGATAAAATGAAATATTCTCCATAAGATTTTAATGGGAATTTTTAATTTTTTTTTTTTGGCGAAAAACCGTTCAGGTTATCATCGCCGTCACGAAGAATGAAAGTATATACAAAGAAAATTAAACGAAATTGTACTTAAGAAAACAACAACAAAAACAACAACAACAAACTATAACAGTAAAAATAAATTAAAAATTTAGATAACAATTATAGATATATTACACTTAAGAACTAAATAACAATAAATAATGAATAAAATTTAATAACAATTCGTAAAAGTATGCAAAACATAACAGAAATAAAGTTTTTAAATAAAATAAATAAATAAAATAACACAAGAAATTACAAATACAATAAATTAAATTTTATTTAAAACATTCAGACGATGAAGGAAGTCTAGAACCCGGTCAACGGCCGAGGCACTATCTCCCAACATCGTCTGCAAACAGTTGCTCAGACCACACATAAAACGCACATTTTGGAAACCATCACAATCGAGCAATATATGTTTTATTGTGATGGTTTCCCTACAGAACTCGCATTTAGGTGGGTCCCCGCGTTCCATCAGAAATCCATGCGTTAACATGGAGTGACCGATGCGAAGGCGGGTGATCACCACCTCTTCTCTACGACTTGCACGTATTGACGACCCCAAGGACGAACTGTATTTTTAATTACCCTCAATTTGTTACTGCTTGTAGCTGCCCATTCATTTTCCCACTGTAGAAGAATTAAATGTTTTACGTGACAAAGAAAGTCAGACACTATTACACGTGCAGTGCATGGCGGAAGAAAAGTTGCTTCCTTTGCAGCATTATCCGCTACAGTGTTTCCAAATATTCCACAGTGACCAGGAATCCAGATAAATGATACTCTTGCACCTCGTAGTTCAAGTCTATGGACAGAGCACAGAATATCTTGAACCAGAGGGTTTACTGAATACATATCCCGGATTGCCTGGAGGGCACTTTTTGAATCAGAACAAACTACGTAATGCAAACTATCGAATTCAATAGTGTTTAGAGCCTTTAAGATGGCAAAGAGTTCGGCTGTAAAAACACTAAAAGTTGAGGGTAATCCATACTTATACGTTTCGTCCAGTGAGTAAAATGCACACCCAACATTGTTATTCATCTTAGAGCCATCTGTGAAAATAAATTTAGCAGATGGATATGAACTAGTCAGTCGAAAAAACTCACATTGATACACAATGTTAGGAGTGTTGTCTTTCTGATATGCACACAAGGAGAAATCAAAGGACGGTATATTGATTTTCCACGGAGGGACAAGACAAAAGGACCTTTCAAACATTGGGGGTAGTTCAATACGTAAGTCATCAAAAATACGAGAAGTTCTAATACCAAGAGGAGCAGTAGCATTCGGTCGAGTTTCATACTGTCGCACCAATTGATTTTTGAAAACGGTATTAAAAGCAGGGTGCCATGGTTTAGATGATAAATTGCTTAAATAAGTTAACTGTAGTTTCTGTCTCCGTCGAGAGAGTGAAGGTTCCCCAGCATCGGCGAGAATAGTCACGACGGGACTTGAACGAAAGGGAATTTTAAATGTCAATGGAGGAAAATTCTTAAGGAAAGTAACATTATCAATTACTGATGACATATTTGGCTATAAATATTTATTTTAAAAAAATATCGGACAGAAGGCCGGGCCGACTAGCATTAGGTTTTATATTTCTATAATTACATATTTTTTGACAATTTTTGCGTAAGCACTTACTAGATTTCTATTTTGTATAGACTATTTATTAATACTATTTAGGGCCTATGTTCCTTTAAAATCTCACAAAAAGAATAAAATAATTTATTTTGTTTAAAAGTGAATCAACATAACACACTAAAATCTTAATATAAAATTGTAACATTATGATTGATTGACTGATCAACGCACAGCAAAAATTACAGTTGCTAAAGACTTGAACTTTTGACGATATAAATATTTTGTAAAGTATAAGTGCACTAAAGAATGAGTTTTGTTTACAAAAAATCATTAACAGCTCAAATTATAGTTCAATTGAAAATTATAATTCAAAATTTGAATCAAAATTATAACTTTTACAACATCTGTTGAATAAAAGCAAAATTGAAAATACTGTCAGTTATTTCGATTGTAACAGGTTACAGAAATAACATAATAAATACTTTGTGGGGTTGGCCTCGAAGTGGGCAAGGATTCCCTAGTAGCAGTATATTTTTGAAACGGAACTTAACTAATTACCGGGAGTTAGCCTTTATGAAACCTCAGGTGAATGTAAGTTTACCCTGTTCCAGCGGCTGCTGCGTAATTGAAGGCATAGCGTTGCTGTGTTCATGCCATCCCCCTACCCTACAGTATGAACTCCCTAAAGGTTAAGATTTTATCGAGCCGTAGGGAACTGGCTTTGAAATATTCGTTGGACATTTTATAGGTTCAGTCATTAAGGTTTTTTTTTTGATTATCGTAGGAGTTAATCTGAATTTGGTTTAAAGTTCACTATCCAAATAAATGGTAACGAAATTCCGTTGTAAAATAATCTATAATAGCTGATCTCTATCATTGTAATTCCCAGGTAGAAAAGTGACCATTATGTGTAAAAAGTACAAATTGTAAATGCACGTGCGTAGGTATGTGCGCGTGCGTGTATGTGTGTGTGTGTGTGTGTGTGTGTGTGTGTGTGTGTGTGTGTGTGCGAGAGAGAGAGAGAGAGATTCTAAAGATCACAATTTTGAATTTTCATTGAAAATGTGGCACAAAATTAATATAGTCTGGTAATAGCTTCAACACGTTTGCTACACAGCTTCTTAGAAGAGGTTCAACCAAACAATTAAAAATTGTTTAACAAAATCATAACTTTTCAATGTCACACACTTTTGAAAAACTTATTTCTTTAATTGTAATTAGTGTTCTAAATAAATCATCATTTAAAATGTTTTTGTAATTTTTTTTAATTTCCAAATTTGTTTATTTTAATGCTCCTTAAAATCATTTTTTTTATTTTAAAAAATGACAAAAATTGAAATTAAAGATAATCAATATTAATTTAATATTTTCATTGTATAGTATAAATATGTTCCCTTATCGAAATGTTTCTTTCTATTATTTTATTCTATATCTGTTACATCAATAAGACAGTTAAACGTTGCAATTATTCATTATCTATAGATTATTATTAAGTGTTATTATTTATGAAAAACAGCTGATCGGTTGTTAAACAAATAAAAAAGACTGAATATATAAATGTTGTGTTTGCAGCTCAATCACGTAAAGTTAATCTAATTGAAAATATAGGTAGTTTAACGCTATTGTTTGCAATATCAAATAAAAAAATACTTTTAAGTGATTAAACATATATTTTTATAATTAGAAAAACATATTTTTCAAGCCTTTTAAACCTGTTGAACAGCTACTTTTAATTTATTTAATGTTTTTATACATTGATGTAAATTCAATAGAAAATTAAATGTTCACTTTCAATGAAGCTAAATTTTATTACTATTTATTAAAATCATTTTCAAACAAATTAAAAAAACCTGCAATTTATCTTTTATGCATATTTTATTTCATTCTTTAGCTTTAGATAACTTCCGTTTCTTGTTTTTAGTACTTAACCTTATAAACTATTAAGCTCAGTAACTGATTTAAATAAACCTATCCACCGCCTTTATGAATCGTTTCAAATGAATATATATGACGTCATCTCTCTGTTGAGTAGTTTAATACGTTTTGAAATATCCAATTTTACACTTGCATGACATGAATAAAAGCATTAAATCCAATTACTGGATGTGACGTATATGGTGTTATAAATAAACGTAAAGGTTCATTAAAAGAAAGTTATGAAGATAGTGTATCTGACAAGTGAGGATAAATTTATTACGTCATACCAACTTTTGATGAATTATAAATGTTTAATAAATAATAAATTTGTCCATACTTTAATTTCACTTATTTTTTTAGATCTGTAAGAAATTATTTTTTTTAATATTTTACACTAGCTGTTACCCGTTGGGGCTTTGCCTGCAATTATAATGTAAGCAATAAAATTTATAGTCGATTTTCAAAATCAGAATTGGTCATTTCATTTTAATATATTTCTATATACAATATTATACGATTTATGGTTTTCGGCAAAGACATATACATTTTTGCTACTCGATACGCTAAAACAGGGTCATGTCATATTTTAATAAAATACAGTATTATTATAAAGTCATTATTATAAAATTAAACTGGAATAATATTGTGTTTATCTCAGATACCTAAAACGTGTTCACACCAAATGTAATCTCATTTGGTCCAGTAGCTAAAGTGTGATTGAATAACAAACAAATAAACAAAAACAAACTTTCAGAAATATAATATGATTAGCTGTTACCCGTCACGGCTTTGCCCGCAATCATAATATAAATTAAAGATCATGCATCACCGTGTTAGTTAAGTTTTGGAGTACTCTTTAAAAAAAAAAAGGTTTTTTCCTGCATCACCGTTTAACCCAACAACCGTGTCAGTTAGGTTTGGAGTACTCTTTTTAAAAAAATAAATAAAGGTGTTTTTAAAATGCATCACCGTGTTAAGCCTAACAACCATATTAGTTAGCTTATGGAGTATTCTGTAAAAAAAATATAAAGATTTTTCACTCATCACTATGTTAGGTCTAACAACCGTGTCAGTTAGTATATGTAGTATTCTTTAAAAAAATATAAAGGTTTTTTTACGCATCACAGTGTTAGACCTAACAACCGTGTCAGTTAGGATATGTGGTATTCTTTAAGAAAATATAAAGGTTTTTTTACGCACCACCGTGTCAGGCCTAACAACCGTGACAGTTAGGATATGTGGTATTCTTTAAGAAAATATAAAGGTTTTTTTACGCACCACCGTGTCAGGCCTAACAACCGTGACAGTTGATTAAATAACAAACAAATAAACAAAAACAAACTTTCAGAAATATAATATGATTAGCTGTTACCCGTCACGGCTTTGCCCGCAATCATAATATAAATTAAAGATCATGTATCACCGTGTTAGTTAAGTTTTGGACAACATTTATATTAAAGTTCACACAATATTAAAGAGTTTGGAGTACTTTTAAAAAAAAATAAAGGTTTTTTTCCCACATCATCATGATAAGCCCAACAACCATATCAGTTAAGATATATAGTATTCTTTAAAAAAATATAAGTTTTTTTACGCATCACCGTGTTAGGCCTAACAACCGTGTCAGTTAGGATACATAGTATTCTTTAAAAAAAATTTAAAGGTTTTTCACACATCACCGTGTTAGGCCTAACAACCGTGTCAGTTATTATATGTAGTATTCTTTAAAAAAATATAAAGGTTTTTTTACGCATCACAGTGTTAGACCTAACAACCGTGTCAGTTAGGATATGTGGTATTCTTTAAGAAAATATAAAGGTTTTTTTACGCACCACCGTGTCAGGCCTAACAACCGTGACAGTTAGGATATGTGGTATTCTTTAAGAAAATATAAAGGTTTTTTTACGCACCACCGTGTCAGGCCTAACAACCGTGACAGTTGATTAAATAACAAACAAATAAACAAAAACAAACTTTCAGAAATATAATATGATTAGCTGTTACCCGTCACGGCTTTGCCCGCAATCATAATATAAATTAAAGATCATGTATCACCGTGTTAGTTAAGTTTTGGACAACATTTATATTAAAGTTCACACAATATTAAAGAGTTTGTAGTACTCTTTAAAAAAAATAAAGGTTTTTTTCCCACATCATCATGATAAGCCCAACAACCATATCAGTTAAGATATATAGTATTCTTTAAAAAAATATAAGTTTTTTTACGCATCACCGTGTTAGGCCTAACAACCGTGTCAGTTAGGATACATAGTATTCTTTAAAAAAAATTTAAAGGTTTTTTCACACATCACCGTGTTAGGCCTAACAACCGTGTCAGTTATTATATGTAGTATTCTTTAAAAAAATATAAAGGTTTTTTTACGCATCACAGTGTTAGGCCTAACAACCGTGTCAGTTAGGATATGTGGTATTCTTTAAAAAAATATAAAGGTTTTTTCACGCATCACCGTGATAGGCCCAACAACCCTGTTAGGATATGTAGTACTCTTTAAAAAAAAAATAAAGGTTTTTTCAAGCATCACAATGTTAGTTAAGTTATGGAGTACTCTTTAAAAAAAATATAAAGTTTTTTTTCATGCATACCGTATTAGGCCCAACAACCGTGTCAGTTAGGTTATGGAGTACTCTAAAAAAATAAATAAAGATTCTTTTAATGCATCACCGTGTTAGGCCTAACAACTATGTTAGTTAGCTTATGGAGTATTCTTTAAAAAAATATAAAGATTTATCACGCATCACTATGTTAGGCCTGACAACCGTGTCAGTTAAGGTTTGGAAACTCTTTAAAAAATAAAGGTTTTTTTCACACATCACAATGATAGGCCCAACAATCATATCAGTTAGGATATATAGTATTCTTTAAAAGAATATACAAGTTTTTTTAAGCACCACAGTGTTAGGACTAACAACCATGTCAGTTAGGATATGTAGTATTCTTTTAAAAAATATAAAGGTTTTTTTACGCATCACCGTGTTTGGCCTAACAACCGTGACAGTTAGGATATGTAGCCTAACATTCTTTAAAAAAATATAAAGGTTTTTTCACGCATCACCGTGTTAGGCCTAACAACCGTGTCACTTAGGTTATGCACTATTCTTTTAAAAAATGGGTTTCCTATCACCCAAACCCGTATTAGACGTATTTTTATTGTTTTACTGATCTGTAGATCAGTAAAACAATAAACATACGTCTACAATCAGTACAACACGGTACCGATTTTCGCCGGTAGAAATTTTGAGGTTATGTTGGTCACTTTTATTTTCGATTTTTATCGTACTTCTCCTGCTTTCATATTTTGGATTCTTGCTTTTGGGCACATAATAAAGCATTTTAGTAACAAAAATATCGAAAACTCCAATAGATGCTGCAATGCATATTTACCATTTTTTCATGTAATGTAATTACACAAATATATATATACTACCTTACAATTAAAGTATCCTAATAAAATTGTATATAATATATATATATATATATATATATATATATATATATATATATATATATATATATATTCTGCACTCTGCTTCAAAAACATTGAAAAGTCTTAAATGAAAAATACCAGATTGTGATTATTAGATGAAAATTTAACATTAAAAACAATAATTTTGCAATAAATAAAACACAGATTAATATTTGTAAAATGGGATTGGATCTATGTCCATCTCTGGTGCCTAAATATCATGTCCAGTAAACAGTAATTAAACCTAACTACAGTTAACAGATGTTACAAAACTAAGAACTGGTAATTATTTTGGGCTGGGTAAGTAGTATAATGACGTTTTTTAAAACGGGAATAGGCCTATATGTATCTCTGATAATTAAACCATATTCGTACCAAATTTCATCTCAATTGGTCCAGTGGTTAAAGCGTGATTGAATAGCAAACAAACAAACAAACAAATAAACAAACAAACAAACAAACACACAAACTTTCAGAAATATAATATGAATATGATTATTCTAAACTCACTCTGAATAATATATAGAGTATTTAGTAGTACCTGATGAACTTTAATTAAGATTTTAAAAAGATCTTCTTAAAAAGAGATTGATTTTATGAAATCCACTTACAATTGTCATTTATAGTACCGAATAAATATAATGTACTATTTTGAAATAGTCAAACACATGCTTTTAAAATCAGTAGGAGTCTTGTACAAATGTAAATCTACACATTAAAAAAAATGGATCAGCTGACATTCGTGTCTTCTGTACTGCCCCACTTTTAGGTCAGCAGCTTAGGAAACGGCCTGCTAAGAACAACGGTGGGATGGAAAGAAAAAAATGTGTGAGTGAGAGGTCGACTCTCCACTCTCTCAACTTATCTCCCTCCTTTTTGTTTTATTTAACAGTTTGTAGACTCAGATTGATAGACTTTGTATCACTGGACTATTGGAGGAGCTGAAGGGGAATTCTCCTACATTCGCTAGAACTATTCATGGGCTCATTTTTTTAAGGGACTTTCCTATAGTCGGATTATACCGCTTGTAACTTATAATATCAGAGCTCTTTTTGGAACGTATTTAAGGCTCAAAGATAAAAATTACTTTTGAATATTCCACTTACTTTTAATTACTTTTCAAATTTTTATCCATCAAAATATTTTATTTTCTTAACTTTTTTACAATTTTTAATAAACGATTACAAACAGCAGCACTTAAATCTGAATAAATTAGAATTGTTTTTGATTTTTGTATACAATAATTTCGCAAACCACATTAAATGTAAAACAATTTTAAACATATAAATAAAATAATGGTTGTAGAAAAGACCTGTGTATTTACAGTCCTTTGTTATAACCATTATTTCATTTATATGATAAAATTGTGCTACCTTTTACATAGTTTGCGAAATGTTTGTATAAAAAAATCAAAAATATTGTTTATTGTTTTGTAACTTTACTTTCAATAAAAAACATTATATTTTCACGATACGTACTGATAAAATAAATTTATAAATTTAGTTTCTATTGTTGTGTACAATTTAAAAATATGTTGAAGCACGTGCAAAACCTACATAAATTCAAATAAACATAAATAAATTCTTAGTCCATAAATTAGTCTAAACGAATGAGGATTTCATCTCGTTTAAAACTAAAGAAGTCAAGATAAAACAAATACGGTATTTAGTAAAGACTGAATTGAAGAGTTTCGCAAAACATGAAATTAATTTATTTCCATTTAAAGTGTTCTGCTAAACTTTAAAGGATTGCTTTAATTAGAAGTTATATATGTAAAGAACTTCTTGCAATCGTATAATTATGTCTAATTAAAAACTAAATCAGAAAATAAATAATTAAGTAGAGTTAACTACATTCTGGTTTCAACTGTGTCACATAATTAGACATGAAACTTTTAACAAGTTCTACAATTAAATTAATAAATATGCAAATCTGACTTTTTGAAAAATAAAACAAACCTGTTTTTATAAACACCTGCACAATAAATGTATCTTAATGATAAAACTGACGTGAAGAAAAATCTTATTTTATCTTCTATTTTTCTTGATGATTTCAAGCACTGACAATAAATAATTATAATGTTAATTTTGTTATATATAACTAGACGTTTACTTTTAAGTCTGAAAAACAACAAAAAACATTACACAAACTTTCTCACATTCCATTACAAAAAAAATCCCGATTTGAAGCTAAAACTCAAACATCGGTTTTATTTATCGAAATCGATCTATTACAATTTGCTCATAATTTAATCAAACATATATGTTAGATTTTTTTACATCAGTCTAACAAACTTTAAACAAAAAACGTGAAATGGTTAATAAAATAATTTTTAAAAAAACAAACTCCATCAGGTGTCAATGTTTACTTTTTTTATTTTTTTTTACTTAGCCTTGAACCCCAAAAACTTTTATCAAAATTTGAGGAAATCATATTTAATAATTTTGACAAATTAATCTGTGTTTCATTCATCTCTTTGGTAGTTTTGGAAAGTGTTTTTGGGGAAGGAGATGGATGTATAAACAATTAGAGATTAAGAGAATTTTTACTGCTTGGCACCACGATCAAAGCGTACAACTAAGCCTTTTAGATGCTAGTTCATTAAACTGGTTCCCTCAATACTTTGAGGAGTCCGCTGACTAGCACTTTCAGCTAGAGGTTTTCAGTGTCCAGGAAAACAAACACTCTTCTCCTCCCTCGCAATTATGAGACCTGCAGTTCCACTCAGTCTACGCGAAAGTCTTATTTGTGCAATAATGTTACTTGTTGGCAGCTCTCCATTCTTTATAGTCAGGTCATTGTAGGTCATTGTCATATGGGTTGTGTATGTCACATCCAATAAATGATTCGAGAAAAGTCTTATCATTCTGGCTTTAATTACAACCCCTGTGCTTCTGCTTCCTTTCTTGTCAGTTTGCACTTCTGCGCGTTGTATAATTCTACAAATTTTTATTTTACTTAAGATAGGCGGTCACCTTACTGATTTGAGATATTCTATTCCGTCTCTCACTTCTTCCACTTCTGGTTGAATAGGTCAACATATCGTCCCCACACTGTGCTTGTGGGTCCCGCGGTGTTAGGTACAATCCATCTCCAGTTTACTCAATGGAGTTTTCTCCATCTCCATGCTTTTTTAATTCTTGAGGTCACTTTTGAAAACTGTTCAGGGCTTTACGAGCTTCGTTGTTTCCAGACATGAAAACACCCCAAGTAGCTCGGCAAATAAAATGTCCTCCCATTCAAAGTTACACATGCATTGTTAAACACCCTGGAAGTTTACAAAATTAAAACTGAAGATTTCCTGGTGTCCACCACTTAGCCAGCCGAAACCGTAGCTGTGAAGCCATGTGGGCTGATCAGCGGGCCAGTGACCAGTCCAGGCCTTAAGGTATTTTGCCATACTGGTACCACGGGTTCGTGCTCAAGCCCCCCGGGGGACCCCTAGGGTCATCCCTGGGTGCACGAGAAGGTGTTGGATTCGTGGGGGTAGTGGTGGTGTTGGATAGTAGATGTCTGTCTTCTTCTTTGATCTTCTTCTGTTAAGTGGGGATGGTGGTAAACCCTCGTGGTAGTGACACCATTTCCTTTAGCAATTTATTGCACTTAATTTAGTAGTAACTGTCCACCACTTAGCCACTCAATCTTCGCCGTACGCAGTTCCATCTTGGCTTGGAATGAACGGATATAACCCAAATGTAGATAGACAAAGAAAGGTTAGATCTAAGTTTGGCACTTCAGGATTGTCAAGTCCGTACTCACAATGTGTAAATTCCTGTTTACAAAAGAAAAATTTAAGCCAATTTTTAATACAATCATTAGAACTAATGTCTTGAATATTTTGAATTGTTAACAGCTTTTTGATGAAAAAAGTTTTCAAAATATTCTTATTTAATAATTTTGAAGAAATTTTACGAGATATTTGAAAAACTAGTATGCATAAGGTCAACCAAATATCATCGAAATTGGGCTGCACTAAAAATGTCACACTCAAATACAAAACCTTTCGAAGCAAGGTAATCATAAGCATTGTAAATATCTCCTGGTACATCAGGAATGACGATTAATACGGACCTTAAAAGTGGAAGAAAAGGTAAGCGAGAATACAGGGGGAAACAGTCAGCGTCTCCAAATTAACGCAAATATTGAACCCAGAATATGTTGGAATAACCGACTCCACGCCATCGCCAGAAAAGAAAGTAAACAGCTGACCTATAAGTATGGAGTAGAAAACGTCAATCTTCATAATATGGAGGTAAGCAGTTGGCTACGACCCATCAAAAATTGAACAGTGCAAGTGAAGTTACTTAAACTCTATGCTCAGTTTTAATATTACGAAAAAATATTTTGTATAATGGTAGAGTAAATATAAAGCGATATTAGTTATTATTGTATAAATTTAAATCTTGATTTCGATCATAACAATATAAAACAGAGTGTAAATGTGAAAATCTAAGAGTACAATAAAAATAAACATATTCCTAAAATCTTGTATGTTTTTCTAATTACTAAAACAGCGTCAATTTATAGCTCATAACACTCTTAACTCTCATAAAAAACAAATAAAAGTTTAGAGTGATTTATAAATTTAATAATTCTAATCTGACGGCGGTCATGGCTCATTTTCATATTTTCACAATTGAATTTTAAAACATAAAATGATAATTTATGCTCGCCTGTTGTGAATTTTTTTTTTTGTTAAGAATGAAAAAATTGATATTTTTACTTTTTGTAGATTCGCTTTCACGTGTAAGCTAAACAGCTGAGTGACACTTTATAAAAATATAGTGAAAAGTTTAGTTTATTATGGAGAGATGGCAGCAATACCAAATATGTTAATAATAGTGTTTTTGAAGACTATCTGCACTTGGTTATGTAACACGCGCATACTGCAGTATTTTCTACAGCAATGCATATGCTGTTATTTTTATAGATGTTAAATGTAGGCTATTTCATACTGAAGTAGATTTCTAGTAGAGATAACGTTTAATTTATTATTTCTGCGTTTTTTAACTTCAGCATGTTTGAACAAAGTTTACTGTCGTGCAGTGCATTCGTTATCTTCCAAATGGAACATGTTGAACCGTGAATATTAAAAGACTGTTTGCAGGACTTAGCAACAATATTAATGAGCTACTGTCTTCGTAAATAATAAACGTTATTACAAAAGTATTATAGCTTTCGTTATAGTTACTCGTATTAATAGTGTAGTGATAATTCTTTTTTCAGAAGTACGAGGGTTGATCAAATATAAACGAGACTGACTTTCTAAAAACTTTTCCGTTGGACATTGAACTCTAAAGGGTGGGGTTTCAGGTAGCCTGGGAGGTTTGGGACGGGCGTAGACGGGCAACATTTCCGTTCGGACCCTTCAGTATAAAACTATACAATGAGTGAGAGTGAAGTGCACGTTTCCGTGGAGCAGAGAATTATTATTAAGTTTTTGGCCAAGGAGGGGGTCAATCCGACTGAAATCTTTCGTAGATTGACGGCTCAATACGGGGACAGGACCCTGTCAAGAGCTCGCGTTTTTGCTTGGCACAAGGAATTCGCCGAAGGACGGGAAGCAGTAGAAAACCGGGAAGGCCGGCCGGGAAAAAGCAGTAGTCGGCCGGGAAGGTAATGGCCACTGTATTTTTCGACAATCAAGGCGCCTTTCACGTCGATTTCCTCCATCAACGACGCACAATATTATTGCGATGTTTTAGAGGCCGCAAAACAGTCTTTTCGTAGGAAAATGAAATCTAAACCGGCGAGAAACGTCATTCTTCTTCACGATAATGCCCGACCACATTCGGCGAACGCTACGAGGCTTAAACTCGATCAAATTGGCTGGGAACCAATGGAACATCCCCCATACAGTCCAGACTTATCACCCTGCGACTATCACCTGTTTGGGCCACTCAAAGAGGCACTTGGAGGCCAGCTTTTCGAAGACGATTCTGCGGTGGAGACCTTCGTGCTCCAATGGCTCAATGAACGCCCGAGAACTTTTTACGAAGATGGAATTAAAAAACTTCCAATCCGGTGGGGAAAATGTGTTACTCGTGCGGGAGACTATGTAGAAAAATAAGTTGTATCAAGAATAATTTGTAAGTAAGCAATAATTTTTTTTTAAAATCAGTCTCGTTTATATTTGATCAACCCTCGTAAAACAACAAAGCTGATTACAATAGTAATATTAGATTTTGTCAGTTAATTGATTTATTGTCTATCTTGGAATAATCTACAAAGGCTTGCTCGTGAAGATGGTCAGGAGGTTTTATAATATTGAGTTATTTTTTAATTAAAAAGTTTAGGATTATGACCTATTCTTCCCGCCAGTGGTCTATCTACTCACTTTGTAAAAGCTACCGCGGTTTCGAAACTCTGTCGTTTCATCTTCAGGCCGTGATAAAAAATGTTAAATCCCTCTGTCGAGATCGTCACAAAGTCAAACAAAACATTAAAAACATACGTCACAAACACTGAGCACAATAACACGATTAAAATATGTACAATGAAATTTGGTTTGGCCAAACGATACGTGCTACTCGTATGTCGTTACATTCCGGAATCGTTTGGCACGTATCGTTTGGCCAAACCAAATTCCATTGTACATATTTTAATCGTGTTATTGTGCTCAGTTTTTGTGACGTGTGTTTTTAATGTTTTGACTTTGTGACGATCTCGACAGAGGGATTTAACATTTTTTATCACGGCCTGAAGATGAAACGATAGAGTTTCGAAACCGCGGTAGCTTTTACGAGGTGAGTAGATAGACCACTGGCAGGAAGAATAGGTCATAATCCTAATTAATTAAATAAGTGGTCCGGTGGCTATGTTGCAATAATGAAATTAAAAAGTTTAATCAGAAGTAATTAGACCGTTTGTTTGTTGAAATAGGTGCATGTGTTTATAATAATTACGTAATTTATATATGTCATTATTCTAACGCCATTTACTTTTAATAATTGAACTTTATTGATAATCTTTCAACGAAACGTTTATTTTAAAACAATTGACAACCAAATTTTCTTTTACATTTTTGATCAGGAAAAAATAAAAAATAGTTATTTCTGTACTAAGCAATTGAAACTGCTGTTCTGTGAAATGTGTGAAATATTTTACTTGGACTCAATCTGTTGAGTCACAAAACTGCGCCAGTCAAGGTTAGGTACTGCCACAAGCTTTACTTTTCCGTTAATTCTGATCTCTTATCCTCACTAGTTTTACTGGCATAAAGTACGATAAGAAAACAATATTCACAAAGTTATTACTAATAGGATAACGGTACACTATTATAATAATTATAATGCTATAATTATTGCTAATTAATAAGTAGGCTATCATTTAGAGGAATTTAGAGTCTTTATGCTCAAGGTGTTTTAAGTCTGCTACATCTCTGAAATTGTGCATTTCAAAATCGTAGTTTCGAGTCTGGGGTTACTGCCATAACCTTTACCCTTTCCTTTAACGCCCCTCCCTCGTCCTCAAAACTCTAAATGGTAACGTATAGAATTTCAGGAAGTGATTTACTTAAAAATGAACCTAAAATATTATTAAATAAAATCATATGTAAGACCATATTATTTCACAACACTACAATAATTAAATAGTAAATTACTGATAAACAAGTTTTAGTATAACAGCAACTTGCATTAATCATTCCAAGTCCTAGGTTACATAAAGTTTAATTAATTGTAATAAATTTCGTACTTTAACATCTTTATAGTTCCATTAACTAAGCAAAGCAACTAAGAACACCTTAAATTGCGGTTTATTTGAAAACGTATGTGTATGTGGTGAAACGTGATGCACACGTATACGCATTACACAAAAAACTAGAACTGAAGCTAATGATACAAAATAGAAAAACGTTCCAATTTCTAAAAATCTGTGCAAATACCTGATCAAAGTATTGTTAGATATATATAAACTTCAAAATTATTACAAGAGTGGATGCTGAGCTCATATTATAGACCTAAGTAAGTCCAGATAATTCGCTGAAATCTTTGAAATTTAGTGACTGTCAAGCCAATCGGAGTCAATCAGCAATTGAAACAAATTTAAATTTAACAAAATCAATTTTTAACGGCGATAAAAAGACTAGTTAATGTTGGTGGTTTAAAAAATTTTACTTAATTTGAATTTAAACATTTTACTACCCATAAATAAATTTAAAATTATATCTACCTCACCACTGGGTACCTTCATTCTTTTAATTAAAATAAAGTTCAGGATGATTTGTGTAATCATAATAATCCCTTTTTGTCTGTCACAAACTGATTTTTGAATAAAGAGAGAAGTTTAGGGTAAATTTAGATCTTTCTAAGAATACATTACATAAAAATTGACCTAATTCACACTGCATAGTTTTAAAGTTTGAAGTGTTTCAACTAGTTTAAAATGATGATAGCCTTTAAGAATTCAGCAGGCTTAAAAATTCTTTAAAGTTTTAAAAAATACAGAATTATTAGGCAAGTGTTGGAAAATAAATACAGAAAAGCGGAAGTATTCTGTCTTGATAAAGCCTTTTGCTCTACGTTAAGTTAGTTTAGTTAACTCTAAGTTTACTCTAGAACACGTGATGACATAAATGTTGCATGGGTGAAAACAAGTCGAAAACAATGAAACTATAAGGTTACATTAGTTTAGAACTTTCTATAAAAGTTTTTTAGAGATATTTTAGATTTTAAAAGTTTTTTTAAAAACATTATTTAAAAAAATTACAGTTTATAAAAAACGGAGAAATTGTCAATGATTTATAAAGACTTTCTATTTTTACTTTTTTCTACTTTTTAACCGTTAACGCAGTTTTTTTATCAAAAACTGATTTTGATTATTCTTTGCATTGAAGTAATGTTTCTTGTGCTCATATCATAGAAACATTAGTGATACTGAATGAAAAAGCCTTTAGCAATTTCATAATTATCAGTAACTACAAAATTAATCATGATTTAGCAGAACACTCTTGACTTCGATATGACTGAAAGTATTTTTTTTTCTTATAAAAAGTGTTACAAAATATTAATAATTTAATTAACAAAATTCAAACATTTTACCAAATTGAGTGTAAATCCATTTATGACGAGTAAATAAACCAATTTTAAAGAAAAGAGGGCTAACTATGTTCGTTGTATTTGTAAATAGTAACGCTTGTGTGTAGATAGCAAAAACATTTAATATTTATAAAACAAAAAGTTTTTAAAAAATCGTTGAAACCATTTATGTTTTTGAGTCATTTTTAAAATTAATTTTAATTTTATTGTAATAGTTTTATAGATATAAAAAAAACGATTCTATGTAAAATTATAAAAATTTGAAAGTTAATTCGTAAACACTTTAACATAAGAAATATTGGACAATCATTAAACAAACAAAAACCCATTATGTTCCTCTTACAATTTACAAATTATTGAATTATTTTTTACAAATAAGAATTTATTTCCATGGTTACACACGGACGTTTCGAAGTAAAAAATGAAGATAAACATAGCTTACGTAAAAATGTTTGAAACTTTAACGGACAACATTTTTATGAATAAAACTTCACTTTGTTCCCCATGTTTTTACGTAGAACATGTTGTATATAATTTACAAGTATTGAGATAATTTAGACTGATGTGAAAAAACAAAAATGTAATGACTAAAATTTAATAAACTGCAGAGATCACTTAGGTGAATAAAGGCTTACTTTATTTTACATTCTTAATATAAACGGTGCTTCACAGCCGATGTAAAACAAACACATTTTTTATTGTGTTCAAATTTTTGGAAGGTTCTCGTAAAAGAATTATTGAAATCTGACAAACATTACGTTAAATATAAAACAATTTCTAATGTTTGTCAAATCCTAAGATATTTTAAAATAAACTTTTTAAATCTAAATTAAACATCAATTAATTATTTAAAACCCTGATAGCAAGGTGCTTTATTAAAATACATTATAAATTCTTATTAGCAAATTTTAAGAAAAAATATTCTAATTCACAAAACCAAATATATAATAAACCCTACAAATTGCTTCGATAAATGAGCAAATGAAATTAAAATAATTAATTGAATCTTTCAAAGTACTTGTTAAATCAATTAATTCCCTTTTTTAATAACTGAATTACTGGTAACAAACTGTTTTAATATATATATATATATATATTACCGATTAAGCTTAAAGCGTTTCCATAATTTATAAGAATGTCTCAAGAATAAACTTATAATTTGTTACATTTCTGGTCAATTGATTTGGCTTTTTAAATAATTTATAAAAAAATAAGTATATTATATAAAAAATTGTCTAAAAATAGTGGTTAGCATCTTTCTCACTGACATGATAGAAACGAATTGTCTAACAATAAAACATAACAAAAATATTTTTAAACTTTTTAAAACTGATTTCACAATCATAATTAGCTTTAAAATCTTAACTAATTTATGAACTGCCTTTGCAGATTTGAACGCTGTTGGTGAAACTATATATTCAAAACTTCACAATATCAATTTTTTTAAAATTTTTGTTTGGAATTTAAGCCATTTTTAAACTTATGAATATATTTTAAAGAGTGGTATTTAAACGTATTTAAGCAAACTAAAATATATTTTTATGGTAACTTTTAATGGAATCTTTCCGAAAGGTTTTATAAATCATGTGTTTAATGGCCCCTCAGAAAGTGTTATATAGGTCAGCACATTTCATTAACTTGACGTTTGCTCCAATGCTCCAAATACACATTTTTTTAAGCAAATTCGCTAATGAAGACACATGAAAACCAAAGAGAAGATTATGTGAAGTAAAAGAATCAAAGTAATAAAATATTTTAATAAGTATATATATGTTATACAAAATCGTAATGCTGCACACAAGATAAGAATACTGTGAAAGTGTTGCTCACCCAAGTTGAAGGAATAAATTAGTGCATCATGCAGCTGCTTCCTTAACGTGGTAGCAAATTTCTAAACAATAAACTTTCATATTTAGAACCACCACCATTTTGAATCAAACCGATTTTCTTTTTGAGTAACGGATCCGTTTTACACAAAAAAATGTGCTTAAATTACAATTTGCTTAAATGTGCTTAAAATTTACAAATTAAATGTACTTTCTAATTTCATCCAAAATATTAATATGAACCCTGAACTCTGTGAGATTCATTTTCGTAATATCAGTAGATAACCAATAAAAATTATTTCTTATGTTTGCCAATTTCATGGCTGCGACATTTCACGACCTTGCTATCGAAAAGACCCCTTATACAGAGTATATTAACCATTATAAACGCATCATACAAACTCATTTATTTCTTCCACCATAAATTTATGCGTCATCAAACATCCTACATTCTACAGGTTTTTCACTCAAGTCAATTGAAGCCCTAATACCTCCAATAGAATAACTTACCTTACAGCCTTAACTTACACTCCGTTTAAACGCGCTCCGTGGTGTTATAACTTGTTTTTTATTCGCAAGTGAAAATTGCTAAAAGAAAATATTTTACTACTTGCTGCACACTAAAACTAAAACAGCCTTTGAAGCAAAAAGTGCTGAGCTCGATTCTTGAATTAGATTTAAGTATTCACTGAAAAGAAATATAGTAGGTAACACAAAGAATTGATTACGTTTTTTGAACTATTTTTTTAATAAATTTATGAACAACTTTCAACTTCTCTAGTAATTAACATTTCTCACTTATGTGAAAGCGATTTAGGATTATCATCCAGTGATTGAATCCTATAGGTTAGAAAAATAATTCGTGTGGATATAATGCCTAAACTTTTTGAATATAAAAAGTGTAATCCGCGAGCCATGATAGTGAGCATCGATTTACCTCCATACATCCGCGTGTTGCACACAACACCCGAGCAGTAGAAGGCGTCTGAGCTTTTGGATACTACCAAGTGTTTAAGTGGTTTAAGTTAGACAAAATAATGTTTCACTTTTATTTTAAATTTACTTTTATAAAATCCATAAATTGAATTTTGAAATCCAATTTTTTGAAGTGAAAACATGTTTAGGCTCGTTTAGAACTTTTTGGGTGGATAAAAAGCATTGAGCTCGCGTCACGCTAAATCTGTATACGGTGAGTCATACCAATTCAATACAGCTGCGGCACGCCGAGAGTCCGAGATGCCAAATAAGTTGTTTGTTCTGCGATTGCGCATTCCATCATGTGTTTTTATATTTAAATAAATAAAAAAATGTGTACAAATAAAAAATATTACTTAATAATTAATGTTATACTTACAGGACCTATTTCTTACATTCAATTTTACGTAAAATTTGTTTTGAAATATAAATCAGTACATATCAATTAATACATTTAAATATTACAATGTATATATTTATATGAATTATATTATAAATACAATGATATTGTTTTTATTTGTGCTGGGCTTTTGCAGCCCATCAAGTGTTTTATAAATAAATAAAAGATAAAAATTTAAAAATATGAATTTGTAATTTATGTACAAACTATTCCTGTAGGACTTTTTTCTTATAATGCATTTCAAGTAAATATTCGAATCATGAATTAATATATAAATGAATATATATATATTCGGTTTCATTTATTTCAGTTTTCACTTCTGTTGGCCAGTCCCGTCTCTGCCAGTTTTTTTTTAATTTTTAATTTAACTGTTTTCATTGTACTTTTTTCTACTATTCTATAATCTACCATTTGTTTTAACAGTTTAACCCATTTTAATGTTTAGTGTATTGCTTCCATTCTTAAACAAGTTCAGCAGAATTAATACTTTTTATTTTACAAATCTAAGTTTAGAAGAATAAAATACATTCAGGCTGTTAAAAATAAATTAATAAATGCACAGAAATTTCTTACTTTCCAAAGTAAGGTAGAATTCGTTATTGTCTTCCCGTTAAATCATCTCAATAGGTCGAGTCATAAACAACATAAAACACAACAGTAAACCATCAAGACGCTTGAACTGGACACACACATTATATCAGCTGGACATAAGGAACAACACTCCTATTCTGATTGCTCTGAAATTCACTGCCCTTAGTTAAAAAAATTCAATAATTTACCAAGCTAAGGGAGGTAAGTCTCTGTTTGAACCCGACCGTTTGGCATTTGGTTTTTGTGTTTGTTACCCAGTATTGGCCGAACGCATTGACCGATTGTTTTCAATTTTGGTACGGGAATATCTTCGAAAGTCGTATGTGTAAGATTTTTTTCGTATTCACTTCCGTTTTATGATGGTCCGGCTTTGATTTACCGTTGACAGTGTAGTTGCTGGTGATTTCCTTTAATATTGACTAAACGGCAAGACCTGTCATAATTGTGACCGCTAAATGGAGAAAGATCATCGAATTTCCAATAAAGTTTGTAAGGTAACATTTCTCGTAAATATTACTGTTACCGGTTAAATTGTCGGAAAATATTAAGAAATCTTTCTTATAGCGCTCTGTAGATTAATTAAAAATATACTGCAAGGTCCGCTGTTCTATGAACTACTAGTTTTTGTGTTCTTTATTAAATTGTAAGAGCTCAAAGTATATTTAGTCAATTATGTTACTGAAAAACACGACGGTTAAAGTTTGATTTAGAGTGTTTCTTAAGAAGAATGTTTTAACTACTTAAAAACAAATTTTAAAGAATGAAGATATCCTCATTATATAAAGCATAAAGCAAAACATTGAACTAATTAGTAAACACTATCTATACATTCACACTTTGTAATGCCTTTAAAATTACATTAGTAGTTAAACCATCCCAAACACTACCTATACCTTTACACTTTGTATTGCCATTAAAATTAGATTAGTAGTTAACACATCCCAAACACTACCTTTACCTTTACACTTTGTAATGCCTTTAAATTAGATTAGTAGTTAACCCATCCCAAACACTACCTGTACCTTTACACTTTGTAATGCCTTTTAAATTAGATTAGTAGTTAACCCATTCCAAACACTACCTGTACCTTTACACTTTGTAATGCCTTTTAAATTAGATTAGTAGTTAACCCATTCCAAACACTACCTGTACCTTTACACTTTGTAATGCCTTTTAAATTAGATTAGTAGTTAACCCATTCCAAACACTACCTGTACCTTTACACTTTGTAATGCCTTTTAAATTAGATTAGTAGTTAACCCATTCCAAACACTACCTGTACCTTTACACTTTGTAATGCCTTTTAAATTAGATTAGTAGTTAACACTAACAATTCTCAGACCCAGCTGCTCGTAATTAATTTTCTGTTTCAGCTCGCTGGTTGCAAACATCAGTATACATTAGCTTAATCAACTTATTTACGGGCATCTGAAAAGCATAGTCATTCATTCATACATACATGCATACATACACACACATACACACACACACACACACACACACACACACACACACACACACACACACACACACACACACACACACACACACACACACACACACACACACACACACACACACATATATATATATATATATATATATATATATATATACACATTTTTTTTTAACGTCCGACTGTTGTGCACACTTGGGCTATGCAAACGATGGGATGATTTATAGCGTATGAAAATGCCAAGACCTGGACGGGAATCGAACCCGGATCCTCGGGGTGAAAGCCCAGTAGGCTATCAACCCACCTAGGCGGCTCATATATATATATATATATATATATATATATATATATATATATATATATATATATATATATATATATATATATATATATATATATATATATGTATATATATATATATATATATATATATATATACATATATACATATACACACACACACATATATATATATAGAGAGAGAGAGAGAGAGAGAGAGAGAGAGAGAGAGAGAGAGAGAGAGAGAGAGAGAGAGAGGAGAGAGGGGGAGAGAGAAATAATTACATAGACTTTTTACTCTAAAAACAACTGAAATATTTACGCATCACATTTAAAAAGGAAAATTATTATTCGCAAAATATTAATATTAAACGCGAATATTTACCTTCCAACCTCTGGAAAAGTTGGGATAAGGACTTCCACCGCCGAGCTTTAAAACCGTGCCCCACTTCACTTAATGCGCCGCTATTCAGAAGAGCTTGCAGCCCTGTGTACTCAATACGTCTAATCATCTCACTTCATTTATTTCAGAATTGTGAAACGAAATACGTTCTTACAGAGAGTTGTGGAATTTGGGGAACAATTTGCAGCTCAGATAAACGTGTTGGGAAAAGTTTTGCTTCATTAAATATTCTGCATAATTTCAGCGAGTCTGATCCTGAAGTCATATTTATCAGACAGAATCTTTCGAGTCAAACACGGATGTGAATATTCAGACTTTTAAGGAATTCGCTAAGGAAGTATTCTTGGACCGATCCTATATCTGATGTTCAAGAGAAACAAACGTCAGGTAACAGTGCACTTTGCTGACGATATTACTATTAGTAGTTCAAAGAACAATAGAGCACTTGATGACGATTCTGCTGCTAGCAGTTCAAATAGCAAAAGTGCACTTTGCTGACGATACTTCTGTTAGTAGTTCAAATAGCAAAAGTGCACTTTGCTGACGATACTGCTGCTAGTAGTTCAAATAGCAAAAGTGCACTTTGCTGACGATACTGCTGCTAGTAGTTCAAATAGCAAAAGTGCACTTTGCTGACGATACTTCTGTTAGTAGTTCAAATAGCAAAAGTGCACTTTGCTGACGATACTGCTGCTAGTAGTTCAAATAGCAAAAGTGCACTTTGCTGACGATACTTCTGTTAGTAGTTCAAATAGCAAAGTGCACTTTGCTGACGATACTGCTGTGTAGTTCAAATTGCACTTTGCTGACGATACTTCTGTTAGTAGTTCAAATAGCAAAAGTGCACTTTGCTGACGATACTGCTGCTAGTAGTTCAAATAGCAAAAGTGCACTTTGCTGACGATACTTCTGTTAGTAGTTCAAATAGCAAAAGTGCACTTTACCGATGAGACTGCTGCTAGTAGTTCAAAGAACAGTAGACCGCGCAGCATATTCATAATTATATTGCGCCCCACGACAGCGCCACCTAAGGTTAAATAACCTTTTCCGCCAATTTAACCGCTTACCGTAATATTTACGATAAATATTACTTGACCAAGTTTAAGGGAAATTGTTCACTTTTTCTCAATGAAGCGGTCAAAATTTTAATAGGTATTGCCTTTCGTCCAGTATTACAGAAAATAATCAGCAAATACACGCTCAACGTTGAATCAGAGGGTATTTGTTAATCATTTAAATATGCAAGGTTTTTTTCCTGTTATAAACATTAATTATACTTTTATAGACAAAATTTAGATTAAAAAATTTAAAAAACTTAATTAAATACATACAATCTGATTTAGTTAAATAAATACATTTTAAGTAGCTATTCAGCTAAAGTAGTATTAGGGTAGTTTTAACCCTTAAAGCCAACCAACGGATTTAATTAAATGATAGTGAGTCTACAGAACGTTGCCGAGGGTCGGCGTAAGAATCCAGTTACCAGTAACAAAACGTTAACAATACTATTCTATAACGTGTATGAGGTAAGCTTTTTTTGAAAAAAAATATAAAAAAGATTGTTTGTAATAAACGTTTTAATCTATCCTTGCAAACTGTATACCTGAAGTTAAATAACATAAGACAAAAAAACCTTTATGTGTTCTGGTATTGGCATCCTTAAAGACCTACAGCGCAAAATATTTACTTACGGATTGTTAATTTATTAATTTTTAATTTCTTGTGTGAGGGGGGATGATGATATAGTGACAAATCTTCTGGATTGTTTAACATAAGTATGCTGAAAACGATCGGACAACTCATCAAAGACGAAATGTTAAAATTTCTCATTAGATTTTTTGTTTGAAAATTATGTAGAAAATTCGAGGTAAAAATGTATGAATTTCACTGAAAACAAAGTGGGGTACGTCTTATTTTTAATATAAAAATAAAATTTGACCAAATCTGATAAATCAATTATGAGAAATAAGACAGATTATTTTTGGATTATGACCTATTATCACTATCTTCCTAGCCGTATTTTTGTGAAAGTTATTAAATGTGGGCAAGTTTATATAATGTTTTTTTATTTACAAACGTATTAGTAAATATTTTTGATGTAAATTATTTCGCCCATATTACAATCTTATATAATTACCATATTACCATTAATTACTATAATTATACAATCTTGTAAAATAATAGTGTTATTTTGTGTCATGCTGAAACGATAGAAATAAACGCTCAAAAATAAACTGTTTTTTATCTTATTTTTTTTCAAAATTTTGATTTTCTCGACAAAATATACAATTAAATCTACATTTCAAACTGTCGAATCGCAATAAAAAAAAGGAAAATAGAATACTGACCGCTATCATTTTTAATTCTCAAATTTAAAATGAAAATTTCAATATACAGTTTTTAACGTTGATTTTGATAATAAAATTGGATTTTCAAGAAACGTTTAAAATAAAATTTAAGGTTTTTTTCAAGATTTGGTATTTTAAAGGGTTTTGCTGGGTAACAATATTTTTTTAAATATTCAATTTTTGTGCCAAGCTTGTATAACATCGAACATTTATTGCTAACGTGGAAAGCTAATACACATTTAGTTCCTATAAATATAAAATTCCTAACAACCCCTCAAAAAATGATCTATAAATTAGAATCAGTTCTCATTTTAAGGTTCCGGGTCTGTGCGTTACTGTGGTAACCGCTCTAATAACATTTTAATTTAAATTCGCTAATAATTTATGTTTTTGATAGAAGTTTGCCATTCGAAAACGGACTTCAGTTTCTATAATTGCATTTAACCGGTTATATTAATACTGAACTACAATCAAAGTTTGTAATTGGAGGGCTGAATGCTTTGTGTGACTTTGCATTGTAATTCGAAATTAAACTTGATGGTTATTTGCTTGCAGGACATTTGTTAGTATTAAACTGTACAGTCATTTCCAGAATACATAATATTCGCCATTTTCTTTACAACCGCGTCTAATGAATTTCTGAAATTTATGTATTTATTAGTTATTGTAAGTAACACTTTTATGAATTCGCACGTGTGTCCTACTGTACGCTGACTCGTAGCGATGTGATCGGTTGCTGTAAAACTGGACGGAAAATGTTTTCGTAACGTAATTGTTCCCGCTCTGAATTCTATTCCATTTTTCAATAAGCTGTATAACTTTTAAAAAGAAAACATTTTACATTCAACAAGATGTACTAATTTACAAAGCAACTACGGAAAAAGTACTTGTTTTAAAAGCATATGAGGGCTCATTTTCTAAATAATTTTCTAAATTTTGTGCTGACTGAAGACTTTCTAGAATTATTATCGCACCGCGTCCTTTGTAGATCTATTGTGCCTTCTTTGTATATTCCTGCGCTGTTCAGTTACAGCGCCTTCTTCAGTCCTAGTCTCTTCATAAAATCTAAGATTTTTATAGGATTCAAGGTGGATAACTCCCCTACTTTTACTTGGTGACTTCCCAATTTGTTATTGATGCGTTTGCATGTGCTTGCTCTATTAACTACCTTTCGATTCCCCCCTTACTCTTGATTTTTATCTCAGAAGCCGTGCTCCATTTGGCCAGCTTTTTGTTGTTCGGTGTGTTCCCGCTCATTTTATTTATATTCTTACTCATTTTGTTCCAATGAGTAGTTAGGGAAATAATATCCGCCCACACAAGAGTTCTACTTGCGTAGGTACACTGGAAGGTTGCGAGGTATTCCAGGGTCCCGTTTAGGCAGGTGTCACTCACTTCATCAGCGAGTTAGCCAAGCTATGGAGCGTATAGAATGTCTTGTGTAGATGATAGATGAATGAGAGTAGTATGTGTTAGAGGTTAGGTGGAATCGCTAAACCCGGTGCTTACGTCAGCGGCCTCTGTAAGGAAGTTTTTTTTTTATTTTAGAGATTATTTTGAAATTTGAGTTTTTCACTAAGTGGAAGTCAAAATATTAAGGTTTTGAATAATAACACTGCCTTAATCACTGTGAACGAATTACTCAGCCACAGCTAACAGTTTTTATAGCTTATTTGTCACAACAGAGATGGATAAAATGACGTTATTTCGAGAAAATGTAATTAACAACTTTTTCCTGTTGTGTAACTATTCCAATACAATTTATTTACCCTATTCTTCGTATAGTATGTGTCTGTAAATGGCTATTAATATAACAAGTACGGGTATAAATATTAACAAAACGAGTAACTTATGTTGCATATTTAGTAGAAATTATTTGAAAAATTTTCTATTTAAGGAATACAAGGGGTGAGCGAAACGTTCGGCAAAATTAACAATACAATATCAAATTACAAAATGCGTAAATGTGATTGCCTACAATAGCGAAACACAACTTCAGATTTCCTCTCTTGTTTATTACGTTTAGATTCATAGCTCTGCATTTACCCTTTATTGACTGATGCAGATGTTTTCCATCCCTCTCGCTTTCAGATAATCAAATATACGGAAAATATTTGATTTAAATCTAGAGATCCTCTTCTACCAGTTTATTGTAAAAAGTTTTCGTCAAGCTAATGTCTTACTGGAATACCATTGGGGGGAGGAGTTGCATCGTCCTGTATAAACCATTGACGTCATAAACTAATAATGAAAAAAATATATGTGTGTGTTTGTTTGTTTGTGTGAGTGCGCGCGCGCGCGCGTATTTTAGCAAGTTTTCGTACTGAATTAATGTTTGTTAGATTTTCTTCAAACTAGGCACAAAAATAGATATTGATAAAAGCTTAGATAGGTTAGTTGACCAGTAAATTTTATTGAACATTTTTATAAAGTAGCGTTAGTTTTAATATTTTTTTTAATTTATAACTTTTTTTTGACTTAATTTTTTTTTCAAAATCTGATTTCACCATTTTAAGCAGCCTAAAGAAACTGCATAAATTAGTATTTTTAATTTTCAAAATCTATTGGAATTAAAAAAGTTTTCAATATAAACTAAATCTGGGTTATTTTTTGTAGTTTCAATGCAATTTGAAAATTTTAAATACATGCTATTAAGGTAATATGTGCTAATATTTTCTTTATCGTATACTTAAAAACCAATATGTACTAACATTTTCATTATGTTTACGACGGTGACATAAAGTGGTTAATATAAAATAAACTCTTTTGAAAATTCGCTTCTATCACATCAGCGAGAAAATTGCATACCGTGACTATTTCGTTCTTTTAATACACATTGTGTTTTACAAAAAAATTTCTTAACAAATCGTAAGCTGAAGTAAATCGTAAGCTTCAATATTAATTGTCACTTGAACAAGTTATAACTATTTTAAATAGTTTTAGAAAAAACATGACTGTAATTTCTAGAAGATATAAAAATATTACAACTATAAATCAAATTGAACAAAAAGCTTTGTAAATGTCGGTTACGAAACATTATCTATTGTTAAAAGACAAGGACTGTATTTCATGTCATCCGTCATTTTCCAGCAAAACAACGTATACATTTGATAACGATAAATTTAAACTTTACCACTTCCTACGTTTTTATTTCCCAAAACCGGAAGAAACATTTCGAATTTATTATTAAAGTTTATTTGAAAAATGAGTTATTTGGAGATGTCGTTAGAACTGGGACAATGCAATGAGAACTGATGGTCATAACTTGATTGTCACAGACGGTAACTGCGTAAGACTATAACCAAAACAGAGAGAACCTTTGAATCTGTGCTTTGCTTAACCAACTCCACCTTCAAACTTGACGTTTTAAACGGATGCTGAAAAGTATGTTTTTCTGTATTTCACTAAAAACGTCAATAACCATACGAACTCCATACCAGTGTATTTGAATAGGCACGAGTAATTTTTTTGTTAGAAGTTGTTCAATAATTTCTGGTGATTGATAACGGTAAAAAAATTACGGAATACTTTCTACAAAAAATCAATAAGAAATTAGATAGAACTCAGTAAATGCATCTAATATTATTAAATACTAGGGCAAGTCAAAAAGTAAAGAGAAATTTAAATTTCCCTCCGAATCACATATACGTCAGCACTGATTGTTCTGCTCAGTTGCACTCATACCGTTTAAAAGCTATTCGTTGAAAGTATTGTTTTATCGTTAGCTAATTTTTATTGCATTTAAAAGACTGTGCAAAATGAGTTCTTCTTTCTATGATTGCACGAAGGAAGAAATTCGAGCAGTGTTATCATTGTTTCCTCAATTCAGAAGGTGTGAAACCAGCAGAGATTATTCGTCGAATGCAGCAGCAGTATAGAGAGAGAGAGAGAGAGTTGTTTGAGTAGAAGCAAGATCTACGAATGGATTGATCGCTTTTCTGTGTGATGGACAGCAGCCTGGTGGACCTTCCGCTTCAAATACTAATGACAATAGAAGCGTTTAAATAAATGACTTCTCAATAATCGACGAACTACAGTTGATAATATTGAAAGTGAGTTGAATGCATATTCAATCATCCACAATGCTTTTAACTTTCAAAAAGTCTGTGCTCACTGGGTTCCACGTCAATTGATCAGCATCTACAAAAACAATCGTTTCAAAATTTCTCAGAAGCGTTTGGAACGTTATCAAGAAGAAGGAAACTCATTTCTTAAGCGAATAATAACCGTTGATTAAACATGAGTCCATCACTATGAACAAGAGAGTAAGTGACAATGTTTGGTGTGGAACATCCTTAATCTCAACAAGCAAAAAAGTTCAAAACTCAGCTGTCTGCAGGAAAAATTATGATGACGGGATATGGAATAAAAAAATAACGGAATACTTTCTACAAAAAATCAATACGAAATTAGATAGAACTCAGTAAATGCATGGTTGACTTCAAACATGAAGGTCAAATAATAAATAGTGATAGCTACTGTGAGCTACTGCATTTATTGAAGTCAAAAATCAAATCCAAAAAATGTGGTAACTTTTCAAAAGGCCAGATTTTGCTTCAGGATAACGACCGATTTCATACTGCTTAAACACAGTGTCATGCCTTCAAAATGTCGGTTTTCCGCTGCTGGACCGATGAACCATATGATCCACATCATATGGTGTACTAAGCGATTCTCGTTTTTCGGCCATTAAAAGAACAGTTTCAAGGTAATCATTATCGATCTGATTAAGAGGCCATACAATCGGTGTAAACTTTCCGAACACCAGACCGAAAAACTTCTTCCAGGAAGGAAATCAAACGCTGATTAAAAGATGGAGATAATCATGTTGAAAGTAATGCTAGTATCATTTATGTAAGTACAACAAATATATAGATTTTTTTCCAATTTCGTTTTACTTATTGACTTACCCTAATAAAATGAAAAGTTCAATAACAAAAATGTTAATATTTTAATTGTTATTTAGTGTATTTCTTAAGGTTATACTAATTAAGAGTAAGTGTACAAAGTAACTAAATGCTGAAGGTATGAATATGCACACCAGACTTTCCACAAAACGTCCTGTTTTCTTGCTTAACCAACCGAATACAGTGATCTGACTTTTCCTAGTATTACTTTTGCTGTCCTGAACTAACAATTTGAGTAAACGGCCATATTGGATTTGAAAAGTCTGCGTTCCAACACTGATTTTGTTTTTGTAAATACAATGGCGGCAAACGCCTGTCTCGCTGCCGGAAAATTTATTTCCACAATGTAACAATCTATTTTTCTTAAACATTTTAGATAATATGATTTCACCATCACAATACGAGTGTTAAGTGTTAAAATCTGCACAAATCAGAATTTTAAACTCTAAAATTACTTTGAGATTATAAACATTAATCCTGACTAACCGCTGTCAGTTTACTTTTTTCATTTTCATCAAAATTAAAAAAATTAAACTCAAATTACAATGGTGTAACCAGAAAATGGTAAAAATTTATGATTCTTTAAAAATGTATAATACCGCCATTTTAAAATTGTTCAACGAATTTCGCTGTATAGAAAAGCGTTTGTTTGTGTTAAGCTTAAATCAAATACGAGGGTTGATCAAATATAAACGGGACTGACTTTCTAAAAACTTTTCCGTTGGACATTGAACTCTAAAGGGTGGGGTTTCAGGTAGCCTGGGAGTTTTGGGACGGGCGTAGACGGGCAACATTTCCGTTCGGACTCTTCAGTATAAAACTATACAATGAGTGAGAGTGAAGTGCACGTTTCCGTGGAGCAGAGAATTATTATTAAGTTTTTGGCCAAGGAGGGGGTCAATCCGACTGAAATCTTTCGTAGATTGACGGCTCAATACGGGAACAGGACCCTGTCAAGAGCTCGCGTTTTTGCTTGGCACAAGGAATTCGCCGAAGGACGGGAAGCAGTAGAAAACCTCAACCATGATCGTCGCCCGACCACTTCCGTCACGGACGAAAACATTGATGCTGTTCGGAAGCTCCTGGACGAAGACAGACGTATATCGCTGCGATTTATTTCAGATGAACTCCAGTTGAGCTATGGTAGCGTTCAAAAAATCGTTACATCAAACCTGGAACTCAGCAAAGTATCTGCAAGGTGGGTTCCACGAATTTTGACTGACGTTCACAAACGGAATCGTTTGGAGATTTGCCAGCGACTATTGACCCAATTTGAACGAGATGGTGAGGCATTATTAAACCGGATTGTCACCTGTGACGAAACATGGGTTCACCATTACACTCCCGAGTCGAAACAGGCAAGTATGGAGTGGCGGAAGAGGGGAGAGAGGGCGCCTCTGAAGGCCAAATCACGATCGTCGGCCGGGAAGGTAATGGCCACTGTATTTTTCGACAATCAAGGCGCCTTTCACGTCGATTTCCTCCATCAACGACGCACAATAAATGCACAATATTATTGCAATGTTTTAGAGGCCGCAAAACAGTCTTTTCGTAGGAAAAGGAAATCTAAACCGGCGAGAAACGTCATTCTTCTTCACGATAATGCCCGACCACATTCGGCGAACGCTACGAGGCTTAAACTCGATCAAATTGGCTGGGAACCAATGGAATATCCCCCATACAGTCCAGACTTATCAGCCTGCGACTATCACCTGTTTGGGCCACT
Organism: Callitettix versicolor; assembly: GCA_022606455.1. Taxonomy (NCBI): domain Eukaryota; kingdom Metazoa; phylum Arthropoda; class Insecta; order Hemiptera; family Cercopidae; genus Callitettix; species Callitettix versicolor. The sequence goes on from CM040187.1 coordinate 3,180,942, forward strand.
CAAAGAGGCGCTTGGAGGCCAGCGTTTCGAAGACGATTCTGCGGTGGAGACCTTCGTGCTCCAATGGCTCAATGAACGCCCGAGAACTTTTTACGAAGATGGAATTAAAAAACTTCCAATCCGGTGGGAAAAATGTGTTACTCGTGCGGGAGACTATGTAGAAAAATAAGTTGTATCAAGAATAATTTGTAAGTAAGCAATAATTTTTTTAAAAAATCAGTCTCGTTTATATTTGATCAACCCTCGTAGAACAAAAATAACGAACGTTAAAATGCTAAAACAACACACACACAATTATATATATATATCATGGGGCAAAAATAACAAAATACTGTTGGTATGAACACACATTTCCCGGCCTACAACAAGCGTCCTGTTTTTATTGCTTAACCAATCGAACACAGTAGGCCTACTTTGACGTTTCCTGTTTTTTTGTGACATTACCTCTGCCACTCTGATCAAACAGGTGTGTAAACAGCCATTATATATATATATATATAAACTTTAATGACATTTCAAAATAATACTACTGGTTGATCATACTACAGGATTGATAGGATACTACAGGATTGATGTTCATTAAAAAGTTCCGGGCTTGGTCTTAGCCGTTCTTTTTTATTCAAAATTTACTAATAACGATTAATATCAATAGTTTTGGGCTGTAGAATTTATATAAGCTACTATTTAAGTTTAAAGAATTGTTGTTAATTAGTTATTATCTTATCTTGTAAAACAACAACTTAGAAATCTTCTATTCTAGATTCAGCGTAGACAAAAATGGTTTCAATAATTATCAGTTATTACGACTTATTTCCTTCTAAGTGATCTAGTGGTCTTTTAACTCACCTTGTAATGGCTACCGCTGTTTCGAAACTTTACTTTTTCATCTTCAGCCACAAAGTTAACAAAACACTGAAAACACACGTTACAACACATAAGATTTGTACATTACGTTACATTATTATAAGATTTGTACATTACGTTACATTATTATAAGATTTGTACATTACGTTACATTATTATAAGATTTGTACATTACGTTACATTATTATAAGATTTGTACATTACGTTACATTATTATAAGATTTGTACATTACGTTACATTATTATAAGATTTGTACATTACGTTACATTATTATAAGATTTGTACATTACATTACATTATTATAAGATTTGTACATTACGTTACATTATTATAAGATTTGTACATTACGTTACATTATTATAAGATTTGTACATTACGTTACATTATTATAAGATTTGTACATTACGTTACATTATTATAAGATTTGTATACTCGCCACGTCAGAAATCGTTGTGCTTCATCAAACAAACGATTTCTAATAAAAATCGTGTAACTGTGTTAAATGTTGTGACCAGAGGGATTTCACATTTTTTTACTACGGCCTGAAGATGAAAAAGTGAGGTTCCGAAACCGCGGTAGCCTTAGCGAAGTGAGTTAAAAGACCACTAGACGGAAATAAATACTAACTATTGAAATAATTATTTCTTTGAAAAATGAGCTATTTGAGCGGCCGTCATTGTAAGTCCGAGACTTGATCTTGAAATAAGAGCCGATCATGACTTCTAAATCACTTTTTATGGGGTCGTTAATTTTACACACACACACACACACACACACACACACACACATATATATATATATATATATATATATATATATATATATATATATACACACACACACACACACACACACACACATTGAAATATGTGGTCCGTTGGCTATGTTGAAATAATGAAAAATGTTTTATACCATTTAGTCACTAGCCGTAGCCATATATAACACGTTGGTACCAATGAATCCCGTGTTTCAAACCGCGGGTATCAGTAACAGAACACACAAAACAGTAAAAAAAGGAAACAATTCAATTAGTCCAAACGGAAAACGAAATAACGTCAAACGAAATTGTTTTTTGAAATGTTTTATCTCAGCCCTTAGGCATTTCATCAGTTTGAAATTTTCACTTCGGTTGTTACTTGAAATACAAGATATAAAGAAATTAAAATATCTGATTACATGTAGCCTATATTAAAATATGCTCAATGTTTATCTACATTTTGATAATTAAAGATTGTCCATTGATAAAATAGTCTTTGAAGCTACAATCATGGATTGATCCAAATATGGGACCTTGAAATGAGCACCGATCCTGCCTTTTAGTTCACTTTTTGATGAGTCGTTAAAATATATATATATATATATATATATATATATATATATATATATATATATATATATATATATAAATATAGGGTATATTGATATATCATGATATATATATGATATACATATATTTTAAGAATCCGTCAAAAATGATTCGCGTCAACAAATATAAAATTAAAATTAAATTTAAATTTGAAAAATGAAAGAGGTGGAAGTTATCGTAATAACATTAATTCATCATTTATCGGAAATAATGGAAAATATATCATCAACTTATTGGTTTAACCTATTTGGAAAATATATAAAATTAGTGTTTCGATGTTAAATCTGTTTAACGTTCTCAGGCAAAATTAATTGGATTAACTTTACTCTGCTTGCTAAACTTTGTTATATTAAACTTTCAAATACAATTATAAAAGACATTTATATACTTTATATTATTCTTACCGCCTCGACTAGGAACAATAAGTTAATATAACGAGGAAAGTTCTAATAAAACTAGAACGAAACTATAATTTGTTTATTTTGAAATGAAGAAATATTATTTGATTTTTCTATTGTAAAATTATCTATAGCATCGAGCAATAAAAATAACTCTTGAATAAATAAAATTAAATTCATTTTAAAAAATAAAATTTTACTAGGGTTTGTAAATGTCATCTTTAGAAGAATTATAAATTAATCATTGCTCTAATTCTAATAAATCTTGATTATTTTTGTAAAACTTATGGTTGTTTTTTGTAGCAATCGTGATTGCTTTTGTGAAACTCCTACTTGTTTTTATAACACTTATTACTGTTTTCGTAACTGTATAAAATTATTTCGGACTGTTTTCGTAATTGTAAAAGTTTTTATAACATTTTTGATTGGTTTTGTAACACTCGTTATTGTTTTTTTTAATACTCGTGATTGTGTTTCTAAAATTTATGATTGTTTTTGTAATAATCGTGACAGTTTTTTTTGCAAAATTTCTGTTTGTTTTTGACACTTATTACTGTTTTCATGACAATTATAAATGTTTTATAACACTCATGATTGTTTTTGTAAAATTACTGTTTCTTTTTGTAACACTTATTACTATTTTTGTAACATTTATAATTGTTTGTAACACTTAGGAATGTTTTTATAACATTTATGATTGGTTTCGAAAACGCTCATGAATGTTTTTTTAATACTCATAATTAAGTTTGTAACACTTATGATTATTTTAATAATATTTATGATAGGTTTTTCAAAACACCTGTTTGTTTTTAAAACACTTATTACTGTTTTTATAACACTTATGATTGTTTCTGTAATATTCGTGTTTATTTTATAACACTCATGATTGTTTTGTAACTAATGGTTGTTTTTCGAACATTTATGATTGATTTTTAAATACTCATAATAGTTTTTTTAAATACTCATAATTTGTTTTTCTAACGTTCCTGATTATTTTTTACACTTACTTCGTAACACTCATGAATGTTTTGTAACACTCTGATTGTCTTTGTAAAACTCATGAATATTTTGTAACACTCTGTCTTCATAACAATCATGAATGTTTCGTAACACTCTGATTGTCATCGTAACACTTATGAATGTTTTGTAACACTCTGATTGTCTTCGTAAGACTCATGAATGTTTTGTAACACTCTGATTGTCTTTGTAACACTCATGAATGTTTTGTAACACTACAACGCTGCAAGCGGCAAGGACGATAGGTGGAGACATATGAAAAATATACAGTACTTACCTAACAGTATGTAGTATCTATTTAACTGTAGTTGAACACTTTGCCGCAAGATGCCAACAACAACGAACACTCACAAAGCTCATATATGAGGTGTGTTCAGAAAGTAACGAGAATTTTTTAATTTATCGGGCTTGGAGAGTCCGATTGTCAAACATTTTTTTATTATGTTGGTATACATGAACTTGAACTATGATAAAACTTTCAGCTGTTTTCATTGTTGACTTTGTCTGTGACAGCCACTAAGATTTAGACGTGTTTTTATGAGCTCGGCGATTTTCGTTTGTTAAAAGAAATGGATCAAAGAATTTGTATCAAATTTTTCGTAAAAAATTGAATAAAGTGTAACAAAGTGTGTGAAATGGTAATAAAGGCCTATGATGAGTCTGCTATGTGTAAAGCAAGTGTTTACCATTGGTATAAGCATTTCCAAGAAGGCAGTGAAGACGTTGAAGATGACGAACGTCCTGGACGCCCCAGCACATCAACAACCGATGAAAACGTGGAAAACTCTAAGAAATGGTTATGAATAATTGCCGAATCACAATTAGAGAGGTCGCTGATGATGTTGGCATATCTACTGGATCATGTCATGGCATTTTTTCTAATATTTTGTGTATGAAACGCGTGGCAGCAAAACTCGTTCCAAAATTGTTGAATTTTGAACAAAAACAGCAGCGAATGGAAGTTGATCAGGAGTCACTAAATGAAGTCAACGACGATGCAGAATTATTGAAACGTATTATAACAGGTGACGAAACATGAGTTTACGGATATGACGTAAGGTTCAATCATCCCAGTGGTTGATTGATTCTGGCTCGCCAAGACCGAAAAATGGCTCGACAAGTGCGGTCGAACGTGAAGATTATGCTCATTGTGTTCTTCGATATTAATGGCATAGTGCATCATGAATTCCTGCCACCAGGTGAAACGCTCAATAAGGAGTACTACCTACAAGTTCAACGCTGTTTGCGTGAAGCAATCCGAAAAAATGCCCGGATTTGTGGAAAAACAATTCATGGCTTTTTCACCACGATAATGCACCAGCTCACACTTCATTGCTTGTTGGTGAATGCTCCAGACTCCATATTCGCCAGACACGGCTCCGTGTTACTTTTTCCTATTTCCAAAAATAAAGAGAACCTTAAAGTGCTGTCGATATACAGCCGTAGATGACATTAAAAGCGCATCGCTGAAAGAAAGGCTATCTCAAAGATCGAGTTTGAGAAGTGTTTCGAGGATTGGAAGAAGCGCTGGCACAAGTGCATAAGCTCCAATGGGGACTATTTTGAAGGCGACAACATCAATGTAGAAGAATAAATAAATATTTTGTTCAAAAATTACAATTTTCGTTACTTTTTGAACACACCTCGTACATTGCAATTAATATAATAAGTCAGACGATGAACCGTTAAATTTTCATCTTTTTAATGTAATTATAAAGGTTAGGCCTAATATCCTGATTTGATTAAAACTTGGAACAAAAACAAGTTTCAGTAATACCTCGGACAATTCGTCACCCAAAAAAATGTAACATTTCCGAAGTAGTAACCTACTCTTTCAAGAATATTAAAAAATTAATATTCTTTTTAATATTGTAACATTTTTAGAAGTGCATGAAATTTTTCGTGAAACAAGAAACCTTGTAAAATTCGTCAACATTATATTTAATTGCGACTATGTAACTATCTAAAAACAGGATCCAGGTTTATATTGGTGCATGTAGTAAATACGGCATTAATATTGTTGCTTTTAAACTACGTAGTAGCTGTAACAGTTACCTGGAATATATACATGTAGGGGGAGAGAGAGAGAGAGAGAGAGAGAGAGAGAGAGAGAGCTATAAAATCAAAAGTGTGAATGTTTGTCAGAAAAAGAAATTTGATTTAATGCGAATATTATCAAAATTTTAAATATATACAATTTAGGTATTGAGTCGTTTGTTTTTTAAATGCAATTGTCAAAACGAAGTAACAACAATACACAAATATTTCGATTATGTATTATGTTTTTCGATTTAACATATCCTCAATTTCTTTCATTGTCATTACAAGTTAAAGTATGAATTTAATAAATACTTTGACAGTATTTATGATTTTTTATGAGATCATAAAAAAATAATCTCATTTTCAAAAGTACTGCCTAATTTTAAAAATATCGTAGTAAAACACGGGATTTCAATTAGTTAATTGATAACTTTAAACAATAGTCTGTTTTATTTACAAAAGTGTATTTTTAAATATTAATAAAAACCATTTTTTATGATCGTTTATTTTATTTAAAAAACTCCACCTTATATCCTTAAGCATGCAGATGCCTTCTTCGTATCAGCGCGGCTGTTATGTTCACGGGTCGATCCAGAAAGCCGTTGTCTTCGTGCTGTAAATTTAATAAAACAGATATACAGCTAATGGTAAATAATCATGGCACCCAGCTGCCTTGTTGATAAAATTTAATAAAACAGATATACAGCTAGTGGTAAATAATCATGGCACCCAGCTGCCTTGTTGATAAAATTTAATAAAACAGATATACAGCTAATGGTAAATAATCATGGCACCCAGCTGCCTTGTTGATAAAATTTAATAAAACAGATATACAGCTAATGGTAAATAATCATGGCACCCAGCTGCCTTGTTGATAAAATTTAATAAAACAGATATACAGCTAATGGTAAATAATCATGGCACCCAGCTGCCTTGTTGATAAAATTTAATAAAACAGATATACAGCTAATGGTAAATAATCATGGCACCCAGCTGCCTTGTTGATAAAATTTAATAAAACAGATATACAGCTAATGGTAAATAATCATGGCACCCAGCTGCCTTGTTGATAAAATTTAATAAAACAGATATACAGCTAATGGTAAATAATCATGGCACCCAGCTGCCTTGTTGATAAAATTTAATAAAACAGATATACAGCTAATGGTAAATAATCATGGCACCCAGCTGCCTTGTTGATAAAATTTAATAAAACAGATATACAGCTAATGGTAAATAATCATGGCACCCAGCTGCCTTGTTGATAAAATTTAATAAAACAGATATACAGCTAATGGTAAATAATCATGGCACCCAGCTGCCTTGTTGATAAAATTTAATAAAACAGATATACAGCTAATGGTAAATAATCATGGCACCCAGCTGCCTTGTTGATAAAATTTAATAAAACAGATATACAGCTATTGGTAAATAATCATGGCACCCAGCTGCCTTGTTGATAAAATTTAATAAAACAGATATACAGCTAATGGTAAATAATCATGGCACCCAGCTGCCTTGTTGATAAAATTTAATAAAACAGATATACAGCTAATGGTAAATAATCATGGCACCCAGCTGCCTTGTTGATAAAATTTAATAAAACAGATATACAGCTAATGGTAAATAATCATGGCACCAGCTGCCTTGTTGATAAAATTTAATAAAACAGATATACAGCTAATGGTAAATAATCATGGAACCCAGCTGCCTTGTTGATAAAATTTAATAAAACAGATATACAGCTAATGGTAAATAATCATGGCACCCAGCTGCCTTGTTGATAAAATTTAATAAAACAGATATACAGCTAATGGTAAATAATCATGGCACCCAGCTGCCTTGTTGATAAAATTTAATAAAACAGATATACAGCTAATGGTAAATAATCATGGCACCCAGCTGCCTTGTTGATAAAATTTAATAAAACAGATATACAGCTAATGGTAAATAATCATGGCACCCAGCTGCCTTGTTGATAAAATTTAATAAAACAGATATACAGCTAATGGTAAATAATCATGGCACCCAGCTGCATTGTTGATAAAATTTAAGCGAAGTTCTAACATTATTTTCTTATCATAAAATCATTTAAAATCTCTTTTCAACACCAAAATCCGCATACGTCAGTATTTTAAACTTTAAAATTGTATTCAAAATATCAAAATGAACCCTGGCCGTCGTCAGTTATTTTTTTAACAAATTTTAATTTATGCAGGTATTAATGTTGTTTTTACGATGGCGAAACCAAAGTTTATAGAAATCTGATGATAAAAAGTTTATTATTTTGAATTGTCGCAATTTACAAATTGTTGGATGGATTTCGTCGGGTACAAAACCTTTTTCAAGTTATTACTTTTTTACCAAATTTGAATAAAATATGACTAAAATTGTCCAATACACTAACATGTACAAATATAATACATATGATTTTAACGACCTCAATAAAGATATTAAAGATATAACGTTATCTTAATATCTTTATTTAGTAACTATTTATCTTTATTTATAACTAAATTAATTTAACTTAGAAGTCATATTTGGCGCTCATTTCACGGTAGGGGTCTGGTCTTACTATGATAGCAGCTCCCCCTTTTGCAATGAAAATTTGCTTAAATATTAAGTTCCGTTACGTTGGCAACACAATGGCAACAGATGAGCCTTTGATATACGTAACCTTTAATAGGCATTAATTATCTAAACGCGTGAAATATACGAATTGATTTTTTGCTTTGTGATTCTCCTTTAGTCCAAAGGAATACACTAAGAAAGCATTTTAAAAATTTAGTCCCTAAATGGGAAGAATAAGTAAATCATCATTTTGTTCGAATCATTAAACAAAGCCTTTTAACAGATTTTGATATTTTAAAATCACTTGACTGAACTCGAGTTGTGAATTTGCTAGATTGTACTTGTTTAATTCTATTCACCAACACCAACAAAATGTCAAGTGTTTGGACAATTATAAGATATACATTATGAATAGCCTTACCCAGATCGCTCATCGTTGGCAGTGTAAACAGGTAAATCAATCCAATTAATATGAAAGTTAAAATGATCTTAGACAAAATTAAATATATACGTTTTAATTTAATAACTACTGATGGAATGAATAATTAATGAAAGGAATAATGTTAATAATAAATAATAATTAATATTTAATAATAATTAAAAATAATATAAATTATATAATTTATAATAATAGTTAATAATAATTAATATTTTCTTACAAATAAAAGAATAATTAATACAACCTGTCTTTTTGTTTATTAAACGAAATAGAAATAGAAATTATCTCGTTATTTTTAAATGTTTCTTAACTTAAAACATTATGTAGGCCTAGAACAAAAATACAATTATATCTCTTCATAAAATAAAAAAAAAACACTATGATTTGAGTCATTCTGTCGTTAAGCTCTATAGGAAAAGCCAAGCTCTTATTCCTAAACGATGTGACCGATTTCTATAAAATTTCGCAAAAATGGTCTCTGTAGTTTCCCGAACTCAGGAAACGTTTAGGCGTCGACGTCGATAAATATTTGGCGATAACGAAAATGGTAAATTATTAATGGTATTTTCTTTATTTATCTAATATAGTGTATTGTTTGAAATTAGAAGTGATACTTATTTCAAACATGCGTACTTTTTGCACACAAAGAATTTATATAGAGCCGCCAACATATCTAGAATTACAGGTTTTCATGTCTTCATTCTGTAATTTCACATTCTATGCGAGAAAAATCTTGACAAAAATTTAGATCTAGTTTATATTAAAAACAATAAAACAGTTTTCATAATTGGTTGATATTTTGGACTTCAACAAAAATGTGTTCTAAAAAAATCGTCAACAACTTTATAAGGACATTTTACGCAACTCAACCTTTCGCAAAGTGAGAAAAATTTAATATACGAGGGTTGATCAAATATAAACGAGACTGACTTTCTAAAAACTTTTCCGTTGGACATTGAACTCTAAAGGGTAGGGTTTCAGGTAGCCTGGGAGGTTTGGGACGGGCGTAGACGGGCAACATTTCCGTTCGGACCCTTCAGTATAAAACTATACAATGAGTGAGAGTGAAGTGCACGTTTCCGTGGAGCAGAGAATTATTATTAGGTTTTTGGCCAAGGAGGGGGTCAATCCGACTGAAATCTTTCGTAGATTGACGGCTCAATACGGGGACAGGACCCTGTCAAGAGCTCGCGTTTTTGCTTGGCACAAGGAATTCGCCGAAGGACGGGAAGCAGTAGAAAACGTCGGCCGGGAAGGTAATGGCCACTGTATTTTTCGACAATCAAGGCGCCTTTCACGTCGATTTCCTCCATCAACGACGCACAATAAATGCACAGTATTATTGCGATGTTTTAGAGGCCGCAAAACAGTCTTTTCGTAGGAAAAGGAAATCTAAACCGGCGAGAAACGTCATTCTTCTTCACGATAATGCCCGACCACATTCGGCGAACGCTACGAGGCTTAAACTCGATCAAATTGGCTGGGAACCAATGGAACATCCCCCATACAGTCCAGACTTATCACCCTGCGACTATCACCTGTTTGGGCCACTCAAAGAGGCGCTTGGAGGCCAGCGTTTCGAAGACGATTCTGCGGTGGAGACCTTCGTGCTCCAATGGCTCAATGAACGCCCGAGAACTTTTTACGAAAATGGAATTAAAAAACTTCCAATCCGGTGGGAAAAATGTGTTACTCGTGCGGGAGACTATGTAGAAAAATAAGTTGTATCAAGAATAATTTGTAAGTAAGCAATAATTTTTTTAAAAAATCAGTCTCGTTTATATTTGATCAACCCTCGTATAATAGGATTAAAAAGTATTTTTTAATTTTAGGCGTCAAATTATTTACAAAAGGAGCACGTAGTTCTCGCGATGTATTTTTGAAGTGTTCAAAAGTGGCTGGAGGCGTTTTGTTCGCGTAGCAACAGAGCAGTCGACACGGAATCAGCTGATCCATTCTTAAAGACAAAACTTTGTCATTTAAACAAACTAATTTACATGTACAAGAACAAGAGTCATGTGTTTGACCATTGTATTTCACTATCACTCTACAAACGGTACACTGTAATATAAAATCACTTACTGTTGACAAAAACAAAACTATACACGCAACAACGATTAAAAATATCCACACGAAGAAAGGAGTAAACTGCAGCAAGTGTATCATGGGCGTTTTGTCATCGTGAGCCATTGTGGAGCCTGTTTTACAATCATTGTCGAACAACCATTACGTAATAAATTTAGCGAAATGGTATCTTATCAAAAATATTTTATTTTGTAAACGCAATTAAAATATTTTATGCCAAAATATTGTTTACACTGTACGAAGGCAGTATTTAATTTGTACCCTATTAAAGTCTGTTAAAGAATTTTTTTCAATAACGTTGCTGGTAACAAAGTGAACACTTTTATAAAGAAATTCACCATAATTTCAATTTTTTGTCAAAATTTGTTCAAATTCGACAGAAACATTAACAAATATTTGCACTAAACATACTTGAACAGAACTGTTATGGAGAGAAAATTGACAAAGTTATGGATTTTAAAAGTAGCTAGCAGTAGTAAAACTGCTTGAAAATGTGTTTTCCGTTAAATTTCTTGATATATAAAATTGAAGTTTTAAAATATATTAACTAAATTAACGTTGTATAGAACACGCTTTAATTTAGTGTATCTAAAATTTCTGTACCAAAACCCATCGGAACGTTGTAACGTCCTAAAATCAGTTGTTTTCTTTCGTTGACCAGACTGTAGAAAAGTATTAATTATATATTTATATGTTTTGTAACATTATCGGTTTCTTTCATAAGTTTTTGTGTTATTTTGTATAGATTTCAATATTTACATTTTAAAAGTAAATTAATATTTTCGAACTAGATAAATCAATTACATATTTCTGGATAATCAGTTTAAAAGTGTTATTGATAACGATGATTCAATCAGATAAATTGAAATAAATAATTAAATTTCCTGAAATAACCATTTGTAAGTTAGAAAAAATATATTTTAATGTTTTTAGACTACGAATCACATCGTGACATTTTGCTTAAAAGTATGTATCTGTGTAATAATTTACCCCGTATTTTTTTTAATTAAATATTTTTTTAAACAGGAATTTCGTTTTTTTAATATCACGTATTTGTCTCTATATGATCTAATAATAAATCACACAAAAAAATTAATTGTTGTGAATTTTCGTATATTATTTTTGCTTTTTCTATATGATGTATATTATTTTTTTATATTTATACTAGTAAATTATTTACCCAAGCGAAGCCAGGTGGCTGTGTAAAACAATTGTCCGTCATTTGGTTTGTGTGTTTGTTACACAGTTTTGGCTTATCGCACTGACCATGTAGAAAGCCCGAAAGACATCTGTGTAAGATTTCTCTTCCGTTTCAAGATAACATCCCAGAACAGATGCCTACTTTCGAATTCATTAAAGTTCAGTAGGTTTGTTTAAGAATAACGACACGAGGCACAACAGCTTAATGGTATTGAGATCTTTTTTTGTTATTGGAACTTTTCAGAATCTGAGGCGCAAGAATGCCAATTTATATTTACTGGTCTCAGACTTTCTGCTGGAAATATTCTTATTTCAACTAAAGTAATGGCGAAACTATGTTTTAAGCGCGGCTGGCATTAATACAGATCATACAACGTTTGCACTCTAACCAGAATCACTTGAAAACTCTCGGCAAGGTCTTTTTCGTTTGTAAGGATAAGTCTTCACGTGACACGAAGGGAAGCTGTAGTCGTAGCCAGAATCATTTAGCGGGTCCCTGATGTGTAAGGTCACTTGAGTTGTAAGGTCAGTTGGTACTTCAGATTCGAGTCAAGATCCCAGGATTACGCAGGAAGGCTGCAGACCACTTCTTGATATAATTGTGAGGTTCGTATCAGCAGGAGAAAATGGTGTTTGACTTTCTGAACTATGAAGACCTCAGCGGAATATGTTAGTCAATCCTGCTGAAGAACTTTGAGGACACTATTCCGCTGAATTAAAATCGAAAAGGCTTAGTTGCAAAATAGATCATTCGATCGCGGTACGAAAGGCCACTAAACACCATAACCTCTTATATCAATCTATCAAAGTTGCCCTGAGGACACTAAGAGATACCTCAAGGGGGATTTATGCTGCACAGACCTGATGACCCACCCATCTCTCTCCTAATTTTTAGTAAGGACTTGTGTCCATCGTGGTCTAAGAACAAGTCTTCCAAAAATTTTAAGCTTTTAAATTAGGCCCTAGGGTTATTTTCTCGGAATCATCAGTACAAGTACCATGGAATCGAGGTGTACATTCTGGTTAATCCGGGTTTGCAAGTGCGTGGTAATGAAGTTACTGGAAAGTCGGGAGTGGTGAAGCTATAGCCATTAATTCCTGATTCGTAATAATTACGACTAAATTCAACTGCCAAGAAATGTCCAAAAGAGATGGAGTATAGAGTTGTGTGTGAATGTACATATAACAAACAACTTGTAATAGTTTTAATAAAATTTATAAATAAGTTGTTTCACAAATAAAAAAATGTATAAATATCTAATTGTAAACTTCCTCTGTTTTATTGTTTTTACTGCTTTATTTTATCACACAATAAAGCGAATATTTAGAAGCGTTGTCTGGTACTAACTTATATCCCAACTGGCTGAAGAAGGAATACTAAAATCTTTTCTTCTTTCCCTTTCTTTTTTTCTAATATACTCCCGCACTTCTGCAGAATCCATGCTATTTGGCTCTGATTCAAGCAAATGACACTGAAAGAACATATTTCTATAAAATATTATTAAATAATATAGCACTGATATATATATATATATGTATATATGTATGTGTGTGTGTGTGTGTGTGTGTAAGGGATTTGACATAAAATGCAAATTAATTGTACTTATTACATTACTATTGTATTAAAGTAAATAAGAACAAGCCTAACAGTATCAGCGCTAACCTTTTTTACCGTAAAGAAATCGGGCGTAATTTTAACGTATTTTTAAATTTCAAAAAGCATGCAATTTTTAACACATATTACGATAATTAAATCAGATTTTCAAAAAAAAACAGTTAAAAAAAATTAAAACATTGGTAAGATTTGAAATGAACGCCATTTTGAAACTGTTGACGAATTTCACTGTATTCAGTGAACTAATCTGTTCAAATTATTTATTCACACCACGATAGTCACTTTTCAATCAAATCGGAATCAAATTGAACCAAAATTTTTAATATGCCAGTGATATATATATATATATATATATATATATATATATATATATATATATATATATATATAAACGATCCCTCAAGAAGAGATCTAGAGTTCAGGATTTACGCTTATTTCAAGGTCCCGGGTCTGGGTCCGAATTTTACCATAGTAGCAGGATATTTTCTAACGGAAATTTGCTAAAAAATAAGCAATAATTGTAACTATTAAAATTAATGCCATGTAACCACCCGGCGGAGCGGACTACGCATCCAAAACCTAACCTATTGCTTTTAATGTAAGTGCGGTAACTGAAAGCGTAACAGAGCTCAGCGGAGTCGAGCGCCGTTGCTGGACTTTATTCCTCGTAGTTCCGGCTTTCTGACTCTGTTCCCCGTCACATTGACCACGCCGCCAAATTTATTATTTCTCGTTACCTAGGTTCCATTGCCTAGGTTATGGTTTTTAAAGATAGTAGTTTCCTAGGATCCGTTACAGTACGCTTAAATATTTATACAAATGCGTTCTTTAAACTGACTGAACTCCGCTTCCGGTTGCCGTTCATCTTCAGTCAGCTCAGCTCCGCTACGCTCGTCTCAGTTTAGCGCAGCTTTGCACCCGGCCTAATAATAAAAACACAACTTACATTTCTCTCGTGGAAAACGTAACTGCACAGTAGCAATATGAATGCTACTCTACCCCACATTGTAGCTTGATTAATTTATCTGTGTTGACTGTATTTTACAATCACATGAAATCAACTAAAACGTGATTTACAATGTCTAAAAAAATATCAATTTATATATCAATTATGTAGAATCATTAAAAAAACAAATCCAAAATATAACTTCGATTTCCGAGTAACAAGTTAACGAATCACTCTCTTTCTCTCTCTCTCTCTCTCTCTCTCTCTCTCTCTCTCTCTCTCTTTCTCTCTCTCTTTAAGTGATAAAATATTTTTGTAGTAAATTAAAATAGTTTACTAAGAATGTTAATACATAAAAATATTATCATACCAAACTAGGATGAATTCATAGAAATCGCAAATGTTTAGCGTTTGTTTTTTGAAAAATTAATTAAAAAGTACAGCCTGCAAATTTTTGAGACCGTTTTTATCTGATTTCACGTGTTTAATTCATGAAAGTAAGAAATAAGAAACCTGTAACATTGATTCTTTTTTAAAGTTGAAAAATCAGTCAAATAAACTTGAAACATTCAACAAATCATTAAAATAATTGCTTTAATCTTCGTTTCTGCTAGAAACATTATTATTTTGTTAAGCTTTTCCTAGCTCTATTAATTTTATATTTGTTAACACGTTCCGGAATACCTCAATTATTAGAACATATTGCTGTACGGCTACTCCATACATGGATTTGTTCATTTATATTACTTATTCTCTCCCAATTTACCTTTTTTTGTTATTTTAAGGTGAAAAGCACATTGAGGTTATTATCGCCTCCCTAAATGTATGTGAGTGTAAAGTGTTAAAGTCGTAAGTGTAGTGTTGTATGTGTAAGTGTGTGTTAGATTCGGGTACCGCGAGGGACGTCTAAACCCCCCTACGGGGTCCCAATTTACCCAATCTTCTTCTCCATTACTTGTTTAACAACCTGCTGATTTATTCCTTCCACAATTTCTCTTAATAGTCGACTTCTAATTTTTTATCAGTAAACATTTTACAATTTTGAAAAATAACGTTTGCCTGTGAATTAATTTGTTTGTTTAAGGTATTTTAATTCAAATTATTTATCATATACGAGACGGTTTTTTTTAAATTTCAAAGTGTTCACTAATAAAAATGGATGAGTCGACTATGAAGAGAGGCGATGGAAGGAACCAATGAGAAGGGAACAGATTGATAAACAAGTAGCAGGAAAGTAGATGGCGCTAGGTGTGTGGAAGTTTAAGTAGTAGGGAAGGACGCATTTATTGATATATCAGTAGGAGCAGTAAAACAATAAGATTAAAAATAAATCGATAGTACGATATGTCTATGATTATAAGAATTATTGATTTATTTATATTATTTCATAATATTACAAATTTCGGTTTCAATGTTTAGTTTGTGCCTCTTCTAGCTTTCAAATTCAGAATCACTTAGCGTTGCTAAAAAAGTTCTTAATAGAATTTTACAATTAAATTCTAAATCTATACTAACATTTCATCTTACTTAATAATTAGATGGGCGATGTGCTGGTAAAAGAACTGAGGTGATTTATGCAAAACAAGAAAATAAAATGATTATTTTAAATTTAGAATATTGCACTTTAGATTGGTTTTAAAACAGTCTGTAAAAAACGTTTATAAGTTTTTTTGGATTAATTATCTCCTCAAGTCTGATGATTAAAGCCACTGGTGGAATTTCTAATTTAGTATTAAAAAGTATCACTCTTCAAGTTTTCAAGGCTTATAATTATGTTACTAAATGTATTATTTTATTATTTTTGTAAACTTGATTTTGTTGAATATTTGAACCATAAAATGGATATTGTAGTGCAGTCTCAAGTTGGTTTCTTAATTTGTTTGAATGATGCTTAATTATTTCTTTTTGTTAATGCAAATAGTTGAACAGGAATCATGACAATTGTAGTGCAATCTCAAGTTGTTTGAATGATGTTTAATTATTTCTTTTTGTTAATGCAAATAGTTGAACAGGAATCATGAAAATTGTAGTGCAATCTCAAGTTGTTTGAATGATGCTTAATTATTTCTTTTTGTTAATGTTGAACTTTTCTCTTTTCAAATAGTTGGACAGGAATCATGAAAATTCACAATGGCTTCCTCATTGTTCAGTTTTTTTATTCCTCTACAAACTATTTGTTCTCCTTTAATTTTCTTATAGACTGATAATTTATTATTGAGGTAATTCTTGTATTTATATTTTATATGAAAATATCTTAGCTACCCATCATTATACTAATATCTTAGAAAATATAATGATGGTTATATTATTCTTCTTCTTTATTTGTTTCACCCAACTTTGGGGTACACTAAATCAATCACTTTTTAATGTTCTGTGCCTTCCTCGTAGCCCAGTATTGCTTCATTCGTTGTGATCTTCTTTTTCTTTCTTCATCAGAGATTTAAATCGTTCGCTTGGATTTGACTTTGCCTTGGAAGCGAACGATTTAATGGTTATATTATTATTATGAATATATTTAATTTAATATGTACTACGACTTAAAATGAGTTCTGGGTGTTTTCTATCTTTAAGATGAGTTCAGGGTTCGGTGATTTATAATATTCTACCCTGAGGTGATTAGACATATTTTTTTTTAATAACTAAAATTTCGGCATCGTTAAAGTTTGGATAATGTATGCAAGCTTAAGCTTGTTAATAAATAAAAATTGACAAAGCTAAGAAAGAAAGGCGTGTGTGTACGCAACAAATTTAATGTGTTAAATATGGATTTTTCGTGACGTAATCCAGACATTTTATCCTAAGGATTTTATTAGAATATAACTGTTTGTTGGTAAATTAATTTTAGTTTGAGTGCAAAGATCGCTTAAAGATCAAAAATGTTTAATATAAATGTGTTGTAGAATAATTCGGTCCGCATAGCATCAGAATGTTTAGTAAAGAGAAAATATGTTTTAATTTAAATTGAGTTGAAGATTAATATGTTTTCAGTAAAATAACCATTAATGAAGTTTATAATAGATTAAAATCACAATCAAAACCTTACATATACTTTTAGGCCTATGTATACTGAATATGTTCATAGACGTTATAGCAATATGTTTACTTATTTAGATTTCGATTGTTTATCCACTATATTACTGATTACCTGATGCTAAAAATGTGTGATTTAATTGATTTTTGGATATAATCCGAGGTTCGCGTATCAAGGTTTTGAGCCTTGATATATAATTGTGTTGCTGACTGAGATGCAATGCAGAATTTTAGTGGTTCTGTTGCTTTGCTTTTAAGTGTGACAATTGCTTGATTCGTAGATATTGGGTTTTTCTACCAGAATATCGAACTCGGTACACTGGGAAAACCGCGTGACTCTTGAACTAGAAAAAGGGGTTAAGATTTATAGCGCACAAATCTGAAAAAACTATATTTTAACATGTATTATATTTTAGGGCTGGTTGTGATGGATTTTTCGTGATGCGTGCTAATGTCATATAATAGTATATTTAGCGCGTTGCGTGCAATTTTATATATTAAAATATAATTGTAACTATTTATGAACAGCTGATTTTGTACAATAGCTGTTACTTCAATATAATTTCAACTGAGGTTATGTTAAAAATTCAATTCCAAAATAAAATGGAAATTTAATTTTTTTAATATGTTTTAAATGAAGAACAAACATTTTTTAAAAAATGAAAGACAACGACTACGGCGATTAGAAAATAAATTAAATCGAAAAAATGAAATTAATGATGAAAATGTTACAATTAATAAAAGAGTTATGACTGAAGAGCAACATCAATTAATTAATAACAAAAAAGAAGAATCGAGAAAAACATGATATATGATATTTTTGGTTCGATAACAGAATTTTTTTTTGAAATTTGAAATTTCTGTCTCCTAATGTCTCACTGTTGAAGCGCACTAAAAGATTTAAGCCGATGTTTTCTGAGGCGAACACGGCGGTTTTCGCGTGTGTCTTATTACAACGAGAACACTTAAAAATTTTACCTGGCTTGGTGACGCATCAGGGCGTATCTTGAGAAACAACCCTCGTAAGCGTGTGTCTGATTACAACGAGAACACTTAAAGATTTTACCTGGCTTGGTGACGCATCAGGGCGTATCTTGAGAAACAACCCTCGTAAGCGTGTGTCTGATTACAACGAGAACACTTAAAGATTTTACCTGGCTTGGTGACGCATCAGGGCGTATCTTGAGAAACAACCCTCGTAAGCGTGTGTGTTTATAAATTCCGTTTAAATTGACTTTGTATGTTGCGCCATCCGTTTGCCCATGGCCTTCACAGAAATATTCCTATTCATCGGTTCAATTGGCAGTAGAGACCCTTGATAATTTAAAGGTTATTAAGGTTGGATGCTTTACTGAGCAATAACTTTGTTTACTTACAAAATAAGAACTGTAAACAAATATTTGTATTACTTTACAAGACTTTATTGAAAAATAACTTTGTTTACTTACAAAATAAGAACTGTAAACAAATATTTGTATTACTTTACAAGACTTTATTGAAAAATAACTTTGTTTACTTACAAAATAAGAACTGTAAACAAATATTTGTATTACTTTACAAGACTTTATTGAAAAATAACTTTGTTTACTTACAAAATAGAACTGTAAACAAATATTTGTATTACTTTACAAGACTTTACTGAACAATAACTTTGTTTACTTACAAAATAAGAACTGTAAACAAATATTTGTATTACTTTACAAGACTTTATTGAAAAATAACTTTGTTTACTTACAAAATAGAACTGTAAACAAATATTTGTATTACTTTACAAGACTTTACTGAACAATAACTTTGTTTACTTACAAAATAAGAACTGTAAACAAATATTTGTATTACTTTACAAGACCTTATTGAACAATAACTTTGTTTACTTACAAAATAAGAACTGTAAACAAATATTTGTTTTACTTTACAAGACTTTATTGAACAATAACTTTGTTTACTTACAAAATAAGAACTGTAAACAAATATTTGTATTACTTTACAAATGACAATGCATTACAATTACAGTCTTTGCTTTCTCTAAATAGTTCTGTAGGTGATCGTATTATTTAAGGTTATTTACGTAGGAAATTCCCAGTCCTCAGATTCGTCAGGAAAACGACGAATTGTTGCTGTTCCCTTTCCAACGCGAACCGTTACAAAATGGTCCAATTCTTCAGTTTTTATCTCGTCTTCGTATGTTGCAGAAATTCCACACTGAAAAAACGTGAACATCAAGAGTAATATTCCTGTAACATTCTGTATTTATAATTTGTAAGAGGACCGAAATTTCAATTATAAACAAATATATCTAATCACCTCAGGGTAGCATATTATAAATCACCGAAACCTGAACTAACCTTAAAGAAAGAAAACACACGTAGCCCCTTTTCATTCGCAGTGTATATTAAATTAAATATCATATTCATAATATTATTATAACCAACTTTTAAGCTTAAGACACTATGACATAAAACATAGATAAAAGAATGATGAGTTTATAAGAAAAATAAAGAAGAACCAATAGTTTGTAGAAGAATAAGAACACACAAAAAATATAATAAAATAATGAAAAAACTCTACAATAAGGAAGCTAATACGAATTATTCACCACCAAGCCTTTAAAGAGAAACGTTTAACATTTTAAAGAAATAAATAATTAAGCATCAAACAAGGAGTAATTAACACATCAATCAAACTAAGATACCTACTTGAAACTACACTTGACGTTGTTGGAATGTCGTACGGGACATGCCAACGTATTTTGTCTGATGAACTCAAGATGAGAAGAACTGTAACCAAGTTTTCCCCCCGACTTTTAACACAAGACCATCTTATAGAAAAGTGCAAGTCTGTACTGAACACCAGCGGACGATTGCAGTGGATCCCAACTTTTTGTCTATGATAAAAGCTGAGCTTGTAGTAATGATCCGGAAACCAAATAGCAATCGTTACAGCGGAAGAGGCAAACCCTCAAAGACTGAAAAAGCCGATCAAGTTTAGTTCGTAGTAACGTGAAATCAATACTAATAATTTGTTTCGACATTTGTGGAATTGTCTACCAGGAATTCGTCCCGGTCTATCAGACAGTGGACAGTTTCTAATTGTTTTTGAGTTTTTTTTGATGTGAATAAAGGATAACGTGAGGAGTAAACGGTTGGAGCTGTGAAGAATCACAGCTTCGTGCACCACGACAATGCACCCACTCACACTACAATCTAGGTGATGAAGCTTTTGGCCAAAACCAGACGCTAATTGCACTCCTTCACTGTACGTGCCTGACTTAGCACCGTGCATCTTCTTCATTTTTCCAAAAATGAAAATCAAGCTGAAGGGACGTCAGAAGAATTTTTAAAAAATCGGAAATGGTTATAATGGAGATTAGCCTACTATAGCCAACTTCGAACTATACTTCTATTCATGGCAGGAGTGCTGTAAACGCTGGATGCAATTGGTGACTATTTTGAAGGAAACAATTAAATTTTTGATTATTTTGTTTTTAACAATTACTGGAATTTTTGCTTTTCACTTTCAAATATATATATATATATATGTGTGTGTGTGTGTGTGTGTGTGTGTGTGTGTGTGTGTGTGTGTGTGTGTGTGTGTGTGTGTGTGTAAAAGTCCCGGGTGTGGGTCTTGCCTAGTAAGCCACATAGACAAACTATATGAAGGTAACTAGGAGAAAGATCACCTTATATTTATGCCTCTCGGTTACTAACTAGTGAAAAATTAGTGCATTTGGTGAACTTTAATTTGCTTCTTTCATAAATGTATAATTTAAATTTATTCGAAATCCTTTTAAAATTTTTCTTTGTGTTCATTAATTGTTAACCTTTTAAAGTCAAAACTAAAGGCGCCTATCTACTCCCTAATTAGTCACGCGAATAGCGTTACACGCCGCTTTTTCATTAGTTCAACCGTCACCCTGTGAGTACTCAACTTGCATTTTCATGCAACCACGCTTTCGTTTACACTACAGAGGGTTGTACTCTTTACAATCTACTTGTACATGTTTTGCTGATATTTTTAAAATTATTAAAAATTTGGATTATTTATAAAATTTATTAAAATTTGCGTCTTATTTACAAAAAACAAAAGTTAAAAACAGAAGATATTTAAAATCAAAATTAAAATTTTTACTTAAACATTTTAAAGAGTTAACAATATTGACAAAGATGCAGAAAAATTATGAAACTACTGACATAGTTGTTATAAACAACAGGATATGTAGAATAGCAGTTTAGATAAAAGTTTGGGGGGAGTAAGCGGTTGGTTGATTCTGAGGTACTGGAAGGTCGTTTGAGGCCATCTGTACTACGAGAAGTGACTATTGCTCCAAATCGCTTTTCTAAACAGAGAAATCTCAATTAAATTGGACTCGACAAACCATGTAGGTATTTTATTTTTAGGCCTGATTCGGAGCACCAATTTGGAGCGGACTACACCTTTAAAACCTAACCTATTGTTTTTAATGTACGTGCGGTCATTGAAAACGTAACGGAGCTTCGACTTTGACTAGGTTCGCTTTTGAAGCTGACTCCATTTCCCCCCATCACGCTGGCCACGCCTCCAAACTTATTATTTCTCGCAACCTAGGTTACCGTTGCCCAAATTATGGTTTTTAAACATAGTAATTTCCTAGATTTTTTTTTCGGAGAAACCAATCGCTGGTACTTTTCTAGAATCAGTTACATTAGGAATAACTATTAAGATTTAAATGATATAATCGCGTTCTTAAACTGGCTGAACTCCACTTCCGGTTACCGTTCGTCTTCGTTTCGCTCAACTCAGCTCTGCTCTCTGCTCTCCAGAGAGTGGCCACCTGGCCTAAACTGCGGGCAAAAGTACCGTATTGTGTAACATTAGGATTATGACCTATTCTTCCCGTCAGTGGTCTATCAACTCACCTCATAAAGGCTACCGCGGTTTCAAAACTCTATAGTTTCATCTTCAGGTCATACAAAATGATGTACGAGGGTTGATCAAATATAAACGAGACTGACTTTCTAAAAACTTTTCCGTTGGACATTGAACTCTAAAGGGTGGGGTTTCAGGTAGCCTGGGAGGTTTGGGACGGGCGTAGACGGGCAACATTTCCGTTCGGACCCTTCAGTATAAAACTATACAATGAGTGAGAGTGAAGTGCACGTTTCCGTGGAGCAGAGAATTATTATTAAGTTTTTGGCCAAAGAGGGGGTCAATCCGACTGAAATCTTTCGTAGATTAACGGCTCAATACGGGGACAGGACCCTGTCAAGAGCTCGCGTTTTTGCTTGGCACAAGGAATTCGCCGAAGGACGGGAAGCAGTAGAAAACCTCTGAAGGCCAAATCACGATCTACGGCCAGGAAGGTAATGACCACTGTATTTTTCGACAATCAAGGCGCCTTTCACGTCGATTTCCTCCATCAACGACGCACAATAAATACACAATATTATTGCGATGTTTTAGAGGCCGCAAAACAGTCTTCTTATAGGAAAAGAAAATCTAAACCGGCGAGAAACGTCATTCTTCTTCACGATAATGCCCGACCACATTCGGCGAACGCTACGAGGCTTAAACTCGATCAAATTGGCTGGGAACCAATGGAACATCCCCCATACAGTCCAGACTTATCACCCTGCGACTATCACCTGTTTGGGCCACTCAAAGAGGCGCTTGGAGGCCAGCGTTTCGAAGACGATTCTGCGGTGGAGACCTTCGTGCTCCAATGGCTCAATGAACACCCGAGAACTTTTTACGAATATGGAATTAAAAAACTTCCAATCCGGTGGGGAAAATGTGTTACTCGTGCGGGAGACTATGTAGAAAAATAAGTTGTATCAAGAATAATTTGTAAGTAAGCAATACATTTTTTAAAAAATCAGTCTCGTTTATATTTGATCAACCCTCGTATGTTTTAATGTTTTGTTTGAATATGTGACGACCTCGACAGAGGGACTAACATTTTGTATGGCCTGAAGATGAAACTATAGAGTTTCGATACCGCGGTAGCCTTTATGAGGTGAGTTGATAGACCACTGACGGGAAGAATAGGTCATAATCCTAATCATTTGAATATGTGGTCCGGTGGCTATGTTACAATAATAAATTTATTTATTAGGCCGAGCAGTCACCACATGAGCAGCAGAGCCAAGTGGAATGAAAATTAACGGCAACTGGCAGCGGAGTTCAATCAGTTTTAAGATCGCTTTTTTTTCTTTTAAATCTAAATATTTAGGCCTACTGTGACGGATTATAGGATGCTACTATGTTTAAGAACCGTAATCTAGGCAATGGTAAATCAGGTAAAGAGAAGTAGAAAGTTTGGAGGCGTGGTGAGGGGGAAGCGCAGTCAGCTTCAAAACAGAACTGGACAGAGTCGAAGCTAAACAGAGCGGAGCCCAGCGACGCCGCAGAACTGGACAGAGTCGAAGCTAAACAGAGCGGAGCCCAGCGACGCCGCTTGACTCTGCTCAGCACAGTCAGCTTCAAAACAGAACTGGACAGAGTCGAAGCTAAACAGAGCGGAGCCCAGCGACGCCGCAGAACTGGACAGAGTCGAAGCTAAACAGAGCGGAGCCCAGCGACGCCGCTTGACTCTGCTCAGCACAGTCAGCTTCAAAACAGAACTGGACAGAGTCGAAGCTAAACAGAGCGGAGCCCAGCGACGCCGCAGAACTGGACAGAGTCGAAGCTAAACAGAGCGGAGCCCAGCGACGCCGCTTGACTCTGCTCAGCACAGTCAGCTTCAAAACAGAACTGGACAGAGTCGAAGCTAAACAGAGCGGAGCCCAGCGACGCCGCAGAACTGGACAGAGTCGAAGCTAAACAGAGCGGAGCCCAGCGACGCCGCTTGACTCTGCTCAGCACAGTCAGCTTCAAAACAGAACTGGACAGAGTCGAAGCTAAACAGAGCGGAGCCCAGCTTCAAAACAGAACTGGACAGAGTCGAAGCTAAACAGAGCGGAGCCCAGCGACGCCGCTTGACTCTGCTCAGCACAGTCAGCTTCAAAACAGAACTGGACAGAGTCGAAGCTAAACAGAGCGGAGCCCAGCTTCAAAACAGAACTGGACAGAGTCGAAGCTAAACAGAGCGGAGCCCAGCGACGCCGCTTGACTCTGCTCAGCACAGTCAGCTTCAAAACAGAACTGGACAGAGTCGAAGCTAAACAGAGCGGAGCCCAGCGACGCCGCTTGACTCTGCTCAGCACAGTCAGCTTCAAAACAGAACTGGACAGAGTCGAAGCTAAACAGAGCGGAGCCCAGCGACGCCGCAGAACTGGACAGAGTCGAAGCTAAACAGAGCGGAGCCCAGCGACGCCGCTTGACTCTGCTCAGCACAGTCAGCTTCAAAACAGAACTGGACAGAGTCGAAGCTAAACAGAGCGGAGCCCAGCGACGCCGCAGAACTGGACAGAGTCGAAGCTAAACAGAGCGGAGCCCAGCGACGCCGCTTGACTCTGCTCAGCACAGTCAGCTTCAAAACAGAACTGGACAGAGTCGAAGCTAAACAGAGCGGAGCCCAGCTTCAAAACAGAACTGGACAGAGTCGAAGCTAAACAGAGCGGAGCCCAGCGACGCGCCGCTTGACTCTGCTCAGCACAGTCAGCTTCAAACAGAACTGGACAGAGTCGAAGCTAAACAGAGCGGAGCCGAGCGACGCCGCTTGACTCTGCTCAGCACAGTCAGCTTCAAAACAGAACTGGACAGAGTCGAAGCTAAACAGAGCGGAGCCCAGCGACGCCGCAGAACTGGACAGAGTCGAAGCTAAACAGAGCGGAGCCCAGCGACGCCGCTTGACTCTGCTCAGCACAGTCAGCTTCAAAACAGAACTGGACAGAGTCGAAGCTAAACAGAGCGGAGCCCAGCGACGCCGCAGAACTGGACAGAGTCGAAGCTAAACAGAGCGGAGCCCAGCGACGCCGCTTGACTCTGCTCAGCACAGTCAGCTTCAAAACAGAACTGGACAGAGTCGAAGCTAAACAGAGCGGAGCCCAGCTTCAAAACAGAACTGGACAGAGTCGAAGCTAAACAGAGCGGAGCCCAGCGACGCCGCTTGACTCTGCTCAGCACAGTCAGCTTCAAAACAGAACTGGACAGAGTCGAAGCTAAACAGAGCGGAGCCCAGCTTCAAAACAGAACTGGACAGAGTCGAAGCTAAACAGAGCGGAGCCCAGCGACGCCGCTTGACTCTGCTCAGCACAGTCAGCTTCAAAACAGAACTGGACAGAGTCGAAGCTAAACAGAGCGGAGCCCAGCTTCAAAACAGAACTGGACAGAGTCGAAGCTAAACAGAGCGGAGCCCAGCGACGCCGCTTGAACTGCTCAGCACAGTCAGCTTCAAAACAGAACTGGACAGAGTCGAAGCTAAACAGAGCGGAGCCCAGCGACGCCGCAGAACTGGACAGAGTCGAAGCTAAACAGAGCGGAGCCCAGCGACGCCGCAGAACTGGCTCAGCACAGTCAGCTTCAAAACAGAACTGGACAGAGTCGAAGCGAAACAGAGCGGAGCCCAGCGACGCCGCTTGACTCTGCTCAGCAGAGCGGAGCCCAGCGACGCCGCAGAACTGGACAGAGTCGAAGCTAAACAGAGCGGAGCCCAGCGACGCCGCAGAACTGGACAGAGTCGAAGCTAAACAGAGCGGAGCCCAGCGACGCCGCAGAACTGGACAGAGTCGAAGCTAAACAGAGCGGAGCCCAGCGACGCCGCAGAACTGGACAGAGTCGAAGCTAAACAGAGCGGAGCCCAGCGACGCCGCAGAACTGGACAGAGTCGAAGCTAAACAGAGCGGAGCCCAGCGACGCCGCAGAACTGGACAGAGTCGAAGCTAAACAGAGCGGAGCCCAGCGACGCCGCAGAACTGGACAGAGTCGAAGCTAAACAGAGCGGAGCCCAGCGACGCCGCAGAACTGGACAGAGTCGAAGCTAAACAGAGCGGAGCCCAGCGACGCCGCAGAACTGGACAGAGTCGAAGCTAAACAGAGCGGAGCCCAGCGACGCCGCAGAACTGGACAGAGTCGAAGCTAAACAGAGCGGAGCCCAGCGACGCCGCAGAACTGGACAGAGTCGAAGCTAAACAGAGCGGAGCCCAGCGACGCCGCTTGACTCTGTTCAGCACCGTTAGGTTTTATTAGCTGCACTTACAGTAAAAACAATAGGTTCAGATTTGAATGCGAAGGCTACTCCGCAATTTGTAACCGCCCAGCCTTATACGTGATTATATTAACTATTAATTCATGACAAAATTTATTTAAAATTTGTACCAAACGCACTAAAATAAAGTTTGGCTTGTTCTCCAAAATTATGAAAAAGATTCTATGAAAGTAATCCGATTTTTTGTTTTAAAAGTTTCAATAAGTTAACTTCCAGCAATAACAAATTTTATTATATACATTTTATTGAAAAAAACCAAAGAAAATACGACTAAACAACAAATTAAATATTATTTAATATCTGCACTCATACAAAAAAACATACAAGCACGTTAAGACTACTTTTTTGGCTTAAAACATGAATATAAATTAAAGACGAATTTTTACTTTTTCTAAACCAACTACTTCTCAAAGCAAATACCACTTACTGCCACTTCATGTAGAACGTAACTGCACAAAAATAACGAACACGCAACACTGCCCAACATTTTGTTTTATAATGTACTTTGCCTTATCTGCCTCACTGCGTTAACCACACCATGTCATGTAGCCAATTAAAGTGATGTTCTATGAGTGATGACTAACAATATATATTTTTATTGCAATATAAAATTGATAATATTATATCAAAAACACATTATTCAGTGATTCAAATTAATTAGTTGATACACAATTAATGATCAGTTTACAAATTAGATAACCAAGAAACACTAAAAATTCCAAACAATATTGTCTAAACTATAACATTGAGAAAAACATGCGTTTTGTAAATTAACAGAAGTTACATCGTAAAAACAACGTTCGGTTGAAATATAACCTAAATCAATGTATTTGCAGCCGTTGTAAATGATAGCTTTATTTTATTTATTTACTTTCAGCTTTTAACTTCCTTGAGAGACTAGATTTTTATAAACGTAAAAATAACAAACGTAAATAATTAAAGTGAATAATAAATATAATAAACGTAAATAATTAAAGTGAATAATAAATATAACAAACGTAAATAATTAAAGTGAATAATAAATATAACAAACGTAAATAATTAAAGTGAATAATAAATATAATAAACGTAAATAATTAAAGTGAATAATAAATATAATAAACGTAAATAATTAAAGTGAATAATAAATATAATAAACGTAAATAATTAAAGTGAATAATAAATATAACAAACGTAAATAATTAAAGTGAATAATAAATATAACAAACGTAAATAATTAAAGTGAATAATAAATATAACAAACGTAAATAATTAAAGTGAATAATA
This sequence comes from Callitettix versicolor, assembly GCA_022606455.1. Lineage (NCBI taxonomy): Eukaryota > Metazoa > Arthropoda > Insecta > Hemiptera > Cercopidae > Callitettix > Callitettix versicolor. Next base: position 3,208,904 of record CM040187.1, read on the forward strand.
AATATAACAAACGTAAATAATTAAAGTGAATAATAAATATAATAAACGTAAATAATTAAAGTGAATAATAAATATAATAAACGTAAATAATTAAAGTGAATAATAAATATAATAAACGTAAATAATTAAAGTGAATAATAAATATAATAAACGTAAATAATTAAAGTGAATAATAAATATAATAAACGTAAATAATTAAAGTGAATAATAAATATAATAAACGTAAATAATTAAAGTGAATAATAAATATAATAAACGTAAATAATTAAAGTGAATAATAAATATAACAAACGTAAATAATTAAAGTGAATAATAAATATAACAAACGTAAATAATTAAAGAATAATAAATATAACAAACGAATAATAAATATAATAAATATAACAAACGTAAATAATTAAAGTGAATAATAAATATAACAAACGTAAATAATTAAAGTGAATAATAAATATAATAAACGTAAAAAATTAAAGTGAATAATAAATATAATAAACGTAAATAATTAAAGTGAATAATAAATATAACAAACGTAAATAATTAAAGTGAATAATAAATATAACAAACGTAAATAATTAAAGTGAATAATAAATATAATAAACGTAAATAATTAAAGTGAATAATAAATATAACAAACGTAAATAATTAAAGTGAATAATAAATATAACAAACGTAAATAATTAAAGTGAATAATAAATATAACAAACGTAAATAATTAAAGTGAATAATAAATATAATAAACGTAAATAATAAAAGTAAATAATTAAGTTGAATAATAAAAATAAAAAATGTGAATATTAAAAATTAAATACTTAAAGTGAATAATAAACGTAAAAATTAATCCTGTAAGTAAATAATATACTACGTGAGAGATAGTAACGCTGTAGCATTTCCCCCGCCAAGTTTCTTTACTAGGTTCTACTCTCTGTACATTTAAAAACCTACATTTATAGAAAAACAGCTTCGTGCATTTTCGATGAAACATTTTTTCATTGTTATGTAAGGCAAGATTTAAGGCAATCTCAAATTATTCGAAACGAAAAGGCCAACTGATTCAGGTCAGTTTATTGTTTATTTGTGTGTTATGTGAAGGTTCTACTTTGTCCGCTTCTCAATGGAAAACGACCACGATTCCAATAAAACGTTTTACAGTTGTTATATGGAGCCGTGGCACGATTTAGGTATTCCAAACTGTTACAGAAGCTGAACCCGTCTGTACAAGTCTTCGTTTAGTTTTGTTCTTCAGTTTCATGCATTGACTAATCCAAAACTGATGTTAAACAAATTACCGTAGCGCAGCACTGGTATTCAGCTAACTGGTTGAGCAACGCGAGGTCTCTTCCGACCGTTCAAACATTTGGTTTCGGGTTTGTTACGCATTTTTGGCCAAACGCATTAGCCGATTGTTTTGAAATTTGGTACGAAGTTACCTTGTATAAAGCTCTCAATGAACTTGTAAGACTTTTCCCCACTCACTTCCGTTTCAAGGTAGTGGCTTCTGATTTACAATGACGAGTGTATACTGTTTTAGCTAAACACATTGACTGACTGTTTTGAAATTCGGAACGGATATATCTTGTATGCAGCCCAAATTACGGACGTATAACGTTTTCCTTTATTTCCGTCTGTTTCAAGATGACCTCTGATTTAACGATGAGTATATGCAATTTAATCAAACGAAATGGCCGATTGTTTATAAAGCCCGAAAGAGTATGTGTAATATTTTCCACATTCACTTCCATTTGAATATAATGGGCTCCGATTCAACGTTTAGAGTGTAGTTGCTAGTTGTTTCCTGTAATACTGGCTGAACGGCAAAACCTTTCATAATTTTGACCTCTTAAGGTAGAAAGAGTATTGGTCCAATGTTGGTCCAGTAACATTTTGGGTAAATATTACTGTAGATATAACTGATAAATTGGCAGAAGAGTTAACGAGCGCTTTTGTGCACAATTAATTTCGAGGTATAGCCTATTGTTCTTTGAATTAGTGTAGTTGTATTCTAAAGGAGCTAATAGGTGATGTCAGTTATAACAGACTCTAGCAAGTAATGCGTGTAGTATCACTAAATACTGCAGGCACTCAATACGTCAAGTGCAAAACACTTTCATTTAAATTTTTGTTTAAATAAAGCATTAATTTTAATTACTGTTCTTTTAAAATACCAATAAATTAAATAATTCCCAAATTTTACTCCTGTATCATTTAAACAAACAGCTGACTTTATTATTAACCTTGAAAGGCAATTGACTGACCTCAAAATATATCAATATACATTTACTTATAAAAACTGTTTATGAAATTGTTTAATAGACTGGACAACGCCTGCAAAATGCCCTGTATGTTATGCGTTAATCTCACACATTGGGTATCAGCAAATATTAATCGGCTAATAGCATCTGCCTGAATATAATCAGGTTTGCCTATCCGCTTAAATTAGCTTAAGTAAATAGCGTTTTAACATCCTCTATAACTAAATACGCTATTTGCCTACACGGACGACATTTGGCTAAAGCTATTTCAAGCAAATTATAACGTTTGTTCCCGCCATTTCAGCGAAATAAGCAAGGATATGTTCCACTGTATTTACTGCGATAGAAGAGAACCTATTTGGCGAAATTTAAATGAAAAAAATAAATTTCACGCGCATGTATCGTGACGTGATAAAAACGGATTGTCAACGATGATTTTTATAATTTTTTTTGAAAATTTGATTTCCCAACCGGCATAAAGATCGGAATATATATTGCTATTTCAAACTTTCAAATTACATTTGAAATACGAAAGTAATGCCTTACTGACGTCAGATTCATTTTCACATCTACTTTTAATATAATAACACTTTTTAATGGATTTTTCTGGGTAACGGATTTACCTAAGTTGTTAACAAAATCAATTTTTTTTTTTTTTTTTTTTTTATTTTTTTTTTTTTTTTTTTTTTTTTTTTTTTTTTTTTTTTTTTTGGTGTTTAACGTCCGACTATTGTGCACACTTGGGCTAATTCAGACGATGGGGATGATATTATAGCGTATAAAAATGCCAAGCCCTCGCCGGGAATCGAACCCGGGTCCTCGGGGTGAAAGCCTAGTACGCTATCCACTAGACCACCGAGGCGGCCCTAATATATCTCAATAAGACAACAATTGCAAATGTTTGAATGCCAAAACACAATCTCACTCTTTCTCTCTCTCTCTCTCTCTCTCTCTCTCTCTCTCTCTCTCTCACACACACACACACACTCACTCACTCACACGCACACATAAGCGCGCACCCACGCCGTCCGTTTTTGTATTTTTTTCAATTCGATATCTTACAATTCAATATTCAACATTTTGTATATTTTAAACACATACATTTACACATACTTACGTACATTACACTAGCATTATCCGTCGCGGCTTCGCCCTCGAAACTTAAACTTTTTCAGTAATATAATACTTTATAAACATTAAAAAAATATTAATAAAAGCGTGATCATCTAAACTCATGATTATTTTACAGTAAATATGAAAAAATATTATAACCTGAATATGTTGTTTTATTGTCTTCAAACGTGTTCCATTTGAATTTAAGAAAATCTGATAAAAAATATTCGTATCCAATACAAACATTTATATCTCATTTATATTTTTGTCCTTTTAAGGGATGAATTCGGAGGGAAATGCGGAATTTAGTGTATCATAATTTGTGTTTTAGAATACTTCGTTTATTTTTAAGAAAAGCCGATAAAAATATTTTTCTCCAATGAAAACACTCTTTTTCTCCAACTATATTTCTTTTACATTCTTTTAGGGAATGAATTCGGAAAATGTAGAAATATGTGTTTCATAGCATACTTCTGGAATATTTGATCCAAAACAAATATTTTTGCATACCACTGCAAAAATTGTATACCACTTTTTTACATTGTCTACCCCCTTTCAATTTATTTAAGGGATGAGTTTTGGGAAATGGTAAAAATATATTTCATTATTTATATTTAAGAGTGACTATGTTATGTTTTAAGAAGGTCAAACGAAAAACATATTTTTCCAATAAAAATTGTTGTACCTCATGTTTACCTCTTTAGGGGTTGAATATTGGATAATCGTTTTTCAGTGCACCCCTACATGTGATGGTAACCCTGAAAAAATCAAATCTGTAGCTACTATAGTCTCGGCTATACGTTCATTACTAAAATTGGACTGGATAAGTAGTTTAATGGAGGCAAAATCAAATTTTTGCAAAATCCTTTCTTAGTTCACCTTGACATTGTTGTGAGAATGTATCTTGAAAATTTCACGTCTCTAGCTATAATAGTATTAACTTTACGTTGTTTATTAAATTTGGACTGGGTAAGTAGTTTAATGGCGTTAAAATCAAATTTTTGCAAAATCCTTTCTTAATGTACTTTGACATTGTTGTAAGAAGTTACCTTGAAAATTTCAAGTCTTTAGCTATTTATTTACAACGTTTCGGTTGTACGTTGTTTATTAAATTTTACTTAGTAAGTAGTTTAATGACGTCAAAATCAAATTTTTGCAAAATCCTTTCTTAGTGTATCTCGACATTGTTGTAAGCACGTACCTTGAAAATTTCAAGTCTTAGCTATAATAGTATTGGCTGTACGTTGTTCATTAAATTTGGACTGGGTAAGTAGTTTAATGGCGTTAAAATCAAATTTTTGCAAAATCCTGTCTTAGTACACCCCAACATAATGTTCCGAAGGGCCTGTCCAAATTTCAAGTTTCTATCATTAATAGATTCGGCTCTACGTTGATTCTCAGTCAGTCAGTCAGTCAGTCAGTCAGGACAACACCGCTTATATAGAGAGAGATTTTATTTTATATCCAATACTTTTTTATTTATTTTAATTTCAATTTTAACGACTTCTGAAACGAGGTCTAGAGGTTAGAACTGGTGACATCCGGGTCTAGGTTTCACCATGAAGGTCTTTTAAATAACTCAATTTTCCAATGGAAATTCCCTGATATGGTGATTGATTGAGAATAGAAAATAAAATAATTAGAAAACTTAGTTAATTGGCGACAATCGTGGTGTCTATTTGAGCGACCCGGGGCTTAAAATATCTACTACCTTATTTATCACCGTGAGTGTGTTCGCGTTCTTTTAAAAAATTAAAAATTCACAACATTTTTGTCTTAAATGTTTTTGAAAAACTAATTTCACCATCGTAATCAGGGTTAAAGACTGCTAAAACTAGTATTTTGAATTTTCAAGTTCCTTTGAAAAAAGATATTTAATTTGACGGTGGTCAGAGTTAATTTTTCTATTTTTAATTTATTTTAAAAGGTTAAAATGATAGCGTATGAAGGTTTTAATTTTAGTCCGATTTGCTTTAAAATTGGCGCAAGAATCGATTTTTTGGTAGCAGCTTGTACAGATTCTTCAAAAACTAAATTTGTTGTTTCATAAAAGCAGTTATTTCAAATCTTTAAAACGCAAATCTTTTTTGTTTTAAATATTATTGTAAATCGCCATTGTAATTGCAAAATTAGCATTTTGAATTTTAAATTCCTCGTTTTCGTATATTCAAAGATATTTAACAGTTTGAAGTGCTATTTATGCAGACTTTAATGCTGATATGATTGTGTAATCAGATTTTCAAAAAAAAAAGTTAGGATAAAAAAATACTTTTTTGGAAATTCGCTTTCATTAAGCGAAACAGCTGCATGCCGTAATTATTTTGAAGTTTTTAACGTAAAAATCTGTTACGTTAAAAATGTCAAAATTTCGGTCATTTCAAATCTTTAAGAAATCCTAATTTAAGCGAAAATACAAAAATGAACCTGATGGCGATTAGAGTTTTTTTTTAATATTGATGGTAACACATATTTCAAAAAAAAAATGCAAGATGAAAGAAATTATTACGAGGCATATTACACTATGAAAGAAGCGTCAAATTTCTTTCATCAAAGATCTTTGGCGAAATAAATTTTACGATTCTTTGATGAACTGGTCACTTTATCACATTTTTATGGATGGGACACTTTGCAATCGTTGACAAATATTTTTAAAATACGGAGGTAATAACCACAAAATATTCTATTTCCCTGATTTTATTTTATGCCTTCATTGTAACTCATGCTTTTAAACGATTGCAAAATTAAAATTAACTTTTGAGGCTGTAAATATACATTTAAGCGTTTTATTAATTATATTAACAACTAGTTTTGCAAGGAAATAATTATAACTATAATCTCAAAATATTTGTGTTAGTCCTAAGTTTTAGATTATGAGTTTGTCAGTTATAAAGTTATCTAATAATTTAAAACATTCGCGGTTTTGCTATGACACTGTTCATGCAGTATTAAATTGTTATAAACAACTATAAACATGTTTTAATAAATTGTCTCTTGTAACTACGTCATCATAAATGCAAAAGAGTGTGTATCAAAATTTCTTTCATGTAAATAATTGCGGTTTTTTATACAAGTTAAACTACTCTTGCTGTATTCTGACTTTTGCGCTTTGTTGTAAAGTAATTAATTTTGAAGTGAGCAAATGCTAAAATTATTTGTTTTACACATGAAAATAACCTCAAAATACATTGTTAATAACATAACTGATTAAAGACATGTGACAAACTTAATATGTTTTCTTTGATACAACTTTGGCAAGTATGTAAATATAATATTTGGTCAACGTTTTAAGAAATATTTGACAAATAACTTTGATAGTGTAATATACGCCAATGGATTCGCTACCAATAGATCAGGAAGTTGCGTTCTTCAACTACTAATATTTTTTAATTATAATAATTATGTTTCCGAATGTTTACTAGTAAGTATCTAAATTTTTTTATGAAATAAACGTACACAAAATATGAAAAAGATAATAATAGAGTTTGTGAAGTTTAAAGAATTTCTTTGTAAAAAACAATGCAAATAGTAATATTTGTTATTGTCAGTGCAAAATAAAAAATTATGTTATGAGTTATATAAAAACATTCTGTAATGAATATTGTAATTTTCACTATGTTCAGTATAATGATCTGCCTTCCCTGGCTTCGTCAATTCTACTTTCGTTGACGCGTTTCGGAGAACCTCCATCTTCAAAAACTATATCTATACTCCTATAGAGATGGAGGTTCTCCGAAACGCGTCAACGAAAGTAGAATTGACGAAACTAGGGAAGGCAGATCATTATACTGAAGACAGTGATAATAATCTTAGCAGAAAAGAAGAAGAATATAAAAAGAATTGCAGTTTTCCTTCATTACCTTTATGTAATATGTCAAAAAGTTTATAATGCTAAAATTCTAAACTCTCATAAACACTATTTGTTATTGTTGATGTTGAATTTTACATTCTTTTTATTCAATATAAAGAAAAATATGTTAAGGTCATACTTGAACTTAACCTATCGCAATTATTAATGACGGTAAACAAGCACAGAACGTACAAGACAACAATTAACAAAGAAACTAAATCTAACTGAACATTCTGAATATGTCTTTGTTGAGCAAATGGTTTTTTAACGTGAAAAAGAAAGTAAACTACAATTATATATGGTTAGTTTAGTCTACAGGAAAAAACGAAAAAATAATCCTACAGACAAAGAACGCTTTAATTAAATTCATTATTGAAAAGGTAACTTGCTGGAAACAATTATAAGAATTAAACATTTTCCTTTCATTGAATTTCAGATACCTTAACGATTACAAGTAACTGTGTGCAGGCTTATAATTATTTCACGGTATATAATTAATGTAATTATCTTATATATTATATAAAATTCTTTAGTTAAATCAACATTTTTACAAACAATGTTTCTACTATTAAATGTTAGAACTGATGTTTTATTTTAAAAAAGTAAGCAGTTGCGAGACTGGCCGACAGAAGTGACTACTTTTTTGGCATGCCTGACTGTGTACTTTTTTGATATTATGATTTAATTATTTTTATAATAATTTGGATGCATGCAGGAGGGGGTTTCATAGTCTAAGTCTAATAATAAATTAATACTTGTGATTATGGTATTCATAAATTTGTATCGGTCATTTTCATTAAATAATTTTACTACACACATTTAGAAATACATACTTTTAAAATTAACAAGAACAATAAGCATAACCTCAACTGAAATTATATTGAAGCAAGCTGTTGTACAAAATCAACTGTTTAGACGTAGTCACTTCAAGTGTACGTGTATACAAAAACAATTGTATATGCTGCGAGGTACGCGTTACGGAATCTAGCGTGACACGAAAGCAAATGTTTATACCCATGCTTTGTCAACCGTGACCATAGAAGGTTTCACTTCAAAAATCACTGCACGCAGCTGTCTCGTTACCGTGTTACTTGTTCCAAAAAAAAAATTATTAAAACATCAAAATAATTTTGTATTTTACATTTTCTTGAAAATTTGATTTCATTACCATAATCAGTTTTAAAACTGTACAAATGTAAATTTTTAATTAATACTTGTAATATTAAAGATTTTAGATAATGTAATACGACATTAGGTTTGGCCATGTCCAAATGTTGAAAAAAATCGATTTCCCAAAACAGATCCTAAATGGAAAACACAAAGTCACAGACAGTTGGAAACCACAGGAAAACAAAACAGCTGGTGAGAAGGAATTGATAAGGAAGTGAGAGAGAAGATATTGGATCAAGATCTATGGAACGAAACAGAAAAGTAGAAGCTAGGAATCAAAAGACGTCGGAGCATATTTTAAACCGAAAAGAAGAAACTGAAATCAGATTTTGTTTTTAGTATAAAATTAGAAAGTTGTGCTCTATTTTGGAGATTTTGACTGGCTGATATTTTTAAACGATTGAACAGATTTTATTGGGTGAAACACACACATACACACACGCGCACGCATGCACGCATACGCACACACACGTGTGAGCGCGTGCACACATGTATCTGTTGTTAGGAATTTACAGTCTCTCCTAATCAAGGTTCTTTAAGGAATCACCTACTGTTGCTTTTAATACATATAACAACAATTTTACAATTTTCTTGTATCCTTTCAGCTACTTCTACACTTGATAACAACCCAAGTTCCGCCTCGGTGGCCTAGTTGGTAGCATACTGGGCTTTCACCCCGAGGATCCGGGTTCGATTCCCGGCTAGGGCTTGGCATTTTCATACGCTATAAATCATCCCATCGTCTGCATTAGCCCAAGTGTGCATAATAGTCGGACTGAAACACCAAAAAAAAAAAAAAACAAAAAACAAAAAAACAACCCAAGAATGAAAAACTATAAATCGTATTATCCGATTCTACCTTCCCCCGAAATAGTATTCCAAAATAATTTCCGAAAACCCGTACCCCAATGTATTCAACCCAAAACGAAAAGGGTAAGAGATGTACGAAAAATTGTCTACTTACCTCGTAGACTGCTGATCCTTTTCTCCCCAGCACCGCCTGGCTGGACTGTCTTTCTGGAGCAATAGTCCCTTCACGACGTACAGCTGGGCCCCAAACAGCCCTCCGGAATCGACTGACCACGACACACTTCTACCCAAAGCTTTTATCTAAACCGTAGTTCTACATACCTTGTTGTTTATAACAACAGGCAGTATGTCAGCAGTTTCGTAATTTGTTCAGTCTTTGTCAATAGTGTTTACTCTTTGGCTGTATGCTCTTTACATTCTTTAAAATTAATAATTAAACTTAAAATTTGAATGCCTAAAACTATCTATTATATATATATATATATATATATATATATATATATATATATGTGTGTGTGTGTGTGTGTGTGTGTGTGTGTGTGTGTGTGTGTGTGTGTGTGTGTGTGTGTGTGTGTGTGTGTGTGTGTGTGTGTGTGTGTGTGTGTGTGTATATATATATATATATATATATATATATATATATATATATATATATATATATATATATATATATATCGATACATTCGTATCCCATAAAAAAATCAATATTGTACTTTAGAAAGTTAGTCATCAAAACTTTGTGAAATATTAGGGGTGCCGAAGGCACATGTGCAAATCATAAAATAAGGATCATATAATGTAAATGGCACGTGCTTAAAGTCACGTAGAGTGGTATTGTGACACTGAAAAATTGATAAAGGGAGTGATTCCAGGGAATCGAAGTTTTTTCCGCCATGTTTTTACCCGGGAAAGGTCTTTTTGCGATATGTAGTTACACAGCAAGGCCTTGCAACATTAAATAGGCTCGGCAAATAGAGTGTGGTAGTCAGATATCTCGAGTTGTAATAAGAAGTTATTGATAATAATTATGTAAATTTAGCTAGAAAGGTAAAGTTTTGTTCTTTTGTGAATCGTTTTCTATAATAAAAGGAATTAATTAAATTGTCATAAAGCTAAAGTATTTGGTCAAATTATAAATCAGGCAAGGATTAATTTTGTTTTGTTTTGCGTCAGTTGTCGCCACTGGAAGTGCGTTTTAAAAGCAGTCGAGAATTAGGACCTGCAACAACATCAGACCTAACTCCCTCCACGAACGCAGACCAACGCCAACTTGCCAACTACAAATAAATGCAATAGTGTAAAATCAAACTAGATTAATAACAAACTACGAAGAAAATTTAAGAAACTCTTGTTACCTTTTTAATGTAATTAAAGACCCAATCATTAAAAATCATTGAAATTATAAAATTAAAAAAATTGCATGTATCATATTAAATAATTTAAATTCTTTATAGCTTGGCAATTAAGAAGTTAAAAGTTATATAAAAAATAGCATAAATGTTAATTTGAGTAATAATAAATTTAGAAATATCAAGTAATATTAAAATGTAATGTTTAAAGTTTTGTTTTTGTAGTGTTTACATTTAAATAAGTAAAATTTTAATTATCATCAGAGGCTGTTGTGTTAACCACTGACCTAGTAGGAGACAGTCAGCTCCTCAAGCAAATTTATATTTTATAACAGTTTACCGGTCTCTTACTTTAATAGAATTTTGTTAATAACAATCGCCACTTCGTAGGGTAATAATCCTTTTAATCCATTTAAAATTAAGAAAATGAATTTAAGAAAATTTTATTATCTCTGCCTTTTATATTATTATTGTCTTACTTTAGTTCTTATAGAATTTACACTTGAACATATGCTAATTTTATAACACACAATTTATGATCTTGACGTTAACAAATATCACTGTCAATCGTTGCAATTGCAAGTTATAGGGATCATAACAACCTAAAGAATTTCCAAAGTTAATGTGTGATACGGGTTACTTCATGACCGAGTTACTGGAACTTTCTTTCGCAACAATAATTATGTGCATAATTTACCTGGATATGCTTGAACTATTTGTGTTCACTCAACCTAAAGGGCCCTGCAGGGGTGCAGACTAGCTGCTCCTATTGAGAGGATGTTTAATAAACGTCCCTCGCGGTACTCGAGTCTAACACACACTTACACTTACAACACTATACTTACGATTAACACTTTACACTCACACTATATTTTTAAATATACATATTATAAAATATATATAACATTTTTATATAAATTTTTTAATGTTATCTATAGAAATTTACATTTAGAAGTTCTGTTTCGTGGTATGATTTTATCGAATTTTTTCCGGAAGCTAAGTTAATCAAAAATATAAAATTTTACTGCAAAAGACTAAATTATTAGTTTGACCTGTATTGAAAATAAACAAAAAGAAATATATTGTATTAATTTGACGACCAATTAAAATTTAAAAAGGAAATCTCATTTAGAAATTTATTATGAACAAATAAATACAGTATGTACGTAAAATGTTAGGCCAGTAAACACTAAGATTATATTTCCAATTTCCTTTCGTAAACAAGAGTAGTAATTTTGATATTAGACAGTCGATCCCATTGTAATTAATAAAGATAAAATTGAAATTTAAAACCAAGTAACTTTATTAAAACAACTGTTACTTCGAAGTTATTTTTGTAGTTCGCTACTTTGTTTATTCCTCTTTTGTACAAAACCTATATGTTCTAATGATATATAAGTATTTATGGTCGAAGTGGCTGAAAAGCCAGTTATTCGAACAGCGCATGTCAAGGTCGTAGGTTTGAGATTGTAGTTACTGCCATAAACATTACCCTTTCCGATCCCTCGTCCTCACTAGTCTAATTAGCAGAAAAAAATAATTGGCACTCACAACAACATAAAAAAAGGAGAGAATGTGTGTGTGTGTGTGTGTGTGTGTGTGTGTGTGTGTGTGTGTGTGTGTGTGTGTGTGTGTGTGTGTGTGTGTGTGTGTGTGTGTGTGTGTGTGTGTGTGTGTGTGTGTGTGTGTGTGTGTGTGTGTGTGTGTGTGTGTGTGTGTGTGTGTGTGTGTGTGTGTGTGTGTGTGTGTGTGTGTGTGTGTGTGTGTGTGTGTGTGTGTGTGTGTGTGTGTGTGTGTGTGTGTGTGTGTGTGTGTGTGTGTGTGTGTGTGTGTGTGTGTGTGTGTGTGTGTGTGTGTGTGTGTGTGTGTGTGTGTGTGTGTGTGTGTGTGTGTGTGTGTGTGTGTGTGTGTGTGTGTGTGTGTGTGTGTGTGTGTGTGTGTGTGTGTGTGTGTGTGTGTGTGTGTGTGTGTGTGTGTGTGTGTGTGTGTGTGTGTGTGTGTGTGTGTGTGTGTGTGTGTGTGTGTGTGTGTGTGTGTGTGTGTGTGTGTGTGTGTGTGTGTGTGTGTGTGTGTGTGTGTGTGTGTGTGTGTGTGTGTGTGTGTGTGTGTGTGTGTGTGTGTGTGTGTGTGTGTGTGTGTGTGTGTGTGTGTGTGTGTGTGTGTGTGTGTGTGTGTGTGTGTGTGTGTGTGTGTGTGTGTGTGTGTGTGTGTGTGTGTGTGTGTGTGTGTGTGTGTGTGTGTGTGTGTGTGTGTGTGTGTGTGTGTGTGTGTGTGTGTGTGTGTGTGTGTGTGTGTGTGTGTGTGTGTGTGTGTGTGTGTGTGTGTGTGTGTGTGTGTGTGTGTGTGTGTGTGTGTGTGTGTGTGTGTGTGTGTGTGTGTGTGTGTGTGTGTGTGTGTGTGTGTGTGTGTGTGTGTGTGTGTGTGTGTGTGTGTGTGTGTGTGTGTGTGTGTGTGTGTGTGTGTGTGTGTGTGTGTGTGTGTGTGTGTGTGTGTGTGTGTGTGTGTGTGTGTGTGTGTGTGTGTGTGTGTGTGTGTGTGTGTGTGTGTGTGTGTGTGTGTGTGTGTGTGTGTGTGTGTGTGTGTGTGTGTGTGTGTGTGTGTGTGTGTGTGTGTGTGTGTGTGTGTGTGTGTGTGTGTGTGTGTGTGTGTGTGTGTGTGTGTGTGTGTGTGTGTGTGTGTGTGTGTGTGTGTGTGTGTGTGTGTGTGTGAGAGAGTGTGTGTGTGTGTGTGTGTGTGTGTGTGTGTGTGTGTGTGTGTTTGTGTGTGTGAGTTTATACTTTAAAAAAAATAAAAATTAAGTGATTGTATAATTATAATAAACGACGATGTATTTGTTTAATAGAAAATGTAATATTAATGAAAACGTTTAGGTAATATGATGAAGTATCATTAGTTATAAATACTCATGAAATTCCTAAAACTATTGACATACATTTTCCTGATTTATTTTCCTCTTGCCTAAACTTACTGTATATATAACCGTTGTGTGAGTGTACAAACATAGAGATCTATCTCAGAGACAAACGCACAACAAACATGTTGGGTAAAGTAGCTTTTTTGTTGGTGATTTGCTGTTATGTTCTGTGCAACCTCGACGTGGCTGTGGCCTGTATAAGCAATGGCAATGGGGTGAGTACATACGACGTTAGCTTCATTAGGACCAATAAACAAATATAATATTATTCATGTAATACATAATATTATAATAACTGATTAAGAGATTTCTGTATACAACAAAATTCCACTATACAGATTTTAATATTTTACTAGTCATTAGAAACCACTAACTGTGCATATTTGCTAATAATTATGCAAGCCGAACATTTATAATGATTTTAGGCGAATAAAACGAAAACTATCCTTTATAAGAAATATATTATATATATATATATATATATATATATATATATATATAGAGAGAGAGAGAGAGAGAGAGAGAGAGAGAGAGAGAGAGAGAGAGATGTTTTATCTATTTCTTCGAGAAATGCATAGTAGTAATTTTAGGAAATTGTATGAGCTTTAAAATTTCACCACAATTTTTAAAAAATTAAACAACCTCCTAGATTTCATAGTTTTTGTTTTATTTCTATGTTCGTATTATCATATGAATAAATGAAACATGTGATATTAATTTAACAGATAATTGAAGTTTTGGTATTTTTCCATGAAATATCCGGTATAAAACAAAAATAAATTAGATGAAGCGTTGGCACTATTTTTCTAGAGACCGTTGTTATTTTAAGCACAACCGGCTCCAATGTTCGTTTGTAAATATAATGTTAATTAAATTTAATAATTGCGACACCTCTGGCTGACGAGATGAAACGAATTTTAAAAAGTAACAAACTTCATTAAATGAATATTTTAAAAGGAGATACTGTTAATTAAAATATATTAATTGCATACACTGTACATTTTATAATTATTTACATTTCACATAGTTCATGATCAGTGCTTACATGGATCAGTACCCATGATGCCTGTTCCAATCCTATATTTTCCAAAGCGAATTCACTAGAAACATGGTTCTATGTTTGAAGAATTAAAGCGATGTTCTTTGTAAAATATACACCGTTTTGTAACTTGGTAAAATAAAATATATCTAAGATTTATCTTAGACCGAAATATCTTTTAGTTGGGTCATATAAAATTATATTGTTGTTACACCTATAAACAAACACTTTTACTATAATGACGGTAATAAAACTTTATATCTTTTCATAAGTACATTTTATTGAAAATTGTCTTTCACAAAATCAAGTAGTTTATGTGAAAAGAAAATTGTTTATATTGAGAACCAGCGCCCAAAATGAATCTTACCTCTTAAGCACGTTATTATGGACCGTTAAATGTTGTTTATGTGCGCGCGCAACTTTAGCGTTTACCAACTTTTCTGTATTTGATTCAAATTTTGTACAAAAATTTATTTCGGTAATAACTATGTTTGTAACACGGCAAAGTCCTTTCATCCGTTTCAAGTTGGATCATCCAAAATTCGTAACATTTTTATAAAACCTTTGAAAATCGGATTTCACTATTATGTGTAATCAGGGTTAAAGTATTCAACGCTTTTTAAAAAAACATGTTTTTATAAAATCGTCGATACTTTACAAACTATTTTTTTTTGAAAGTCCAAAATTAATCTTGACAACAGTTAGAATTTATGTTCATTTATTGATAGAGTGATTACTGATTTTTTTAAAAGTATGGGGATTAATTAGTCTCAAACACCGCAATCGAAGGAAACTTCTTGGTTCCCACAATACGTTTTAGTAGTCCACTGACTAATTTTATCTGCTGGCGGTCTTCAACGTTCTAGAAGCCTCATACGTTTAGCCACATACCAGAAAAAGGCTCACAGCCATAGATTATATTTGTTGAGCGAGCGAAGCGAGTTTTAACTCGACCGTTAGGAATTTGGTTTGTGTGTTTATTACACAGTTCTGGCTAAAGCGTTGACCGATTGTTTTGGTATTTGGTACGGAGGTACCTTGTATAAAGCACAAACGACGAATGTGTTAATTTTTCCCCATTAACATCCATTTCAAGATGGCTGTATCTGATTTACAATAACGAGTGTACACAGTTTTAGCCAAACGCATTAACCGATTGTTTTGAAATTTGGTACAACGATATCTTGTATAAAGCCCTAATCGCTGTCTAGCATTTTGCTTATTTACTACTGTTTCAATATGGCGGCCTCTCATTTAACGTTGAAAAGTACACGCAATTTTAATTAAACAGCTGATTGTTTTGAAACTTGGTAGCTTGTACAAAACCCGAAAGACGTATGTATATTTTTTCCTATTCACTTCCGTTTCAAGATGGCGAGCTCTGATTCAAAAGTTGAAACTGTAGTTGCAAGTATTACTCCTATAATACTGGCTGATTGGCAAAACTTATCCTAATTTTGACAGTTTCATGGAGAAAGAGCATAAAATGTCCAATAAAGTTGGTCCAGTAACATTTTTCTTGAATATTATGATTACGGTTAAATTGGCGGAAAATGTTAAGAACACCGTCGTGGAGCGCTCTGTATATTAATTACGAATATACAGCGAGGTCGACTGTTCTTTGAACTGCTAGTTTTATCTAAGCACGGTTTCTGCGTGGTATAATATTCCTGGCTGGCAGCCCGTAAGCCTTGGAGAACTTTTTGCGTCAGCCCTATCATCGCAACACTATAAGGGTTGTTACTTTCTACGCTAGAGGTTTTATCTCTGGAAATCTTCTACTTCCAGCTTTAATTAGAAACAATTTTGCTACTACGTTGTATCTCTAAATCGACAAACATTTATCTGATTTGCGATATCCGACTCGAACTCTTACTTCTTTCACTACAGGTTTCTGGGTTCCATGGGATATTATCGCTTGCAGGTCCATTTTTGCTAGTTTTCAGGGTATTTTTAACATTTTTGGTTTTTTAAGTAAATAGGTAAGGAAATAAAATGCAGAAACCAGCATGATTAGGTTAAGCTATATTAAAATTAGAGGTCGTCCATCTAGAGTCCTCATTCTTTTGCACAGCCTTTGGTGTACGCTGTTACATCTTGGCAAAGGAAGAAGGAAAATAACAATAGAGTAGATAAGTGAAGAAAAATAAGATCCAACTAGGGCTCTTCGGGATTGTCAGACCCATTTACGCAATGTGTGGACCCATGAAGGAGTTTTTGTTCATATTTTCTATCATTTTAAAATGTTAGTTTAGATTAGATTATTAGATTATTTAAAGCTAACTCTTATATGTATTTAACTTGAGTAACAGCGATTTTGCAGAATACAAAAAAATATTTATAAATCAAATTTTCTTTTATACACATATTTGTATAACTGTTTACAGCTTTTTTATATTCTATTTTATCACGTAGTGAAGCAGTTTCATAATTAAGAACTAAATTCCTCTCAAAATAATTTAAAAAGATAAAAAATGGCATGAAAATTAATAGGCAGAATGTCAGTATTTAATAGAAAAGTATTAATAGTTATTCATTATTGTAATAAATTAATATTTCAATTCAACCTTAATACATTTGTCCAACATGAATTTAAAAGTGATCTTCACTTAATTCCCCATGTATCTAATACATCTTAAATGAAAAATTAATAAAAATAATTTTTTTCAAGAAATAATAGTATTATAACTAACTTTAACCATATGATGTCTTACTTGATTTAAATCATAACGGTTTAATGTATTTATTCATTATATTTTTATTTGTTACGCATTTATATAACGTAAGTGATTTTTATTTGTTCCCAGTGTCAGCCTAGCGGAGCACAAGGCAACTGCTGCAGCGGGTACTGTCACAAGGAGCCTGGCTGGGTCGCTGGTTACTGCAGATAGATTAAATACAGAACTCTTGTAAAACTCAGTTTGTTTACAAATAAATGAGTTAGAATCTGAAACTGATTATTTTTATTCTCTGAGTAACTCTCAGTCAAGTGCAATTTTAGGGAAATTTCAACATTTAAAAATGCAAATACATGCAGATTTTAACTTTGATTTTTTTAAAGTGCTAGATAAATTAATTGTTACGATTTTTATGGTCTTGAAATGTACGCCATTTGAAAAAAGTTGGACGGATTTTGTTAGGTAAAAAACTTGCCATTATCAAACTATTGCCAGAATTGGAATTGATTTTTGTTCTTAGTGCTAAGGTAAAAAATAAATCATACAAAATTGCGAACTCAAGATGCTAACACACTGTATTTATATATATATATATGTGTGTGTGTGTGTGTGTGTTGTGTGTGTGTGTATAACCAAAATAAAAATCATCAACATGTTCTCTTCTTCTTTTTATTTTAATTAGGATAATTTGTTCGAAAAACGATATATGATTTTTAAAGTTGGTTCAATAACCGATTTTTTTCTTAAAAATTATTATTACATGTATTGTATTTTATTAAATAATCTTGTATTTATTGTATTAATTTTTATTTTGTATTAATTTTTTTTCCGAAAACACGATAAATTAACGCAGCTAGTTTTTAACAACATAACCTGAAACTTATTATTATCTATCTGCTACTAAGAAAACTCACATTATTGACGGAAAGATTAGATGAGCAAACGGAGATAAATAAGAATATTTTCACAAAGCTGCAGTATCTGGAATCGAGAGCAGGTAAAGTGAACAAGAAACCGTGAATGAACAGCACGATTAATATAGCCTGTTGGAATGCCAATGGACTGCTGCGACACATCTCTGAGTTGGAGGTATTTCTTAAAATAGAAAAAATAGATATATGCCTGATATCGGAGAGCCACTTCACCAGAGAAACTCGAGTACAAATAAAAGGATATTTTTGTTATCATTCTATACACCCAGCTAACAGAGCAAGAGGGGATCAGCAATACTAATAAAACAGCATCTGAAACACTGGGAAAACGTCAGAGTCGAAGAAGAATCAATGCAGATAACAACTGTGAATGTAGAGATGGGGGAAAACAAGAAATTCACTGTTTCAGCAATATATTGCCCTCCAAGACATAGTCAATATATTGCCCTCCAAGACATAGTATTAAAAAAGAAGAGTATATCACTTTGTTCAGATCTCTAGGGAATAGATGTATCATTGGTGGAGTTCAACGCTAAAAATACTTATTGGGGTTCAAGACTAACTACAACGAAAGGTAGAGAGATGTTTGCAGCTGGTCAAGAGTGCCACTGTAGCTTTCACTCCGGTGGTAAGCCGACATACTGGCCATCTGATACAAATAAAATACCTGATACAATTGACTACTTTGTGACCAGAGGCCTTTCAGACAGATATATTGACGTTAAAAACTACGATGGGCTAAGTTCAGACCATACACCTGTTATAATGACAATTAGTGACACAATAATCAAGAAAGAAAATACAGTCAGGTTTACTAACAACAGAACCAACTGGCAATACTTCCGGAAATTCCTTGACGACAATATAAAACCACAAGCAGAGATTAAAACCCCATACCAACTGGAAGAAGAAACAGAAAGGTTGATAGAGAACATACAACAAGCAGCATGGGAAAGTACGCCAGTTCTACAAACAAACAAAAACAATGACGTATACTATCCTGTTGAAGTAAAACAATTAGTAGACCTGAAACGGAGAGCCCGAAAAAATGGCAAATTAGTCGTACCCTGAAAATAAAAGCAGACTCAACAATTTAACAAATAAACTTAAGGAATTGATAAAAGAAGTTAAAAACAAAACAATTAATAAATATTTAGAAAACCTAACAGCTGAAAAAGACACTGACTACTCCTTATGGCGTGCCACCAAGGGAATCAAGAGACCTGTTGTGCAGATACCACCAGTTAAAAGAAACGAAGAGACCTGGGCTCGAAATGCATATGAAAAGGCTGAGCTATTTGCAGATCATCTGGAACAAATATTCCGTCCTCTCCCCAGGCAAACGGCAGATGAACATCTACCAAAAGTAAATAAAATAGATAAACTAGACATTAGACCAGTAACGCTACAAGAACTAATAAACGAAATCAGTCAGAATATACATCCTAAAAAAGCTCCAGGATATGATCTAATTACAGGGCAAATAATCAAAGAACTTCTAGAGAAAGCCTTGAGGAGACTGCTGTCCATTATCAATGCAGCATTCAGGTTACAGTATGTTCCGAATCAATGGAAAGTAGCAGAAGTAATTATGTTACCTAAGCCGGGTAAACCACTACATGAGGTAACCTCATACCGACCAATTTCATTATTGCCAATACTATCTAAGCTCTTTGAGAAACTCCTTTTAAAAAGACTGAAGGTTATTATAGAAGATAGGGAGCTCATACCTGCACATCAGTTCGGTTTTCGGGCAAAACATTCTACAATTGAACAAGTTCATAGAGTGGTGGATATAATAGAGGAAGCTATGGAGAGGAAGCAAATCTGCTCAGGTATATTTCTTGACGTGGCGCAGGCGTTTGATGGAGTCTGGCACTGTGGGCTGGAACATAAACTACAACGGGAATTACCAGAGCAATTTTAAAGTCATACCTTTGTGAGAGACATTTTCGGGTTAGATATGAACTCGAATACTCACAAATTAAAACAATTAATGCAGGAGTACCTCAGGGAAGTGTTCTTGGCCCTGTACTGTACCTTCTGTACACTAGAGACATACCAGTTACTGGGAACTCCACAGTAGCAACTTTTGCAGATGATACAGCAATTTTAACAGTTGGGGACAATATTTTAGAAGTCACAGAGAAATTACAGAATGCCACCAACGCAGTAAGTCAATGGACATAAAAATGGAGAGTAAAGCTTAATGAAGCAAAAACTGTACACATTAATTTTACGAATAGAAAATATGAACCATCACCAATAATATTAAACGAAAGGAGTATAACATATGCAAACAGTGCTAAATATCTAGGAATGACACTCGATGCAAAGCTTCGATGGAAGGTGCATGTAAAAAAGAAAAAAGAGGAGCTACAGCTCAAATTCAATAAAATGTTTTGGCTTATTGGAAGAAATTCAGAACTTTCGATAGCCAACAAGATACTGCTATACAAGCAAGTTATAAGACCAATATGGACCTATGGTGCACCACTCTGGGGATGTACAAGAAAAAGCAATAGTAAAATTATTCAAGTTTTTCAAAATAAAGTATTGAGAACGATTGTCAACGCCCCTTGGTATGTGAGAAATGAAAACATACATAAGGACCTAGGTGTTGAATCTGTTCAGGAAGTCATTAAAAAGCTCTCGGTTAAGCATTATTGCAGGTTAGAACAGCATAATAATACAGAGATTGTCCAACTACTATGCCGCAGTGACAACATCACAAGAAGGCTGAAGAGGACCAAGCCAATTGACCTCTCCAGGCCGTAAACACATTGGGACCAGCCGTCGGACTGCACCCCAGCACACAGTGAACACAATGATAAAGAAAAATTACTAAATGGGGCACGCCTCAGTTAATTAATATAAAATAAAAAAAAAAATCTATCTGCTGTTCAATGAAATCAGGTAATCATTACGAATTAATATAAACGACAAATCAGCATTTCTAATTTTTAACAATATAACGTAGAACTGGTTATAACCTATCAGCTGTTCAGTGAAATCAGCTGATCGTTACAGATTAACAAAAAACAACTGATCTTTTAATATAACTAGCAAAATTATATTACGATTCATTTCATATATTACATCGGTCAAACGTCTCCGTATTTTCCGCAGTGTAGTGGTTATGTCGTGTGTCTTACACACGCCAGTTTCGACCCCGGGTGGAAACACAAGAAATTTTAATTTAAAAAGAGTCTTGCGACGTACAAAATATACTATTATATATCAGTATATACACGTTCCTAGCATCATGCAGCGCTCAAAATCCAACATCACAACCACTCTTAAAACATGATAAATGTTAAAATAATTCATTGTATGGTTAAAAATTCTACACACTATACTCACCTCAACTTGTTTATTAGAGTGATGCACCTGTGATGCATTATTCAGATTAAGAGCAAAACTACAACTTTATTATTTGAACAGTTGAAAATGTTTTTTACATTAAGTAATTAATATTTTCCAGTTTTTAATGTGTTTAAAGTATTTTTGCTTTCAATAATCGAGATATCATGTGAATAGCAATATGTAGCATTGCGCGTAACAACAAATAACAATATGTGCATAACAAAAATATATTATCAACGAAAAATATCACGAACAAAGGGTTTTTTTAATACAGTTATTGACGTTCAACTGAAATGTGAACGTGGGTGTAAAATAGGTGCAGTTAATTTTTTTCTGTACGTTCATACATTTCAAATTTAATTATAATAATATTGATAATATATGATCAGTGTATATCATTTAATAACTACTACCAATGTTCCCTTTCCAACCACAGTAAAATGTCTACCATTCATACAAACTTTCTAGCCTTTCTTTTTCTAGGTAAAATATTTATTTTTCTTGCAAAGAACTTGTATACATCTGAAATGGTTTTCTTATTTTTATTTCAGTCTTGTTTTCTCATACCTCGGAATCATTTTTAATTAAAAAAATATTTTAATTTAGTTATTTTATTAAATTTAATTTAATCAAACTTTACTTAATAGTAGTCTGTAATTAAAAAAAAATTGTGCATAAGAAATTTAAAACAATTTTTTAAGAGTACATTTCAAATAACAAATGAATTCTTAAAGCCGGATTTAAATTTTTCGATAAATTATATAATTTATTTTACTTAAATTTAAAATTTAGTACATTGGCTTAAGTTGATTTTTCATATTTGATAAAAAGTTAAACAAAAACCTGATGAACCGATTTGGAATTACTAGGCCAATTTCCTTGGCTTTTAGTCGTTTTTTTCAAAACGAATTTTTTTTACAAAATAATGAATGCGAGAAAGTTTATGTATTACTTTTTATCAATATTTTTTTTCCCAAGTCGAAAAATGGTTTACCTTAGTACGAAGTGTTCAATACTTTTTGGTCAACTTATTTTGACCATTGAAAAAGTATCAATCGAGGGATAGAAGAGAAAATTTTAAAAAAGTAAGTGATCAGTGTTTATTGCTGTTTGTATTGGTACAATTATGTTATTGATCCTATTGATAATTGTACACAAATAAAATTAAATAAAATGGACATTTATATACATTGTATTCTTTTCCGATATGAAAAATCATTGATCAAGGTCTTATCTTCGGGATGTTCATTTTCCAATTTTCTGAGAAATAATTGAATATTTGTAGTTTCTAAGTAGTAGATCTAAGAGATTTTTTTTAGACTTTGCAGTTGATGGTTCTTTAATAGGAGAAAATCACTAAAAAGTTTGCTTTTCCCAGAAAATTAATTTTCCAGCGTCTTGTCATTTTTTCCCGAAACAGTACGAGAAATTTTCTTGAGACTTTGGCATTCAGTTTTTTAATAAGAGAAATCCATTGGTCAAGGATCTGTTTTCGAGAAAATTCAAATTTTCATTGTTTGAGGTCTTATTTTCAAGAATACTCATTTTCAAATAAATACTTTTAAATCAGCCGATACTGAGCTATTTTTATTTTCAGCTATCATCTGCTAAAATAATCCCAAATATCAACTAATTTTCTCAAAATTTAATTTTCATTACATATTGCTACTCGATATGTCGTACTTGAAGGGATAAAGACAATAATTCGGATAATCGATATAGTGACGAAATATAGAAAGTTCACAATATTGACTTCGGTAAAAAGTAAAACTTAAAAATCGAGAGTGTATTTATTTAACAACGATTTACAGTACAGTTGATACGTACAATATGTATTTTGTATAATAAAGAAAAAGACTTATTTTGACACACGATTAACAAGTATCAACAGCTCCATATAAACGATATTTGAACAGTTTTTATACGAAGTGGTTGACACCTGACACTGAACAATAAAGAGGCCTCTGTTATCATTTATTATCTCAACATTTACTGTCTCACTCTGTGCAGTGAAGTATGTAAAATGTCGTACCTTCAACAAATCTATCCAGTCAATACGATTTATAGAGACGAAGGATAGGTCGTTTACGAATTATAGAGTGGACCTAGAGCTTCCTCAGTACGTAATAAGGAAGGGACCAAAATGCACTGTATTCATATGATTTATCACGAATTTCTTTAAGTGTCTCAGTACGAATTAAAGAGTTTTACAAATTATAGAGGCGTAAATGATTAAGTGACGCCTTAATTAAAGGATATTTTTTTTATTAATAAGATAGGAATAATTATTGTCAAAGTATATTTACTGTTCAATGAATTAAAATATTATAATTTTGTATTGCTGTAAATGACCTATTTTTTCTAGGAAACGATTATAATAATTGCAATAGAACTTTTGAAATATAATATTTTCGGGTTTAAAAAAATGATCTAGAGGAGTCTTTTTGGGATTTTTTTAAATTATAAAAAAAACTAAAAACGAGAGCCATATTAGTATCTAACTTAATAATCGAAAGTAAAATTTCAACAGAGTCAACCTCGCAACTTACATTGTTATAGTTATTGTAGAATCAGTATTGATTAGATTTCACAAATCATGAAAGATATCCTCTATCCAGATCCTGTTACCTTTCTCTAAAAAAAAAATCACAATATTCGTTGGGCCTAAGAGTAGTGTCATAGAATAAACATACTGCTCATTATTAAGAAAAACTATTCATTTCAGCATAATGAAAAATGTTGACAGATGACCATGACAACTTCTTTACCTACGTCCATTTCACTAGGCTTGCCCTACTATGACTCTATAACGGAGTGTTACAATATATAGTGTCACTAAAACCAAAGTTTTAATATTAAAGTTAATTCTTTGGCCGGGAATTATGAGACACCAAGTTTGATTATATATATAAGGGTGTGTATGTGCTTAAGCTTTTATAATTAACTTTTAATGCGTTTTTGATGCGTTTATAAATTTTGATTTTTACACATGAAACACAACTTTCTGTTAATAATCTATTTATTGCAAAATGATACTTTGTAGGTAAAAGTAATCATTGATTCATTCAGTTTAAAATAATGCATACAATTTATATTTTAATTGAATTTTTATATGTTATGACCATTTAAAAATTCAATTTGATTTTTGTCTGTACATTGATATTATTGTCTCCCTAACATAATAAATATGCAATAATCTAGATATTTTGGAAAATATAGATATTTTATGTTGACATATTTTAAAATTTTTATAGAATTTACTGTTCTTTCAAAAGATTTGTTTACTTTTATTTTTCAAACAAACATCACAACTGTACTTTATGTGTAAACAAGAGTCTAGTGTTAATAAACACTTTTTGTTTTGCATGTTGCGCCAAATGAAAAGTTTACCAGAACATTATACGTTTACAAAATTTATACACAAGTAATTGCACGAAACAAACCTACCCTGTTGTTGTTTCAAGCTTTTACTGCACTGTTTTTTTAATATTTGAATTATTTTAAATTGTCGAACTGAAACAATCAATTGTTTATTACGGCTTAGGTTTTGGAGCAAAATTCGTATTAGATGTCACATTTTAACGAAACTTTCGAAAAAATATTTTTTTAGAAGCAGTTCTACTAAACGAATGTAGATAGAATACAAAGTCAAATATGTTCAGATGAAAGAGATAAACAATGAAAATTTTTGAATATTATATTCTAACTCATTTATTGGTTTACAACTGTGTTTTTACAAAAGTTCTGTATTTAATCTATCTGCAGTAACCAGCGACCCAGCCAGGCTCTTTGTGACAGTACCCGCTGCAGCAGTTGCCTTGTGCTCCGCTAGGCTGACACTGGGAACACAGACACTTCACATTAGGTCATCAAAGAAACAGGTACAATTGAGTGATTACACTGAAAAACTATAATGTTAATATAACTATGAAGAATGAAAGAAATATTAAGTAATAATATTTCTTAAAAATTATGTCTTATGAATTTTTGAATTAGTTTGGCTAATCTGATTATGCTTTAAATCTATGCTAAAGTATCTATTTTAGAAAGACAAAAGTAGAAATCTACTCTACTCCTGTCGTAGTGTCGAGAAACACTCAGTAATCTTTTCGTTTTCTTTTGAAGTAAATCAGTTATCAAAAACCACGAAATATAACCTAATCTCTGACGATGTAACTTTTTGACGACAATACGCCACTTTTAGTTACAAAGTGAGATATTATAAGTTTATTTCAGTTGATATTATTTTGATAAAAAACTAGTGGCAAAACAATTATATAATTTTAAATAATACTTTCCCATTACTGTACCCCATCAGTCTCGACTCCAGAATAAGTATGGGAATTTAAATTGTGATATTAGGTCCTACAAAAAAATATTACATCCGTCAAAAATGGCTAGTTGCTCCTGAAAAGGTCACAAAATCAAGTAAAATTTTTTGAACAATCGAAAATACAACAATGTATTCTAACTGGCCTGTTTATGTTATTAATTTTCACGGTATTTTAAAATTTAAATGTTGGCTTTAACGTTGATTACGATGGTGAAATTTTTCAAAAAAAGTGTAAAATAAATTCTAAAAAAGTGATCTTATTGACAGAATCAGTGCTCATTTCAATAGACGTGATAATAGCTCCAATTTGACGAACAGCGACAATTTGCTGATAACGAGAATTACTGTTTCTAGTCTAAGTGACTAGATTTATTAACTCAATAATTGTTAAATGTACTTACAGACTATTTATAATGGTACAGAGGTACTATGTGAAAATATAATTTATTATTATTTTTAAAAAAAGATACTCGGAAACTGCACAGCCGAGTTGAACTTGTACAACTAAATTTATAATTTCACTTAATCGATTTTAATATTTGGTGTCACTGAAGATATGTAAATACAGATTTGCAAATTATAAAAGTCGAATATTTTTAACGAATTATGGGTAAAAAACGAAAAATGTCCCACATAAAAAATGTTCTGAAAACGTTTTATTTTCTGCCAGCGTTTGGGTACAATAAATACTTAGTAACTGGCCTACTTTGTAGAAAATTTATGAGCTTTAAAAATATTTCACTACTGTTTTTGAATTATTTTTTTTTAAAAATGAAAAAACCTACAAAATTGCATTTTCTACTATTACTAGGTTGGTAATTGTTATACAGATTATATGACAATGTAAACTTTACATGTAAATAAAGTCACAGAAACATAATGTTTTAAGTAGTTTTCCTAGTAGTTGCTACTTTGAGGTCATAACTTTGTTTCTTATTCTGTATCACAGTAATGTAACTTCTTTATAATTAAAGGTTTACATATGCTCTACCTACATTAACATAAATAAATTTTTAACAAAAAAAATAAAATCATATTGATCTTAAAGTTTACAATAACATTAATACGACTTGTGAATATTTAAAATTAATTAGTAAAAACATTATTGAATGGTTTGCTTCTAATAAAGCTGATTTTCAGCAAATACGAAATGCGTATCACATTTTCTATTCCATATTGCACATAAGGTGTCTTTTTTTTTAAATATACAGAAACATCAAATTATAGAATAAATATCAACTAATACCAAATTGTGCCGTAGTTAATTTTTTTTAATATATCAGGTGGAAGTCCCACAAAAATGTCTTTTAAAGTTTCACGAAAATAAGTTATTGTTGAAGAAAAGCGTTGGAAAATTTAAAAATGTTTAAGTAAAATAAAAGTTTTTCCCCAAAAAAATTGTCCACCTATTATATTAGTGTTTAACTTTCATTTAATAGTTTTTTTAAATAACTGTTACTTTATAACACAGAGCTGCAAAACTATCGTCGTATGTACTCACCCCATTGCCATTGCTTATACAGGCCACAGCCACGTCGAGGTTACACAGAACATAACAGCAAATCACCAACAAAAAAGCTACTTTACCCAACATGTTTGTTGTGCGTTTGTCTCTGAGATAGATCTCTCTGTTTGTACACTCACACAACGGTTATATATACAGTAAGTTTAGGCAAGAGGAAAGTAAATCAGGAAAATGTATGTCAATAGTTTTAGGAATTTCCTGAATATTTATTTGATATTCTAAAACTGGAATATACACATACATTTTAATTTCTTATGTAAAAATTGGAAATAAAACCTAAAATACAAAATATTGAAACAAATAATGGATCCGAAATATTATTTAAACAAAATTTAGTATAAAATGCAGTTTATACTTATTTATTTCTATAAGAATGAAAGTGTATGCGATATGACATTATAGAATCGCGGCACTTAATGTCTCGCTAATGTAATGGAAGCATATTTCCAAAAGTAAATTTCGCTTCTTATCCTTTTTGAAATTATAATTTCACCATCATAATAAGCAATAAAATCTGCATATATTACTTTTAAACTTTCACATTAAATTGAAAGGAATAAAATTAACCGATACGGTCGTTAAAAATATCTTAATTTGAAATGATTTTGAAAATTCAAAATTCAGTGTTATACAGCTTTTAATGATGATTACAATGGCGAAATCAGATTTTCCAAAAAAAAGTAATGTAAAAACGTTATGAATTTTTAAATATTTAAAATGGCCGCCATTATTAAACTGTTAAACGAATTTTACTGGTTAACAAGCTTTGACAAGTTGTTACTATAATCATTTTTGTGTCAAGTTTGAATCATATTATAAACAAATTTTTTGATCCCTCCAAAAGTAATTTATAGGTCCGAATCAGTGATCATTCAAGGTCCGGGTCTGCATCTTACTGTGATGGCTGCTCCAAAAGCCTATTTTCCCAATGGAAATTTTCAAATAATTAATAATGAAAACATGAATCCCTTTAATATTTGTGTACTTTCAATTAAATTCTTAAAAAAATGTAAATGTTAATTTACCCAGGCTAACTTTTAACTACGAAGATTATATTTTCCAAAAACAAATGTAAAAAGTTATGTTTTTTTTATATTTTGAAACTGTTGAGCGGATTTTATTGGTTAAAGAACTATTGCCGCATGCATAGGTAACTGAAAGGATGCCGTATATGCCACTCCATCAGCACGGGTCACTTAACACCCCAGAGGTGGCCAAAGAGAAATGAAAAATACAAACTAGTGTAGTGATAAGGTCGAGATAAAGAAGTTT
>CM040187.1:3242500-3245000 GCA_022606455.1 Callitettix versicolor
CGTAGGAAATTTGCTACCGCGAAAGTGCTACAAATAAATAAATACACACACACACACACACACACACACACACACACACACACACACACACACACACACACACACACACACACACACACACACACACACACATATATATATATATATATATATATATATATATATATATATATATATATATATACTCCTACTCTAATACATATGACATTTGTCCTTTTTTTTCTTTCTTTTCGGCTTAAAACGTTCTCTGATGTCTTTCCCCTGTCATTCCACAGATCGTGATCCAATCCTCTGTCTTTTACTTTCTTATCAATTCCTACTCTCCAACTAAATCTCGGCCTTTCTCTTTTTTGCTACCATGTGGTTTCCATTATAAAATCTGTTTGGAAAGTCGACAGATTTCCATCCTTTGGACACGACGAAATCATCGAATTGGCTTTGTCTTGATGTCGTGTACGATGGAGTGCTTCACATCCATGATTTCACAAAATCTTACATTTTTTTATTTCTTCCCATTTGGACCGACCTCTTGGGCGCTCTTCGCACTTTCTGCACCTGCAAGACATTTTTCTGTTTTTTGTTTCAGTGGCCATACTTCGCTTCCATATGACATTATACTTTTTGTAATTGTACTATATATTCTATGTTAATTTATTTTTTATATACGTTAATCCCATATAATGCTGTTCGGTATCCTTATTGCTCTTCTTCCCAAAATATTCCGTTCTTTTATCGCTGTATCCAAGAGTCCATCGCTAGTAATTGTTATTCCCAATTGTAAGTGGTACACCCCTTGATTTTTGTGTCGTGTTCCAATAGAAGATTCCTGCTCTGCCTTCCAATGAACATGTACTTCGTTTTGTTTAGATTTACCTCAGATCCCCAAATATCATATTCCTTTATTAATTTCTTACTCATGTATCCTAGATAGTCATAATCCTGCGTTAGCCTATAACTATTTGGTGTTCTGCAAAGAAGAGGTGTATAAAGTGTGGACGAGCTTGCTGCTTATTGCTCGTAAAAGAATGGTATTATATCGGTGAGAAGTGATAAGAAAAGAGTGAATCCAAGTATTTGTGTCTTTTGTACCAGATAGACTACCGGAGCAAGTTGTCTTTTACATCCCACAGACGCCCGGGGAAGCTACATAGCTTGGCACTATGTAGTCGGCCGGGAGAAGTCTTTAGAATAAGAAATAATTTTCAAGTAAATTAGTATGCAGATACTGTAATTCAAAGTCAAGAGTTTTTACAAGTTTTTTGATAAATAAATAATAATTTTATATAAAGCTTAAGTGCTTTAGAATTAGAAATAATCAAGGGCTAAAGTTTTGTTTATTGTCGTCACTTGAGGTTGTTCTTTCAATTATCGATAACTTCGGCTGCATCGAGATAAAAATCTACAGTGATATCAATCAACTTCAGTGTCCAACAAGAGAGAAAAACTATAGTGTACTTCAAGTAAAATTATAGGATTATATTAACTTGCCAGGAAAATTTAAAGAACTCTAATGACTTTACATTGTAATTAAAGAGCACGAGCGTAAAATCAGTGGAAGTAATTCTGTACATTTAAAGAAATTACGAGTATCATAAAATAAATTATACATTTCAACAGTTGGCAATATGAAAAGTAAGTTTGTGTATATAGTAGTATAATTATTCAAATTGTTATTAATAGTTTGTAGAGATCTTAGTAAACTTAAAGTGACTTTATTTAAGGTTATGATTCGTTTGTGTTCAAATAAATTAATAAATTTTATTTATCATCAAAGACCATTACTGTGTACTGTGTAAATTATTTGTTCATAAACATTACTTTACACTTCAATTAGTTTAAATTTTCGATTAAAGTGTTTTTAAATTAAATTTAAATGAATTTTTGTAACAGAATTTATGTTATATTGACACGGAAAGTAGTAACCGTTATATATATATATATATATATAAAACGATCCCTCAGAAGGTGACTTAAAGATCAAGATGGATGCTCATTTCAAGGTGCTCATTCTACGTCTTACCCTAATAGCCGCTTCAATGTCTCCTATTTCAATGGAAATTTGCTAATTAATTTCCTTATGAATAATGAAACATACATTATCATTCCTTGTTAACTCAAATTAGCTTACAAGGAAGAAAACAGTATTATAAATAAATGTACGTGTATGTTAATTCAGTTAATGTTACGAGGAAACGACTTTGTGATAACTGTGTTGTCATTAAACCTAGGTCACTGCGCACAGCTGACTATGCCCCGATTCACATCAATGTTATTTAACTGCTTGATAAGTCGCCGAAATGCTGTTGCAATGAGGAAACAATGCGTTTTTTTTAATTTAACGTGTGTTTGTACATATCTAGCTGTGTTTTTGCACCGCTTCCTTTTTCTCTATCACTAACACACAAAAAATCTATCTTATATTTTATCTGTATTTGTAGAATAAATGATTGGTGAAGGTCGAAACCAGAACTGAGTAACAAAGTGTTAATGCAAATTATTT
>CM040187.1:3252500-3327500 GCA_022606455.1 Callitettix versicolor
AAAAATTGAAAAAATATTTTGTCTGTTTTCATATTGGCTATCGATCAAAATTTTTAAATTAAAATAACATGAAATCGAAGAGGTTTACAAAATATTCTGAAAAAATTAGTTTTTTTACGAATGTAATAATGTTTGTTTCGATAAATCATCCGATATAAACACTGAGCACTTTTCTCAGACATAATGAATGTTTTATTCTAATAATAAATCATTAATTCAAAGATATTATAAAGGATATTTTGCCAGTTTTAAAACAGCCAATTTTCAAAAATAATAACATAGTTTAAAATAATAATAAATAATTACGATGGTGAGTTCATAATTTCAAAAGGAGTAAGACAAAGAAAAGGACTTTTAAAAATACTCTGCTATGACGTCAGCAAGACCAGTTGCGTGCAGATATTATTTATATGAAAAATGGTTTTAACGCGTTTTTCAGGCACAAAAATTGTAAATAAAACATTTTTTTTCAAATATTTTTAACGATTTTGAACAAATTTCTCTCAAATATACTTGTAGCGCACAAACAAAACAATATGGATTGTATAGCCTTAAAAAATTAGGTTTAAGAGCTACCAAAAAAATTCTGTGAAGTCAATTTTATTTTTTTGATTAATTTATTCAGTTCTGTTTATATTTTCGTCATATTTAACTATTCGTGATACAAGTCAGTGTAGCAAATTTGAATAAAAAACGTTACGGTGTGGGAGTGAGAAGGAAAGAAGAAAAATAAACCCTGACCTACATCGGGTTTTTCGATTAAAAAATCTAACGTAATTTTCTTTTATTCGAAATTTGACACACTGACTCTAGTTTTAATTTTTTAAGTAAGACTGTATACAAAATCGACGAAATTATTTTGAAAAATTAGGCCTATATTTCGAAGGGGTTTTCAAAAGAGATTTTTTGTGTAATTACTGACTGCGGGGAAGTTTTTGTAATGTTTAGAAATTGTTTTTATATGAAAAATCATTAGGATCAATAGGCAAAACCAAAAGCCCTTATAATTCTTCGAGTTGTCCGTTTTCCACATTATCATTCGTAAAAGAAAAGACCGATCACTAATAACATCATAATTTGGCGAAAATGATCTGTGTAGCGGCCCAAATACAGGAAAAATACAGTACGTTGATGACAAAAATATTAAATCTTAAGGGCAAAAATGATTTATATTTTTATCTAGTGTGGCATACCATTTAAAACTATTAGTTATAGGCTACTACTGATTCCGAAGATATACAAGGTGCTACCCAAAAGTTCTGGGAATTTTCCCATAAAAATAAAATACCTTAACATTACTCTTAATATCAAACTGTCTCCTTCAAAATAGTAAACTTGGTCATAAATACAATGTTTTTCTATGATTCTACGCAGCCCTGGAAGTTTGCAATTGTAATTGTTCCATTCTGCAATTCGGCCTGGGTCTCCTTAATTGTATCAAAACGACGGGAAAAACAGAAAAAAGTCAGACAAACAGGTGGGGGAAACACTAGCGTGTTTTTTTGAAGCCAAAAAATTCTCAACGATTAGCGATTTGTGCGCAGGCGCGTTGTCACGGTGGATAACCCAGCTCTTTTTCTCCAACTGTTTTGAAAGTTTACGCCCAATGTTCTCACGTACCCGCTTCAAAACTTCACAGTAAAACTTTTCATTGACAGTTCGGCCAGGTGGGACAAAATCCTTGAGGATAATGCCTTTAATGTCAAAAGAAACAATCAACATGTACTTCACGTTACTGCAAACTTGTCGTGCTTTTTTGGCCGCGGTGAATATATCAACTTCCCCTGCGACGGTTGCTGCTTAGTTTCAGAATCATAACCGTAAAGCCATTTCTCATCACCGGTTACGACGTTTCAATGAAAAAATGAGTTATTGGACCGTTGTGGTAAGATCCAGACCTATGACTTTGAAATGAGCACCTGTCCGAACTTCTACATAATTTTTGAGGGGTGGTTAAATTTGTGTGTGTGTGTGTGTGTGTGTGTGTGTGTGTGTGTGTGTGTGTGTGTGTGTGTGTGTGTGTGTGTGTGTGTGTGTGTGTGTGTGTGTGTGTGTGTGTGTGTGTGTGTGTGTGTGTGTGTGTGTGTGTGTGTGTGTGTGTGTGTGTGTGTGTGTGTGTGTGTGTGTGTGTGTGTGTGTGTGTGTGTGTGTGTGTGTGTGTGTGTGTGTGTGTGTGTGTGTGTGTGTGTGTGTGTGTGTGTGTGTGTGTGTGTGTGTGTGTGTGTGTGTGTGTGTGTGTGTGTGTGTGTGTGTGTGTGTGTGTGTGTGTGTGTGTGTGTGTGTGTGTGTGTGTGTGTGTGTGTGTGTGTGTGTGTGTGTGTGTGTGTGTGTGTGTGTGTGTGTGTGTGTGTGTGTGTGTGTGTGTGTGTGTGTGTGTGTGTGTGTGTGTGTGTGTGTGTGTGTGTGTGTGTGTGTGTGTGTGTGTGTGTGTGTGTGTGTGTGTGTGTGTGTGTGTGTGTGTGTGTGTGTGTGTGTGTGTGTGTGTGTGTGTGTGTGTGTGTGTGTGTGTGTGTGTTTTAGCACTCTCACGTTCGCATTTGGGCCGATTTCGTTAAAACGGCACAAAAATCGAATACGATAATAGCATGAACACGTTTATTGACCAACAAAATTTGTTTACCAGTTTTAAAATAGTGGATGTTTCAAAAGTTTAAAAATTCGTAACGTTTTTGCTTTGAATTGTTTCTAAAATCTAATTTGGAAACTGACGTTAAAATTTTCACGGCTGTCGGGGTTCATTTTTAAATGTATTTTAAAAGTTTAAAATCGTAATGTATGCAGATTATAATGTTTGTAAAATTCGAATTCCATCAAAGGTAAAAAGAAAAAATAAGAAAAGTACTTTTGGAACTTTGCTTCTATCATGTTCGCGTGACAGCTGCGTGCAGTAATTATTTTTGAATTTATTGATCTAAAAAAAGCGTTTGAAAAAACACCAACATTATGCGGTTGTTTACGCCGGTCTACCTTTAGCACAGTGGTAAGTAGAACAGCTGGGCTATTCAACGATTGGAACGTCATTTTTGTGTTTGGGCATCAAATCGTACACTACAAGCGGTACAGTCCGCGTAACGTGTACGTGCTTTAAAAATTACGTGATGGACCGTTTTATTGGACGTTTAAAACGATAAATGTTGAAAAAAGTTTTTAAATATGTTTGAATCAGCATACTTTCCTCGGTTGTTTTTTGAATTTATGTGTAACCCCAAAGCATTAATTTATTTACCAATTGGTAAGTCATATTACGGACCATGAACAATAACAACATTATTGTAATACTTTGTCAAAGTCAACATCGTTGCAGCATTTATGAAAATCCGGTCTGGCGAGAAGCCATTAATCACCGCGGGCCTGGTTACTTTTGTGATATGTTTCCTATTATAAGAAACATAATAAATGACTTCAGGTTCTGTTTGGACTACATATGCTCATCCATCATCAATGCGAAGTATTAAGAAAGGATGTTGAAAACAAATTTGGGTTAGTAATTCTGAAGACTAGAAGAAGTGGAAGATTTATTTTAATATTATATATACAAATAATAGCGGCATCACATCTCGGTACTAATGGCAGAGAATTACCAAAAAGAATTTCATTATTTTAACACAGACACTGGATCACACGTTTAAAGAATTAAGCTTAGGACATATTTTTCAACCTTTTAATGGTCTTTAACTCACATTATATAGGTTTCGAAACGTTACAGTTTCATCATCAGGCCGATGATTTATAACGATAAAATCAGTTTGGCTACATCACTACCATGCGACTGACTAAATTTTGTCGTTTTACGTGTTAATATAATCGTGTAATTGTGCAGTGTTGTGACAACCTCGCCAGAGGGATTTGACCTAAAGATGAAACTGTAACTTTTCGAAATATAAAGTACGTTAAAGACCACTGGACGGTAAAAAATAGGTCCTAAGCCTTAATTATTGAAATTATACATAAATCAAATTTCTATCTTACATCTTTGTATTACAACCTATACATATACCTACATATATTAGCGTTTTGAAAGTGCAAAGTACATTAGAAATATGAAAACTAGTCCTGATAATCGAAATTCTATTTTTAAAACAGATTTTCAACATTCAGAATACCAATTTATGCAGTTTTAATGCATGATTTCGATGATTAAATACTGTCCCTCGAAGAGTTTTACGCATTTTATCTTCCATTATTTTCCCATTTCTCCATTGACCATTTTGAAACTATACATACCTTTTAAAGAAGGTACCATAAAATAGTATGTGAGAATTGCATCTGATTGATGTTTGTAGAAACAAAATGGAGACCAAAATAAATAAATTCGATCCCTCTTAAAAATCTCACTGTACTGCAGTATTAAATCAGATTGATGAATAGTGTTAATTGTTTAACAGCTGTTAAATTACTTCCAGTTTAAATAGGTCTGATTTATGAAATGTGCATTACTATTTAGTTTTCTTTTATTAGTTTTTATCTAATTAATTCTTTTTAAATTAATAATTAAATAATAACGTATAAAACGTCATTTTTACACAGTTAACACTTGTCATAAACTAAATACTAAATGAAGTTGGACTGGGTAAGTAGTATGATGGATTTTAAAATAATATTAAATATTTATTATTCACATCTACCAAAATATAATAAAAGTATAAAACGTTACTGTTACACAATTAACACTTGACACAAAAATAAAAAAACTAAAATTTTGTTTGAAAAAAAAATAACAAAATCAGTTCTATACTTTATTTTGGCCGCCATTTTTTTTCTACAAACATCAGCCAGATGCAATTCTCACATACGATTTCTTGTACCTCCTTTAAAAAGTATGTATACAGTAGTTTCACAATGATCAATGGAGGATTAAGAAAAATAATGGATGATCAAATTCGTTAACTTCTTCGTAAGACACACTATTTAAATATACATATATTTAATATATATGTATAATATATATAATATTATATATATATATATATATATATATATATATATATAGGCTATATAATTATATAATATATAATATTTAATATATAATATATGTATTTAAAATAAATACATATATTTAATATTACGTTATATATATAAAGTGTATATATATATATATATATATATATATATATATATATATATATATATATATATATATATATAGCCTAAGTCAGGATCGGTAGTCACATTAGATATGGGTCTGGATATTACCATGATAGCCTCTTCAAAAGCTCGGTTTTCCAATGGAAATTACCCAATTATTTTTTTCTATATTCTAAATCAACCACGAAATTAGTGAATTTTAATTAGGAAATTGAGTTATTTGAGAACCCATCATGGTAAAACCCAGACTCTGGTCCATTAAAATGATCACCAGTTCTAACCTTTAGTCCTAATTTAAGTCGTTAAAAACTGAATTGGAAAAAATGCAAATTGAATCTGAAGGAGGTTTAAGGGTCATTTCCATTGTAGGCTACAATAATTTGAAAGTAAAATGCGCTAATTTATGCCGATTTGATTGAAACATGGCACGAGAACAACTTCTTCCTCAGCGAATTTGACCACCTGTTTCAAAGTAACACTGGCATAAATTACTTTTTTCCAAAATTGTCCATGTATTTTGTAAAGTAACTACAGTGTCATCGCTAATAAGATAAGTATATTACCCTGACTGTCTTCGGGTAGGGTTATCCATGACCATAACCGCTCCAATATAAATTAGCTCACAATCAGCTTAGTTCAAGAGAGCCGGCTTACACTTGTAATTGGATTTAACATTGCATTAGACTGACCATAGTAAGCAAAGTGTGAAATTGGAATTCAAAACCTCCAACGACTTACCCAAGCAAACGCCGATAATCTGAGACTTAATTTAATTTAAACTTAAATCATTTTTAACCTTTTACAGTAAACATTTTTACTTTATTTTTTATTTGGTTTGCAAGTGAAAATTACTTACTACTTTCGTGATATGTGTAAGTAAAGCAAAATTTAGAAGAAAAATAGTGATTATATAAAAATAGACTTTAATACTTTCAAGGATCTTTAAGTTTCAGGCCACTAAGAGTGTATTCACGAATCAACTAATAGTCAGCTGTCACCAGTGTGTGAAAAATAAGCCTTTAATATATAATGCATTAAGACTTTTTGTACTATAAAGAATTAGGCCGGGAAGCCACCAAATGCAGAGCGGAGCTGTGTTAAACTGAGACGAATGTAGCGGAGCTGAGCTGACTGAAGATGAACGGCAACCAGAAGCAGAGTTCAGTCAGTTTAAAGAACGCGTTTGTATCTTTTAAATCTACATATTTAGACTTACTTAAACGGATCTAAGAACAATTTTGTTTAAAAACCGTATCGTAGGCAACGGTGTTCTAGGTAACGAGAATTAATAATTTTGGGGGAGTGGTTAACGTGGTGGGGGAACGAAGTCAGCTAGACTCGAAGCTACGCGAAGCGGAGCCCAGCGATGCCGCATCACTTTTCAGTGGCTGCCCTTACATTGAGAACAATAGGTTAGGTTTTGATTGCGTAGTCCACCCCGCTCAGCACAACTCCGCTCCGCTTTTGATGATCGCCCGGCCTTAACCTTGAAGAAAATTTAAGTAAGATCAAATTAATTATTAAATATATAAATGAATAGTAATTCTAGTAAAATAAGATAAAATAATAAAATGTTTAATGAATTTAATCGAATATAATTAACTAAAAGGCAGTTAGTATAATGTATAACTGTTAATGTTAGGTATTTAGTTATATAAGATTAAATTGTGATTTTAAAAACTCATGTTTTGAAAATAATAAGAAATATTTTTGTAACTACGTGACAGATTGTTACATGCCTTAATTAATTTGAAATATCAAATATTCAATTGAATAAATTAAATTCAGTTAAACTGAATGTTAAACATTTAAGCATTATTAAATAATTATTTATTTAGTTAATAATTGGAAGAAATATTGTTTTCTTTTAATCGTATCTGACATCTTCGAGGTTCTTCTCGCTCCAAGTCTGAATAACGGAAGGAAGCTTTTGCTTCCTTGTTCCTTTTATAAACTTTGTACGACGCAACAGAAAGAGGCCTGGCTTGATATCGACAAGCCACAAATGTACACCTGCCCGACTGATTAGAGCCAATGAATTTTACAAAGGCTTTAGCACTATTGCATTCAGTTCGAACTAAATTGAGGACAGCCCTCTAAACATCAGGTAAATTACAAGCGTCTTCCTTTGCTTCTGTATTTCGATCCTCTCTGTAACAATCCTGGTCTTACAATTTCCGTTACTACGAGGGTTGATCAAATATAAACGAGACTGACTTTCTAAAAACTTTTCCGTTGGACATTGAACTCTAAAGGGTGGGGTTTCAGGTAGCCTGGGAGGTTTGGGACGGGCGTAGACGGGCAACATTTCCGTTCGGACCCTTCAGTATAAAACTATACAATGAGTGAGAGTGAAGTGCACGTTTCCGTGGAGCAGAGAATTATTATTAAGTTTTTGGCCAAGGATGGGGTCAATCCGACTGAAATCTTTCGTAGGATTTCAATACGGGGACAGGACCCTGTCAAGAGCTCGCGTTTTTGCTTGGCACAAGGAATTCGCCGAAGGACGGGAAGCAGTAGAAAACCTGAAGGCCTAATCACGATCGTCGGCCGGGAAGGTAATGGCCACTGTATTTTTCGACAATCAAGGCGCCTTTCACGTCGATTTCCTCCATCAACGACGCACAATAATGCACAATATTATTGCGATGTTTTAGAGGCCGCAAAACAGTCTTTTCGTAGGAAAAGGAAATCTAAACCGGCGAGAAACGTCATTCTTCTTCACGATAATGCCCGACCACATTCGGCGAACGCTACGAGGCTTAAACTCGATCAAATTGGCTGGGAACCAATGGAACATCCCCCATACAGTCCAGACTTATCACCCTGCGACTATCACCTGTTTGGGCCACTCAAAGAGGCGCTTGGAGGCCAGCGTTTCGAAGATGATTCTGCGGTGGAGACCTTCGTGCTCCAATGACTCAATGAACGCCCGAGAACTTTTTACGAAGATGGAATTAAAAAACTTCCAATCCGGTGGGAAAAATGTGTTACTCGTGCAGGAGACTATGTAGAAAAATAAGTTGTATCAAGAATAATTTGTAAGTAAGCAATACATTTTTTAAAAAATCAGTCTCGTTTATATTTGATCAACCCTCGTACCTGTCTTGAAATCTATTGTGTTGCCGGTTTCTCTATGATGCTGGTAGAGAGAGGAGTTGTTTTCTTGCTTTTTAATACCGTTGCTTCAATCTGACTGATTGAACCTATTAGAGCCCAATATCACTCTTAAAATAACACATGAAACGCTATAAAAGCAGCGGTTCTCCGTCTGATTTTGCTTCATGGTTGCTAAGAAGCCAGTCAGAATTGATGTAAGGTAATTTTGATATTATTGTAGTTATTCGAAGAGTTGTGTATATGGAAGCAATACACACAATACACAGCGCTTTGAGAGTATGTATAGATTCTAGTACCCAAAAGTAAAACAAAACTATACCAATCTAAAATACGAGGGTTGATCAAATATAAACGAGACTGATTTTTAAAAAAATGTATTGCTTACTTACAAATTATTCTTGATACAACTTATTTTTCTACATAGTCTCCCGCACGAGTAACACATTTTTCCCACCGGATTGGAAGTTTTTTAATTCCATCTTCGTAAAAAGTTCTCGGGCGTTCATTGAGCCATTGGAGCACGAAGGTCTCCAGCGCAGAATCGTCTTCGAAACGCTGGCCTCCAAGCGCCTCTTTGAGTGGCCCAAGCAGGTGATAAGTCTGGACTGTATGGGGGGTGTTCCATTGGTTCCCAGCCAATTTGATCGAGTTTAAGCTTCGTAGCGTTCGCCGAATGTGGTCGGGCATTATCGTGAAGAAGAATGACGTTTCTCGCCGGTTTAGATTTCCTTTTCCTACGAAAAGACTGTTTTGCGGCCTCTAAAACATCGCAATAATATTGTTCATTTATTGTGCGTCGTTGATGGAGGAAATCGACGTGAAAAATCGACTTGATTGTCGAAAAATACAGTGGCCATTACCTTCCCGGTCGACGATCGTGATTTGGCCTTCAGAGGCGCCCTGTCTCCCCTCTTCCGCCACTCCATACTTGCCTGTTTCGACTCGGGAGTGTAATGGTGAACCCATGTTTCGTCACAGGTGACAATCCGGTTTAATAATGCCTCACCATCTCGTTCAAATTGGATCAATAGTCGCTGGCAAATCTCCAAACGATTCCGTTTGTGAACGTCGGTCAAAATTCGTGGAACCCACCTTGCAGATACTTTGCTGAGTTCCAGGTTTGATGTAACGATTTTTTGAACGCTACCATAGCTCAACTGGAGTTCGTCTGCAATAAATCGCAGCGATATACGTCTGTCTTCGTCCAGGAGCTTCCGAACAGCATCAATGTTTTCGTCCGTGACGGAAGTGGTCGGGCGACGATCATGGCTAAGGTTTTCTACTGCTTCCCGTCCTTCGGCGAATTCCTTGTGCCAAGCAAAAACACGAGCTCTTGACAGGGTCCTGTCCCCGTATTGAGCCGTCAATCTACGAAAGATTTCAGTCAGATTGACCCCCTCCTTGGCCAAAAACTTAATAATAATTCTCTGGTCCACGGAAACGTGCACTTCACTCTCACTTATTGTATAGTTTTATACTGAAGGGTCCGAACGGAAATGTTGCCCGTCTACGCCCGTCCCAAACCTCCCAGGCTACCTGAAACCCCACCCTTTAGAGTTCAATGTCCAACGGAATAGTTTTTAGAAAGTCAGTCTCGTTTATATTTGATCAACCCTCGTAGAACATAAGCTTAGATATCTATGTCAGTGTTGAAGTACTAAAATCTATGAAGAAACACTCAAGACTGATAACCCCAGTGGTTTAAAATAAAATCTAAACTTTACCACTATGTCACCAAGAAAACGAAAAATCTAACAATAGCTGACAAATACCATAAATCAAAACAGGCGGTTAGAACTAAACAACTTATGACATAATATATAGGCTTATGTTCCATTTGTTAAGTTTATGTTTTTAGTTAGGCATTTGAGAACCATAGTTGATCCCTATAGGCTTACTCTTGAAGATTTGATCCCCATACTCAGTGTATTGTGTCCATTTACCATATACTGGTTCAATTAAATTGTACTACTATAGGCCTATTGAATTTTTAACGATTCAAAATACACGTATTAAGATCACGATCTACTCTTTTTGCCCTCTCTAGCTTTGCGTTTTATTATAACTGTTTAAATAACACCTTTTAAAATGAAATTCTTTAAAAAAACGTTATTAAACACTTAGAAATAGAAAAAAAGACTTTGAACCTTATGCGGTTAGAGTAACAAAAAAACGGTTAGGTTACGGCGATGATAACCTGAACGGTTTTTCGCCGGAAAAAAAAAGTAACAAAAAAATATCAACATAACCCATGAAAGTAGTGACTGTAGCAACTGTATTAAGATCCGAGTTTCAGCCAGCTGTTATGCGAACTGACCTACGAGATATCCCAAGACAAAATAATGGAACTTTCTCATATGTTACAAAATTAATTGCGTCATAAAACTATAATCAGCTGTTCCACAGCAACTGCTCAATCCTCTTTTACAATAAGTGAATGATTTTAATGGCATTGATAATCAGCTGTTTTTATACTTATTATTTTAAATTTACAACAAAGAATAAAGAGCACATTATTTAATAAATCGTTTTTGGTTACATTGAATGTAACACGAGTATCAAAATATTACGAAAATATTCCAACTCAGAATGTTGTTTAATATTTTCATTCTACTGATTATGGTAAACTGTTCAATGTCTCTTTCTTGTTATAAATTTCAATGTACTCTTGGTAAATGTTCAGATAAAGAAACAAAAGATTGCTCTTCGGATAATTCGTTTTGTTACAAGTCAATCACAAATGTATTCGGTCAAGAAAACCCTACACAAGCACATGGCTGCATTGATGGTAGTGTCAAAATGTTATTTCCAAAAATAGAAATTGGCTGTCATTCAATTTTTCCATTAGGTGTTAATACAACCTTTTGTTTCTGTGATACAAATCTTTGCAATTCATCAGTTAATTTAAGTGCAAACATCTTCATAATTATGTTGATTTTAATTGCTTTCAAATTTTTGTAGAAAATGTTGATTTATCTGAAATCATGTTGTTTACGTGTTATGTTATTTATGCCATTATTATTACAGATCAATAGATATGTTCACAATAATTATGTTATTTATTAAAATATAACCTATAATTAATAAACCTACTACATTTTTTTTAGAATGTGTTAACTTTTAATTGATTTCATTGTATTTTAGGC
This sequence comes from Callitettix versicolor, assembly GCA_022606455.1. Classification (NCBI taxonomy): domain Eukaryota; kingdom Metazoa; phylum Arthropoda; class Insecta; order Hemiptera; family Cercopidae; genus Callitettix; species Callitettix versicolor. The sequence continues at coordinate 3,263,852 of CM040187.1, forward strand.
TACTTTTAATATTTGTAAGGTTTTGTATGTTTCTAAAAGATAATAAAGTTTTAATAGGCCTATTAAATAATTTTAGTTTTTTCATCATATTTAGTTGTGTAGTTTAAATTATAAGGATTTACTATGTACAACACAGGTGAAAAATTCATGAAATGTTTGACTTTGGTTTGCCTATAACCCGTGACTAATTTTTTAAGACGTTTTTGAAGCCGCTTGTACTAATAGACTAGTGTGACTATTGCAATCCAAAAGTTTTGTTTCTTAAAAATTTTCATATGGCATATGTGATTTACTGCATGTGATATATAAAGAAACATTTTTACGCTCTCAAAAAAGGGCTGAGTAACGATTCCTTTGAAAATCAGTATATTATTTAATGAAATAGGTTCCACAAAAGATGACTAAATAATTTGTTTTAAAAACATTATTATAGATAACTAAATTTTACCACTGAAATGCACATATTTAAATTCCGCAAACAACTAAGTCAGATTTGATGAGGCAGAGTTATTATTAATAGAAAACAATGTTTTTTTACAAATTAATATGATAGTTCAAGTCCAAATGAAATATAAATTATCGGTCAACAGAAAAACAAGGTGGCCGTCATACAGAAATTAATACACATTTCGAAGTGGAAATATGATTTAAAAAGGTTACTTAAAATAAAATAAAGCATACAAAATTATTTTTGATGGCGTTAAGAAATTTTTTATAATCACTTTCAAGGAAACATAATTTTTAAGAAAAAATTTAATTCTCTGATATCCTTACGTTAATTCAGATGTTTACCCATTTTTATTAAAAAAAAAAGTTAAAATTCCATTGCTTTTAATCATTCCAATTGAACTTTACCAAATTTAGCTCATAAGTAACTAAACAAAGCGTATGTGTTACCATATCCCAAAAAGTGGACTAATTTCTCAAAATCGTTTAAATATATTTTTTTTAATTTCGGACATCTTAATCTTAATATATAAATACTAGCTGTTACCCGTCACGGCTTTGCCCGCTATCATAATATACATTAAAGATAATAACATTTATAGTCGATTTTGAAAATCAGAATAACTTTATTTCAGTTTAATGTATTTCTGTACACAATATTGTAAGATTTATGGTTTTTGGCCAATACGTATAAACTTCTGCTACTCGACACTCTAGAACAGGCAACATATAACTGACCGTGGGAGATGCACGGAGTTCCCAAATGTATTCCTGGTACTCTTAATGCCTGACCCTGCGACTTATTAATTGTAACTGATCACCTGCGGAAAACATTTTTTAAAAGAATACATGCGATTTTAAGCCAGTTTTTACGGAACTATACTCACACGATGTTACTGTTTACATTGCATTGAAGATACTATTATTCCTTCTCTGATTTACCGGACATAAGCATTCTTGTTATGTACGTGTACTTATTGCTCATGCGCGATACAGAATCTGACAGGCATTACTAAATTTTATGTTTTATTACTGTGTTTGTGCTTGTTAACGAAACATATTTAAAATGGCCGCTACTTGGGTTTTTAGGTTGGAATTTCGGTCGTGTTGTCGAATTTCTTATTAACCATGGCATCTTTAAAGAATCGTATTCGTGTTCAAAGTGCAGCAATATTTGCATTATTAATAAAGAAAAATTATCGTTTTATTGAAACCGTGTACGACGGAAGCAAAAAATGTCATCAACTTTTTTTCACGTATCACCGTATTCGGCCAAACAACCGTGTCAGTTAGGTTATGGAGTTTTTTTTTAATAAAGGTTTTTTTTAACGCATCACTGTGTTAGGCCTAACAAACGTGTTAGTTAAGTTATGGAGTATTCTTAAAAAAATATATAAAGTTTTTTTCACACATCACCATGTTAGGCCTAACAACCGTGTCAGTTAAGGTATGGAGAACTCATTAAAAAAATGAAATTTTTTTTCACACATCACCATGATAGACACAACAACCATGTCAGTTAGGGTATGTAGCATTCTTTTAAAAAATAAAAAGTTTTTTTCACGCATCACCATGTTAGGCCTAACAATCGCGTCAGTTAAGGTATGGAGTACTCATTAAAAAAATGAAGGTTTTTTTCACACATCACCGTGATAGACGCAACTACCATGTCAGTTAGGATATGTAGCAGTCTTTTAAAAAATATAGTTTTTTTCACGCATCACTGTATGCGTTGTTAGACCCAACAACCGTGTCAGTTAGTTTATAGAGTACTCTTAAAAAAATAGAAATAAAGGTTTTTTTTAATGTATCACCGTGTTAGACCTAACAAACATGTTAGTTAGCTTACGGAGTATTCTTTAAAAAAATATATAGTTTTTTTCACACATCACCATGTTAGGCCTAAGGATGGAGTACTCTTTAAAAAAAATGAAGGTTTTTTTCACACATCACCGTGATAGGTCCAACAACCATGTCAGATAGGATATGTAGCATTCTTTAAAAAAATATAAAAGTTTTTTTACACACCACCATGTTAGGCCTAACAACCGTGTCAGTTAGGTTATGAAGTATTCTTTTAATAAAATGGGTTTCTTATCACCCAAAACTCGTGTTAGACATATTTTTATTGTTTTACCTATCTACAACACGCCCCAGTAGCATTTTCTGTTGGCCCATTGTTGGTATTTTGTTTTCACACACTGTTGGGCAACGGTTAAAATTGGCACAAATTCCTACCAATTAATAATGAACCAAATCCCAAAATAGGGCAATAAATAAACATCACCAAAAACCAACAAAGAAATTGTTGGCCCAACTTACTCCCAACAGTTACCCAACTAACTTTCAATCGTAACCCTACTAATTACAAACATGTTTAAAGTGTTATATTTCTATTCAATTGATTAGTAAACTTAATAGTAATCATAACTTCTCTACGTTCGCAAAACATATTTGAATACGTTTTATTATCAACAAAGTAGAATATTCCTACTCGAAGTAATATATATTATGTAACCTACTTTAGCTTTTCAATTATATATTATAATGTACATACTATTTCGAGTAAGATTACATAATGAATTTCATAAGAAAAAATATTCAAATGTATTCGTGAACGTAGAGAAATTATGAATACTATTAAGTTCATTAATCAATTAAATAAAATATAATATTTTTAATATATTGGTAATTATTAGGGTTAGGCCTACTATTGAAAGTTAGTTGAGTAACCAACATAGCATATTTCATTACTGAAACAAGGTTATTTTATAAAAAGAGACAAAATTCACACAAACAAAATTTATTTAAATGACAATTGTGAAAAGCCAAGTCAAAAAAAAGCACTATAGCACCAGATTACGATTATAACTGTACTGTACGTATAGAACCGTGCAAATATGACTGATGTTTGCAAGTAAAGAACCAAACGAGTAACTGACATACTTTCACTTTTCCACAGAGTTGGCAATATTTCAAATAATAAGTACTTCATAAAATCATCCATAGTAAATTATTAGAGTTAAGTAGAAATAAAATAAGATTTTTTTTTAATTTTTAATCATTGTAACACTACTGTTTATAGTAATTAAAGATATAATATTATTCTGTTCACAATTATGCTAAACAAAATGTGTTCTGTTGTTGGCAATTCTGTGTGTCATCACGTGCACTTGTACTCTGCAGTAAATTTTACAACATCGATTAAATACTATTATACTAACGAATAAGACAGTATTTTTAAACTTTTGGAATAATTATACCCTATTTAATTTACGACATATTTATTTTAACAAAATATTTCTTATATTTTCGGTCAACTAAGAAAAAGAAACATTAATGTTGGGCCAACAGCAGAGGTTTTCATGAATGTAACAGTTGGTCTAGCAAACAAACAGCTCGTTGGCCCATTGAAGATAATTCGTTGCCGTATTAACTAACCATTGCCAAACTTTGTCGACAAAATCCCAACATTGGGCCAACAATGTGTGCTACTGGGGCGTTACCGACTTTTGCGCGATAGCAATTTTGAGGTTATGTTGGTCACTTTTATTTTTGATTTTTATCGTACTTCTCGTGGTTTTCGCGCTTTTATATTTTGGATTCTTGCTTTTGGGCACAAAGAGTTTTAGTAACAAAAATATCGAAAAATCCAGGACATGCTACACTGCATATTTACCATTTTTTTCATATAATGTAATTACATATATATATATATATACTACCTTACAATTAAAGTATCCTAATAAAATTGTATATGTCATATACATTTACATTTCTGCGTCAAAAACATTGAAAAGTCTTAAATAAGAAACACCAGATTGTGATTATTTGATCTAATGAAACTTAAAATAACAAAACTACAAACAATAAAGCAAACCAGACTTTCATAAAGAGAAAATACTTACAATTATAGTAATTTTTAACGTATCGTAATCTGCACTCTGCTTAGGGATTTTTTTACATTTAATATTGAAAATTCAATACAAAGTAACAAATTAGAGTCAGTTTTGACAAAAATTTTAACTAAAATAATTTAAAAATGTAACATTAAAAGCAATAATTTTGCAATAAATAAAACACGGATTAAGATTCTTAAAATGGGATTAGAACTATATCAATCATAGGTACCTAAATTTCATGTCCAGTAAACAGTACTTAAACATAACTGCAGTTAACACATGCCACAAAACTAAATACTACATAATTATTTTGGGCTAGGTAAGTAGTATAATGACGTTTTGTAAAACAGGAATGTGTATCTCAGATACTTAAACCATATTCGTACCAAATTTCATCTCAATAGCTCCAGTGATTAAAGTGATTGAATAACAAACAAACACACAAACTTCCAGAAATATAATATGACTAGCTGTTACCTGTTGCAGCTTTGCCTGCAATTATAATGTAGGCAATAAAATTTATAGTCGATTTTCAAAATCAGAATAGGTCATTTCATTTTAATATATTTCTATTCACAATATTATACGATTTATGGTTTTCGGCCAAGAAATCTACATTTTTGCTACTCGATACTCTAAAACAGGGTCCTGTCATATTTTAATAAAATACAGTATTATTAAAAAGTCACTATTATTCAATTAAACTGGAATAGTATTGTGTTTATCTCAGGTACCTAAACCGTGTTCATACCAAATTTAATCTCAATTGGTCCAGTAGTTATTGTGTGATTGAATAACAAACAAATAAACAAAAACAAACTTTCAGAAATATAATATGATTACCTGTTACCCGTCACGGCTTTTCCCGCAATCGTAATATACATTAAAGATCACGCATGACCGTGTTAGGACCAACAACCGTGTCAGTTAGGTTATGGTGTATTTCTTTTTTAAAATAAAGATTTTTTAACGCACCACCGTGTTAGTTAAGTTATGGAGTACTCTTTAAAAAAAATTAAGGCTTTTTTCCTGCATCACCGTATTAGGCCCAACAACTGTGTCAGTTAGGTTCTGGAGTACTTTTTTTAAAAAATAAATAAAGGTTTTTTTAATGCATCACCGCGTTAGGCCTAACAACCATGTTAGTTAACTTATGTAGTATTCTTTAAAAAATATATAAAGATTTTTCACGCATCAGCATGTTAGGCCTAAAAAACGCGTCAGTTAAGGTTGGAGTACTCTTTAAAAAAAATAACGGTTTTTTCACACATCGCCATAATAGGCCCAACAAACATGTCAGTTAGGATATGTGGATTCTTTAAAAAAATATAAAGGTTTTTTCACACATCATCGTGATAGGCCCAACAACCATGTCAGTTAGGATAGGTGGTATTCTTTAAAAAAATATAAAGGTTTTTTCACACATCATCGCGATAGGCCCAACAACCGTGTCAGGATATGTAGTATTCTTTAAAAAAATATAAAGGTTTTTTCACGCATCACTGTGTTTGTTAGGCCTAACAACCGTGTTAGTTAAGTTATGGAGTACTCTTTAAAAAAAATATAACGGTTTATTTTCATGCATCACCTTATTAGGCCAAACAACCGTGTCAGTTAGGTTATAAGTACTATTAAAAAAAAATTAATAAAGGTTTTTTTAACGGATCACCGTATTAAGCATAACAACCATGTTAGTTAGCTTATGGAGTATTCTTTTTAAAAAATTTAAAGTATTTTTCATGCATTACTATATTAGACGTAACAACCGTGTCAGTTAAGGTTTCAGTACTATTTAAAAAAATAACGGTTTTTTTCACACATTACCGTGATAGACCCAACAACCGTGTCACTTAGGATAAGTGGTATTCTTTAAAAAAAATATAAAGGTTTTTCACGCATCACCGTGTTAGGCCTAACAGCCGTGTCAATTAGGTTATATAGTATTCTTTAAAAAGTAAAGGTTTTCTTCACACATCATCGTGATAGGCTCAACATCCGTATCAGTTATGTTATCTAGTATTCTTTAAAACTATATAAAGGTTTTTTCACGCATCACCGTGTTAGGCCTAACAACCATGTCAGTTAGGATATGTAGTATTCTTTAAAAAATATAAAGGTTTTTCACGCATCACCGTGTTAGGCCTAACAACCGTGTCAATTAGGTTATGTAGTATTCTAAAAAAAAATAAAGGTTTTTTTTCACACATCACCATGATAGGCCCAACAACCGTGTCAGTTGGGATATGTAGTAGTCTTTAAAAAAATATATAGGTTTTTTCACGCATCATCGTGTTAGGCCTAACAACCGTGTCAATTAGGTTATGTAGTATTCTTTAAAAAAATATAAAGGTTTTTTCACGTATCATCGTGATAGGCCCAACAACCGTGTCAGGATATATAGTAGGTTATTTTTTAAAAAAATGTAAAGGTTTTTTCACGCATCACCTTGTTAGGCTAACAACCGTGTCAGTTTGGTTATGAAGTATTCTTTTAAAAAATTGGTTTCTTATCACCCAAAACCCGTGTTAGACGTATTTTTATTGTTTTACCGATTTACAACACGTTACTGATTTTCGCCGGGTAGCAATTTTGAGGTTATGTTGCTCACTTTTATTTTCGATTTTATCATACTTCTCGTGCTTTCATATTTTGGATTCTTGCTTTTGGGCATATAATAAAGCATTTTAGTAACAAAAATATCGAAAAATAAGGATATGGTACACTGTATATTTACCATTTTTTCATATAATGTAATTACACAAATATATATACTACCTCACAATTGGCACTCTGTGTAGGGATTTTTTTACATTTAATATTGAAAATTCAATACAAAGTAAAAAATTAAAGTCAGTTTTGAAAAAAAAATCAACTAAAATGTTGAAAATGTTACATTAAAAGCAATAATTTTGCAATAAATAAAACACAGATTAAGATTCTTAAAAAAGGATTGAATCTATGTTCATCTCAGGTACCTAAATCTCTGGTCCAGTAAATAACTTACAGTTAACACATGCCACAAAACTAAAAACAAATAATTATTTTTGGCTGGGTAAGTAGTATAATGACGTTTTGTAAAACGGGAATATGCCTATGTATATCTCAGATACTTAAACCATATTCGTACCAAATTTCATCTCAATTGGTCCAGTGGTTAAAGCGTGATTGAATAACAAACAAACACACAAACTTTCAGAAATATAATATGATTAATAATTAATAATATGACTAAGATAAGATTAAGATAAGATAAGATTAAGATTAAGATAAGATAAGATAAATATAAATATTAATATTAAGATAATAATATCCTGAGTGATTAACCAACGTGCAGCCAAAACTAAAATAGCTAAAGACTTGATATTTTGAGGCGCGGTGTATTCATTTTACGTTAAAAATGAATGAATTAATTAATCAACTTAGAAGTAAAGGCGTACAAAGAAAAGATTTTTTAAAAGCATTTCTAAAGAAAACAATTCCCTTTTCAGAGTTCCCTTTTCTTTCGTAAGATTTATATATTTTCATAACAGCTGTTGAGTAAAAACAAAAGTATAATTTTCATAACAGCTGTTAAATAAAAACAAAATTATAAAATAATTAAATTTAATTATTGTTATATAACATTTCAAGTAAATAAATTTAATTAAACAGATATTTTGTGCAATGTACAGGGATTTCGCCTAATAGATTGTAAAATATTCGTGGTTCTAGTCAATGTAACAATCTGTTCAGTAAGTTCTAAAAACCAAAAAATAAATACCGTCCTGAAATAATTTTTTCGTAATCTTTAAATTTCTGTTATTTTAAATTTGTTATACTGTCTTGAATTATTTATCGTAAAATATCAAAATTTGTACACAATAGAAAGTACATTTTTTTAAAAAATTATGCCGATTTTTTGAAGCGAAGTTTTTAATGTTAGCTTTGGCGTGAGGAGTATATAGAAAAAAGTCTGCCGAACGGAAGAATGTAACGAAAATATGGAATGAACAAGTAAACGAATTTCGTCTATATTTCTCTTTCTTTTTCACTCCTTTTCAGTAACACTACACGTGTATTATATGCTTTGGTTTAGGTATTTTTCTTTAGCTGAAGAACACGTGCACGTTGTAACCGTTTTTAATACATTCGAAATTAATATAAACTTTTATAATAATTGTTGTTAATATTGCTAGTTTTTAACCACATAATCTGAAATTTTGTATAGCCTATCAGCTGTTTAATGAGATCAACTGATCGTTACGAATTAATGTAAAACAACTGATCTTTTACTATAAATACAGTACATAATACCTAAGCTAGGTTCATATATTTATTTATTTAAACAAAACAAGATATTTGTGAACATATTTTCAAACTAATGATATAATCAGCAAAGATATCATTAAGAAAAGCTTCGCTTCTCTCGGTAACTCCCCTAGTTGCACACGTGTACTTTTAACATGTATCATGTTTTAGGGCCAACATCAAAACATTGATTTTGTGGGATGCGTGATGTGAGGAACATGTTTATATTGATATATAACTGTATATTTTGCGCGTCGTAAGTTTCAAAGTAAATTAATTATATTTTATGGGATGCGTGATGTGAGGAACATGTTTATATTGATATATAACTGTATATTTTGCGCGTCGTAATTTTCAAAGTAAATTAATTATATTTTGTGGGACGTGTGATGTGAGGAACATGTTTATATTGATATATAACTGTATATTTTGCGCGTCGCAAGTTTCAAAGTAAATTAATTATATTTTATGGGATGCGTGATGTGAGGAACATGTTTATATTGATATATAACTGTATATTTTGCGCGTCGTAATTTTCAAAGTAAATTAATTATATTTTGTGGGACGTGTGATGTGAGGAACATGTTTATATTGATATATAACTGTATATTTTGCGCGTCGCAAGTTTCAAAGTAAATTAATTATATTTTGTGGGACGTGTGATGTGAGGAACATGTTTATATTGATATATAACTGTATATTTTGCGCGTCGCAAGTTTCAAAGTAAATTAATTATATTTTGTGGGATGCATGATGTGAGGAACATGTTTATATTGATATATAACTGTATATTTTGCGCGTCGCAAGTTTCAAAGTAAATTAATTATATTTTGTGGGATGCGTGATGTGAGGAACATGTTTATATTGATATATAACTGTATATTTTGCGCGTCGCAAGTTTCAAAGTAAATTAATTATATTTTGTGGGATGCGTGATGAGGAACATGTTTATATTGATATATAACTGTATATTTTGCGCGTCGTAAGTCTCAAAGTAAATTAATTATATTTTGTGGGATGCATGATGTGAGGAACATGTTTATATTGACATATAACTGTATATTTTGCGCGTCGTAAGTCTCAAAGTAAATTAATTATATTTTGTGGGACGCGTGATGTGAGGAACATGTTTATATTGATATATAACTGTATATTTTGCGCGTCGTAAGTCTCAAAGTAAATTAATTATATTTTGTGGGATGCATGATGTGAGGAACATGTTTATATTGACATATAACTGTATATTTTGCGCGTCGTAAGTCTCAAAGTAAATTAATTATATTTTGTGGAACGCGTGATGTGAGGAACATGTTTATATTGATATATAACTGTATATTTTGCGCGTCGTAAGTTTCAAAGTAAATTAATTATATTTTGTGGGACGTGTGATGTGAGGAACATGTTTATATTGATATATAACTGTATATTTTGCGCGTCGCAAGTTTCAAAGTAAATTAATTATATTTTGTGGGACGTGTGATGTGAGGAACATGTTTATATTGATATATAACTGTATATTTTGCGCGTCGCAAGTTTCAAAGTAAATTAATTATATTTTGTGGGACGTGTGATGTGAGGAACATGTTTATATTGATATATAACTGTATATTTTGCGCGTCGCAAGTTTCAAAGTAAATTAATTATATTTTGTGGGATGCGTGATGTGAGGAACATGTTTATATTGATATATAACTGTATATTTTGCGCGTCGCAAGTTTCAAAGTAAATTAATTATATTTTGTGGGATGCGTGATGTGAGGAACATGTTTATATTGATATATAACTGTATATTTTGCGCGTCGTAAGTCTCAAAGTAAATTAATTATATTTTGTGGGATGCATGATGTGAGGAACATGTTTATATTGACATATAACTGTATATTTTGCGCGTCGTAAGTCTCAAAGTAAATTAATTATATTTTGTGGAACGCGTGATGTGAGGAACATGTTTATATTGATATATAACTGTATATTTTGCGCGTCGTAAGTTTCAAAGTAAATTAATTATATTTTGTGGGACGTGTGATGTGAGGAACATGTTTATATTGAAATATAACTGTATATTTTGCGCGTCGCAAGTTTCAAAGTAAATTAATTATATTTTGTGGGACGTGTGATGTGAGGAACATGTTTATATTGATATATAACTGTATATTTTGCGCGTCGCAAGTTTCAAAGTAAATTAATTATATTTTGTGGGACGTGTAATGTGAGGAACATGTTTATATTGATATATAACTGTATATTTTGCGTGTCGTAAGTTTCAAAGTAAATTAATTATAATTAAAAATTTCTGTATTCCCGCAGGGATCAAACCGGGGACCTTGCGCGTGTGAAACACATGTGTTAACCACTATACTATGGAAACTAAGAAGAAATTTGACCAATTTAAGTATATGCAATGAATCGTTAATTTAATGTTGATAGTTATATTAAATGACTAGCTTTTACCCGTTGCGGGCTTTGCCTGCAATTATAATGTAGGCAATAACATTTATAGTCGATTTTCAATATCAGAATAGGTCATTTCATTTTAATATATTTCTATATATAATATTATACGATTTATGGCTTTCAGTCAAGACATATAAATTTTTACTACTCGATACTCTAAAACAGGATCATGTCATATTTTAATAAAATACAGTATTATTAAAAAGTCTCTATCATACAATTAAACTGCAATAGTATTGTGTTTATCTCAGGTATCTAAAGCGTGTTCATACCAAATTTAATCTCATTTGGTCCAGTAGTTATGTGATTGAATAACAAACAAATAAACAAAAGCAAACTTTCAGAAATATAATATGACTAGCTGTTACCCTTTGCGGCTTTGCCTGCAATTATAATGTAGGCAATAAAATGTATAGTAGATTTTCAAAATCGGAATAGGTCATTTCATTTTAATATATTTCTATATACAATATTATACGATTTATGATTTTCGGACAAGACATATAAATTTTTGCTACTCGATACTCTAAAACAGGGTCCTGTCATATTTTAATAAAATACAATATTATTAAAAAGTCACTATTATACAACTAAACTGGAATAATATTGTGTTTATCTCAGATACCTAAACGTGTTCACAACAAATTTAATCTCATTTGGTCCAGTAGTTATTGTGTGATTGAATAACAAACAAATAAACAAATACAAACTTTCAGAAATATAATATGATTCGCTGTTATCAGTCACGGCTTTGCCCGCAATCATAATATACATTAAAGATCATGCATTACCGTGTTAGGATCAACAACCGTGTTAGTTAAGTTTTGGAGTACTCTTTAAAAAAATTAAGGTTTTTTTTTGCATCACCGTTTAACCCAACAACCGTGTCAGTTAGGTTTGGAGTTCTCTTTTTAAAAAAATAAATAAAGGTTTTTTTAATGCTTCACCGTGTTAGGCCTAAAAACCATATTAGTTTTCTAATGGAGTATTCTGTAAAAAAATATAAAGATTTTTCACGCATCACTATGTTATGCCTAACAACCGTGTCAGGATATGTAGCCTAGTATTTTTTTTTAAAATATAAAGGTTTTTTGACGCATCACCATGATAGATCCAACAACCATGTCAGGATATATAGTACTCTTTAAAAAAATATAAAGGTTTTTTCACGCATCACCGTGTTAGGCATAACAACCGTGTCAGATAGGATATGTAGTATTCTTCAAAAAAACATAAAGGTTTTTTCACTCATCACCGTGATAGGCCCAACAACCGTGTCAGGATATGTAGTATTCTTTAAAAAATATAAAGGTTTTTTCGTGTATCACAATATTAGGCCCAACAACCGTGTCAGTTATGTTATGGACTACTCTTTTTAAAAAAATAAATAAAGGTTTTTTTAATGCATCACCGTGTTAGGCCTAACAACCATGTTAGTTAGCTTATGGAGTATTCTTTAAAAAAAATATACAGATTTTTCACGCATCTCTATGTTATTCCTAACAACCGTGTCAGTTAAGATTGGAGTACTCTTTAAAAAAAATTAATTTTTTTTCACTCTTCACAATGATAGGCCCAACAACCATGTCAGTTAGGATTTGTAGTATTCTTTAAAAAAATATAAAAGTTTTTTTACGCATCATCGTGTTAGCTAGGATATGTGGTATTCTTTAAAAAAATATAAAGGTTTTTTTACGCACCAAAGTGTCACGCCTAACAGTGTCAGTTAGGATATGTAGCCTAGTATTCTTTAAAAAAAATATAATGGTTTTTTCACGCATCACCGTGTTAGGCACAACAACCGTGTCAGGATATGTATTATTCTTTAAAGAAATATAAAGTTTTTTTCACGCATCACCGTGTTAGGCCTAACAACCGTGTCAGTTAGGTTATGCAGTATTATTTTTAAAAAATGGGTTTCTTATCACCCAAAACCAGTGTTAGACGTATTTTTATTGTTTTACCGATCAACAACACGGTACCGATTTTCGCCGGTAGCAATTTAGAGGTTATGTTGGTCACTTTTATTTTCGATTTTTATCGTACTTCTCGTGCTTTCATATTTTGGATTCTTGCTTTTGGGCACATAATAAAGCATTTTAGTAACAAAAATATCGAAAAATTCAATATATGCTACACTGCATATTTACCATTTCTTCATATAATGTAATTACACAAATATATATACTACCTTACAATTAAAGTATCCTAATAAAATTGTATATGTTATATATTCTGTACTCTGCTTCGATAACATTGAAAAGTCTTAAATGAAAAATACCATAATGAGATTATTAGATGAAAATGTATCATTAAAAACAATAATTTTGCAATAAATAAAACACAGATTAAGATTTGTAAAATTGGATTAGATCTATTTCCATCTCAGATTCCTAAATCTCATGACCAGTAAACAGTAATTAAACCTAACTACAGTTAACACGTAACAAAACTAAATACTAATAATTATTTTGGGCTGGATAAGTAGTATAGTGACGTTTTTTAAAACGTGAATAAGCCTATGTTTTTCTCAGATACTTAAACCATATTGTAACAAATTTCATCTCAATTGGTACTGGACCAATTAAAATTTGTTAAAGCGTGATTGATTAACAAACAAACAAACACACAAACTTTCAGAAATATAATATGAATAATAATAAGATCAATTGTTTTATATTAATTCATAACGGTCAGCTGATTTCATTGAACAGCTGATAGGCTATAATAAGTCCCAGGTTATGTTGTTAAAAACTAGTTATGTTTACTTGTCGTTTTTTTTAAACAAATTATCGTAAGTAAAACAAAAAAGGAATATAATACAAGATACATGATTTTGATTTTTAGTTCAATAACAATTTTTTTAAAAAATTGATTCTTGTTTTTAAGATATAAATTACTCCAGTGGACATTAGAATTTTAGAATAAAAAACCAAAAGGTAAACGGTTGAAAATGACATAAACGAATTAGCTGACGCGATAGAAGGAACATATGCTTAACTTACCTTTTTTCTGTAGCCTTAAATTTTACAAATGTTCCCCGTTTTTTTCAATAAGTCTTTAGATGTACAATTTATGTGGCATTGATTAACAGCTGTTAAACTAAGAATATGTTTTTTTTAATTGAGAACTGCAAATTATTTTTATTACGTTATGTGAAACGCAAAGAACCTAATATTTCATAAAAAAAGTCTGAAAATGTTATTTACTATTTTAGTGTTACTAGTTACGGTAAAATTTTCAATGTCCCTTACGTGTTACGAATATGCTTGTACTTTTGGCAAGTGTACAGAAAAAAAAGCCCTTGATTGTTCGTCAGAAAATTCTTTCTGTTTCAAGGCAGTTACAAAAATGTTGGAGTCGAACGAAAAGCCAACAGAAAACCACAACTGCATTAATAGTGAAATCAAATCACATTTTCCGAAAATAGAAAATGGTTGCCAAACTAGTGAATTACTTGGAACCGATACAACTTATTGTTTCTGTAATATAAATCTTTGTAACTCGTCAAATAATTTAAATGTGAACGTCTTTCAAGTTATATGTTTTTGTGTAATTGTGATAAAAATATTTTTGTAGAAATTCTTCAATATATCTCAAATTATTTTATGTTTATAATAGTTTATTACAATTTTATTTTTTGTGTTTTTTTACCATTCCTAAATTACCCTTTGTTTTATTATGAAACCTATTTTTAAATGAACAAATTTCACATATATTTCTTAAATGTTTCGAAAACTATTAAATTTAAAATTGATTTCATTTTTTTATTTAGCTGTCAGTTGTTCTGGGTGGTTAGTTGTTTGAGTAGCCTACTATTCCGCTTAAATGTTTTGCCCGATATCATTGGAACTTAACATAAAAACCGATTGTGCTAGCAGCTTGAAAAAGTACATTTTTTCAGCAAAATAGTTCAACAGTTTCAAAACCACTCTCATTTAAATCTTGAAATCTTTAAAAATGAATAACTTTTTTGACAATATAATAAAATTTTAATTAAAATAAATTAGTGGCTAATAAGTAGGCTAATTTTAAACTCTGATAGCTGTCGGGTGTTTTTTTTTCTGGATTTACTGACTAACTGTGAAATTATATACTTTCAAATTTGGTACAAATTGCGTTATGATTTTTCATATATGGTCAGATTTTGAGAAATTGGGCAAACTTTACAAAATGTGTGTTGGTTGTCTTCATATCGGATCTTCGGGAGAAATAATTCTAAGTTCTTGTAATGTTTTTTAGCCGTTTATTTACTCAAGTTCTTGTCTCGTTTAGTTTTTACAGTATTTATTTGCTCAAGTCCATTGTAAATTTAAATTTCCTACTAACTTGAACAGAAATATTTTTCTGTAGTGTGTAATTTAGAAATATCACTTATTCTATCAATAGTGGACCAAAAACTCTGGCGATTTTTAAACAGCTGTGATTTATTTTAAATTATTGTTGATACAAACAGTGACAATGCTTACGCTGTTACAGCAAACATGTAATATTCAGCACTTTAACACTGTGGTTTTATAGTAGAACGGGATTTGTTGCTTAAGTTCTTAATCAAAACTTATTCATGCAGATCCTGAATTTACGTGTTACTTTTCGTCAAAGATTACTACTACTAACCTATGACAAAAAAATTCTGCTATGCCTGATCCTTTCAGAAGACGTTCGTTTTGAGTATTCTGGTATAAACATACAAACATACAAAATTATTACTGTTGATCAAGACAGAATCCACGGAAAATCTATCAGCGACCTCTGTTAATTAAAAAAATTGACTGTGGTGCAGGGATGATCTTTTTTGAGTTATTTTCTTAAAATAAAAAGGAATCAGTTACTATAACTTAATAATCATAAGTGGAAATGATTCAAAACGTTTGTACCACCCATTATATCTGTTTTCAGTAGAAATATATGCTTTATAGTACCAGCATGCCATTATATAAGGAATGGAGTTATCATGATCCGTTGTGTAATGGAAACTTTGCATAAAGGATTTGAAACCTACATAAAGTTTGTCTGAAGAACATCTAGTTCCCGATATTCCATAGATAAAAATGAATACCTTTGGACATATTTTGGCTAATGTAACAAATTGAACTGTTATTTTCTGCAAAGGAATTTTATTATTAAAACTGTCCAATTTTTAGTTTTCTCTCTTGTATAATACAAGTATACAATTTGATTAAATCGGTATCGACAAAGAATCAGTTCGGCAGATTTTACATGAACATTTTATTAAGAAGAAAGTTTACTCAAAAATCTCACACTTGAACAGAAGGACATTGTAATGAACACTGTCCTGACACTTTGAAATCCGTAAAAAAAAAACACTAAACCTGTGATGAATCGTGGTTTTTTACTTACGGTTCAAAACTAAGTGGCTACGAATACACTAAGTAGCTACGAATACACTAAGTAGCTACGAAAACACTAAGTAGCTACGAATACACTAAGTAGCTACGAATACACTAAGTAGCTACGAATACACTAAGTGGCTACGAATACACTAAGTAGCTACGAATACACTAAGTAGCTACGAATACACTAAGTAGCTACGAATACACTAAGTAGCTACTAATACACTAAGTAGCTACGAATACACTAAGTGGCTACGAATACACTAAGTGGCTACGAATACACTAAGTAGCTACTAATACACTAAGTAGCTACGAATACACTAAGTAGCTACGAATACACTAAGTAGCTACGAATACACTAAGTAGCTACGAATACACTAAGTAGCTACGAATACACTAAGTAGCTACGAATACACTAAGTGGCTACGAATACACTAAGTAGCTACGAATACACTAAGTAGCTACGAATACACTAAGTAGCTACGAATACACTAAGTAGCTACGAATACACTAAGTAGCTACGAATACACTAAGTAGCTACGAATACACTAAGTAGCTACGAATACACTAAGTAGCTACGAATACACTAAGTAGCTACGAATACACTAAGTGGCTACGAATACACTAAGTAGCTACGAATACACTGGAAGAGCCCCCTCCATTCACCAAGACTGAAGAAAGCCATGTTGATTGTGTTTATCGACATCGAAATAATTCTGTACGTAGATTGGGTACCTGGAGGTCAAATCGTGAATACGAATTATATCTTGAGGTCCTGCCTAGTCTCCGTAAAAGGATGGAGATTTTTTTTAAGGCGAAAAGCACATTGAGGCTATTATCGCCTCCCTAAATGTAAGTGTGTTAAAGTAGTAAGTGTAGTGTTGTAAGTGTAAGTGTGTGTTAGGCTCGGGTACCGCGAGGGACGTCTAAATCCTCTCAATAGGTGCAACTAGTCTGCACTCCCCTGCGGGGCGGAAGAAAAAAGCGACCTGAGTTGTGGAACAACAATTCATGATAATTTTAGATTGCGATTTTTAAGTGATCCAACCTTGTTGTTACAATAAATTCAATTTAATTAAAGCTTCATTTAATTCAGATATATTTTACCCTTACATTAAGTTTTTTGTTTAAGGGTTAAAAGTTAGGTAGACATGTATGTTAAATTTTATGCTCATGAGATGTACAAAAATCCATTGTATCCTTATCATCATTAAAACAACGCACCAGCCCATACTGCACTGATTGTCGATACGTTTTTGGCTAAGCATGAAATCCCTATGTTGGAACACCCTACCCACTGACCAGACCTTGTACCGTGTGACTTCTTTTTGTTCCCAAAAGTGAGATCAGCGTTAAAAGGAACAATATTCGAGACAGTTGAAGCTGTGAAAGAAAACACGACGGAGTCCGTGAACATGCTTTCAGAAAATAAAACACTGCTTTGACCAATGGAAAATTGGCTTGGGGCTGTGTTGGAATAGTGGAGAGGAGTATATTGAAGGGCGTAATGTTAAAGTTGTGAAGAACAAAAACAAAGAATCTTACCGTTAATCTCGTTATTTTTGTAGCTACAATTATATATATATATATATATATATATATATATATATATATATATATATATATATATATATATCATGTTATATCTCAATTAATATTTCATTATATCTAAAATGCTTCAGGTAAAACAAAGTTAAAACTACATTAAGTTTAGAACTTGAAATGCAAATTAATAATATTGAATGAGTATTAATTAATTAAACAGTATCCTTATCTACATAGCTTTACGTAGTTAATCATTGACATATCAAAATACACAGACCTAACCAAACGTGCAGTATGGGCTGGTGCGTTGTTTTAATGATGATAAGGATACACTGGATTTTTGTGCATCTCATGAGCATAAAATTTAACATACATGTCTACCTAACTTTTAACCCTTAAACAAAAAACTTAATGTAAGGGTAAAATATATCTGAATTAAATGAAGCTTTGATGAAATTGAATTTAATGTAACAACAAGGTTGGATCACTTAAAAATCGCAATCTAAAATAAAATTTTGTACTCATTATCAAAGTACTTCCAAAATGGTTTTACATGTTTAATTTAACTTCAATAAAACAAAAATTAGTAAAAAAATACAATTTTATTTTAGAAAAGTACTTCAAACGAATTAGGATGTGTTAAATATGTTTATTTAATTAAAATGCGTAAAACTAATTATTCACGGTAGAATATTTTTTGTACGTAAATAACAAAATGTTAAATGATTTGTTTTAATTTGTAAACCTTTTTAATCAAATAACACAATGTATGCAATAGTGGAAGGTAGCAATAAATCAATCGAAATCAACACAAATAATATTTGCATTGAGACATATTTATCCTTGACAAACAATTTCCATAACTGATAAAATATTTACGAATGCACTTGGATAAATGTTTATCTTGGAAAATCGATAAAAGTAAAAAAAAAAAAAACACAGAGCAAATGAAGCCAAAATTCCGTCAATTGTACTGGCGATTGGGAGAAAATCGCAATTTAATCTTTACAACGTAAATTAAATTAAACCTATTTGAACGTATGGTTGACAATTGCGGGAATTTACGAGAAAACCTAACATTTGATAACTCAGCTAGCACAGAATATGACCGTTGCAGAGGCCAAGTAGTACCAAGGAAATTATGACCAACGTGCAATCAAAATATTCGCTATGCTTCATAAAAGAAGATTGCAAAATCATGTCAATTTGAAAGCCCATCAGCGTCTTCAAATACGATAAGCATAACGCCTTAAGCAAAGAAACTATTTGGAGTTAATAAAAAGGTGTAATTTATTGATGTAAGTTTTAATATATCTTTGATGTTTCTATACATACCGTTGAACTTTGTTTGAAGCAGAAATTTAATTTCAAATATTATGTTATAAGTAGTTACTACCATTTCATATGTTCAACTTATTTATTTAATTGAACTGTGTTTTGAGAATGTAATATATAATAAAATGAACACACAAAAATTACAAACCTATTATATCATATTAAAAATCACGATATATATATATATACATATATATATATATATATATATATATATATATATATATATATATATATATATATATATGATTACAATTTTAAATAAATGGAAGGCAAGAACAGATGTTGGGTTGAATAACAGCCAAGGGGCAGTTCCCTAATAATGCAGATAAAGTGTGAAGGAATGATAAGTTATTTAATTTCAAATCAAGTACACATATTAATTATTAAAAAAATAATGTATAATACTTTCTATAAGATGATTACTAAATGTGCAAAAAAAATAATAATAAACATGTTGGAAGTAAATCTTAGGGTTGGCGATCGAGGTGGGTAAAGCAGCGGTCAGCTTCGCCTCCGAACTTGCGCACCTTAAGGTCGCAGGAGCGACACTGGAATTACTACCGTGAGCTTTTTGCCTGGATTAATTACTACCGTGAGCTCATTAAAATTAGCCTAGTATGAACGTTAAAACAAACAAAATAACATTTAATGGAAGATAAGAACAAAATTTTACAAATATTTCTAATTTTTTACAGAAGTTTCTTAAAGCTATTAAACGTGTATAAAAAACTTCAATAGTATACACGTGTTTCGAAGCTTAACTAAGGAACAACGAATTCGTGTAAAAATTTATAAAACATTAACCAGGATTTCCAGTTTTGCAATACAAACTGATCATAAATATTCGTACGCTAACTTCGTAATTTTTGCCTTTGTACGAACTGAAGGATTTAAACATGAATAATGGATCGATCATGCATTCAATGGAACGCCAGGATTTACAGCGAAACGCAGTTAAAGGAAATCACTGCTTGGCTAAATAAAACCCTAAACGTGTTAACCAAACATTTTGTAATTATTTGATAATACGATTTGTGTTTTTATCAGTTCTTCATTTTATCAATAAAATGATTTGAACTATAGTTCTACAGTTCATTAACTAAATAGCTTTTAGTAAATTTCCGTTTGAAAAATGTGCTACGTAAAAGTTCAAAATAGTTCTTTTTTATATATATCCCGTTAAGAATTGCATTATTAGCGTTTTGAATTTTCAAAATCCATTAAAACTAATAAATTTAACTTGGCAGCAATCAAGATTCGTTTTCACATTTTCAATAAAATTTTTAAATGTTAAATGCTAAACTATGCAGACCTTAATACAGATTATGATGATTATATCAAAATTTTAAAAAATATTAAGATAAAAAATTACTGTTTGAAATAAGCTTCCATCACGCCAGAGAGACAGCTTCGTGCCATGGATTATACTACTAATTTATAATTTATACATTATACATTATAAAGTATAAACATTTAAATAAACATAATTTATTAGTTACTGAGTATAACTAATGCAGTATGTTATAGAATTACAATAATTTACATCACAAATATATTTTTAAATCCGATATAGTTGAATTTACATTTAATTGAAGTAAGAAAAAAATATTTATACAAACAAGAGATAACGCAAAATTGTTTGTGCTCTAATCAATAATCCGGAACAACAATTCAGCAATTAAAATAACGTAATCCTTGAAGGGTCGACAGAAGCATTTTGCGATAGGGAAATTAATTAGTCTTGTTACCGTAGGTGAATGTTCCTAATTAAAAAAGAATTACCTGAACAGCTGATCGTAACATTTATTTAAAATTCAAATGGAAATACCAGTTCGGCCATCTTGAAGTCTGTAACGTCAGGAAGTAAGAGAATGGAAACCAATTAAATAATTTCCAAAGTTTGTTCGACTGTAAGTTTTTAACAGGTTTTAGGTTTAATGAAATTTTCCTTTCTTAGATAAAAAAAACGATTTAAAGTTCTTATTAAGGATTTAAAGTATTGAACAAATTTATTTTTAAACAAATAAATACCGGTAGAAATTCGATATTATTAGCTTTAAAAAAGTATATAATTGATAATTCTTCATTAACAGAAAAAACAAAATGTAAATATTATTTAAATGTATTAATTTAAAACTGTTTTTTAAGCATTTCAACAATTCAGAAATATTGGAACTTGTAAAATCTATTAGGCTGAAATGCTGCCTTTCTAAGTGGCATTTTGAAACTTTTATTTATTTATTTTTTTTTTTTTTAACGTCCGTGTGCACACTTGGGCTAATGTAGACGATGGGATGATTTATAGCGTATGAAAATGCCAAGTCCTCGCCGGGAATCGAACCCGGGTCCTCGGGGTGAAAGCCTAGTACGCTATTCACTAGGCCACCGAGGCGGCTATATATATATATATATGTGTGTGTGTGTGTGTGTGTGTGTGTGTACAATAAAATACATTAATAACTTCAATAAAAAATAAATTAATTGAACAAATCAAATGAAAATGAAAATTTTATCAATTTTAACAAACACAAAGATATGAGACAAGTAAAAAAATACGAAATTAAATGATAATGTAAAACAAAAGATATAAAAGTCTGAAATGTTTACAAAGAATTGTTCCAGAAAGGAAATTAAATTACTCTTTTGGTTAGAATTGGAAAAAAACAAGAAAATAAAAACATCGAGGAAAGGCCGTTTATTAAATTTGCAATTTTCATTATCAACAACGTTTCAGAAACATTGTTCTTTCTCATTTTATGTAAATATTTCCAATATCTTGTTAGGGCTTACGTAAAGTTGTTTAGTTTTTGTTGTAGTTAATAGTCTTTCATTTTCTTAACAATTATAAGATTCAAATTCCACAATAATATTTCAGTAAAAAAGAAAATATTTAAAAAAAGTGTTAAAATATTTAAACAATTAGTAAGAATATTATTTTTAGAATAATTATTTAAAAAACCGTGGCACACAGCTGTCTCGCTGACATGTTTGTGCATATTTCTAAAAAAGAAAAAAATATTTTAATATTTTTTTTATCAAATACCCCCACCATGCCCTTGTGGTCCTATGGTATCCAACTGTGGGGTTGTACTGCCCAGAGTAATAGAGATATCATTCAGCGATTTCAAAATAAGGTACTTCGGGGTATAGTTAATGCCCCTTGGTACATCAGGAATGAGAACATACATAAAGATCTTGAGGTTCCAACTATTGATAGTGAAGTCAGTAAATTTGCACGAGGTCATAGATGAAGATTGCAACAGCACATCAATGTCGAAGCACTCCAACTACTTAACAGCGATGTCTCAATGAGAAGATTGAAAAGAGTTAAACCATTTGAACTGTGTAGCTCTTAGGTCACATTAGTTAAGTGACTATTAATTATATACTAAGGGATTGTCAGTGGATTGACCTTAGTGGAATGTTGTATCGTAGTAGTTTAGGTTAAGGACAAATAGCTTATTAGTGTATTACTAGATTGCTATAATAAGAGAAAAAAAAAAAAATACCCCCACCACTGTACTTTAAAATTTGATTTCTCCGTCATAAACATAAATCTAATTAAATGAGATTCTCAATTTTCAGAAAACATTGAAAAATACGAAAAGGAACTCTGATTGTGGACAAATTCACATCAAAGGAATTTACAAATTTTTAATAATATTTTATTTAGATTTTAATGCTGATTACAGTGATCTTAATGTAGTTAGATACTTTTTTTAACAATTGTATTTACCACTATTTTGAAACATTTAATTAATTTTGTTTGGGAACGAACTTGTCCAAGTTATTACCGAAATCAATTTTTGTGCATCAAATCTAACCAAAATTGAGAAATCTAGAGTGTTCATGCACACGCGCGCGCGCACACACACACACACACACACACACACACACACACACACACACACTAAATAAATATTTATTTATTTACAAAGATTGCTAAATATATCTTTTTTGTTGTTTATACTTTTATATTTTAAATCCAATAGTAAAATAAATGTTCAGAGTTTTAAGAACCCTACTTATTTGCATTCGTAAGTTATTTAATGAAGGAACTTTGTTTAAGGATTTCCTTTCTTTTAGGTTCAAATTATTCAAAATTACAAATTTAAATTCAATCTTCTTAAGTAGAAATCGTTTTTGCTTCTTATTTTCGTCGCGCAAGTTAAATTATAATATCGAAAATGAATTGAATTTCAAATATTCAGACACCACTGACGTTTTAAAGAAGAAGTGTCTACGTAAATGAATTCAATTTGAGTACAAATTGGAAGCTTTGTAAATTAGAGCAAATAGTTGATTTATAGTTTATTTATAAATACAATCATTATAAAATAAATTGAGATATACCGTTATACGTTTCAAAACTTGTAGTTTGCAAATCTAATTTCAATAAAGTATATATTTACTTGCAATGAAGTCTATATCTGCGTGCAATTAAATCTGTATCTACGAGCAATGAAGTCTATGTCTATATCTACTTTCAGTGAAGTCTATGGAAACTGTATCAACTAGCAATGAAGTCTGTATGATAGTAGTGCATCTACTTGCAATTGAGCCTCTACTTACGATGAAGTCTATATCTATTTACAATAAAGTATATATTTACTTGCAATGAAGTCTATATCTATTTACAATAAAGTATATATTTACTTGCAATGAAGTCTATATCTGCGTGCAATTAAAACTGTATCTACGAGCAATGAAGTCTATGTCTATATCTACTTTCAGTGAAGTCTATGGAAACTGTATCAACTAGCAATGAAGTCTGTATGATAGTAGTGCATCTACTTGCAATTGAGCCTCTACTTACGATGAAATCTATATCTATTTACAATAAAGTATATATTTACTTGCAATGAAGTCTATATCTGCGTGCAATTAAATCTGTATCTACGAGCAATGAAGTCTATGTCTATATCTACTTTCAGTGAAGTCTATGGAAACTGTATCAACTAGCAATGAAGTCTGTATGATAGTAGTGCATCTACTTGCAATTGAGCCTCTACTTACGATGAAGTCTACATCTATTTACAATAAAGTATATATTTACTTGCAATGAAGTCTATATCTATTTACAATAAAGTATATATTTACTTGCAATGAAGTCTACATCTATTTACAATAAAGTATATATTTACTTGCAATGAAGTCTACATCTATTTACAATAAAGTATATATTTACTTGCAATGAAGTCTATATCTATTTACAATAAAGTATATATTTACTTGCAATGAAGTCTATATCTGCGTGCAATTAAATCTGTATCTACGAGCAATGAAGTCTATGTCTATATCTACTTTCAGTGAAGTCTATGGAAACTGTATCAACTAGCAATGAAGTCTGTATGATAGTAGTGCATCTACTTGCAATTGAGCCTCTACTTACGATGAAGTCTACATCTATTTACAATAAAGTATATATTTACTTGCAATGAAGTCTATATCTATTTACAATAAAGTATATATTTACTTGCAATGAAGTCTATATCTATTTACAATAAAGTATATATTTACTTGCAATGAAGTCTATATCTATTTACAATAAAGTATATATTTACTTGCAATGAAGTCTATATCTATTTACAATAAAGTATATATTTACTTGCAATGAAGTCTATATCTGCGTGCAATTAAATCTGTATCTACGAGCAATGAAGTCTATGTCTATATCTACTTTCAGTGAAGTCTATGGAAACTGTATCAACTAGCAATGAAGTCTGTATGATAGTAGTGCATCTACTTGCAATTGAGCCTCTACTTACGATGAAGTCTATATCTATTTACAATAAAGTATATATTTACTTGCAATGAAGTCTACGAGGTTTGTCCAATAAATACGCGAACTAAGGTCATAAAAACTTTATTTTACAAAATTTCATCTACATTGATTTTGTCCCCTTCAAAATACTCTCCATTCACTGCTATGCACTTATCCCATCTTCTTTTCCACTCTTCAAAGCACCCTTGGAAGTCCTCGGAAGTCAGGCTTTTCAGTCTCCTCGTCGTTTCTTGTTTTATTGTGTCCACATCTTCCCAATGCTGTCCCCTCATCACATTTTTGCATTTAGCGAATAGAAAAAGTCGCAGGGGCGAGGTCCGGTGAATAAGGGGATGATCAAGGATAGTGATTGAATTTTTAGCCAGAAACTGGCGAACAATCAAAGCCGAATGTGCGGGTGCATTGTCTTGATGAAGAATCCATCCATCGTTTTGAGTCAAATGTGGTCGCACACGACGCACTCGATCTCTCAAACGCTTGAGAACGTTAAGGTAGAACTCAGAATTTACCGTTTTTTCCTCAGGAAGGAATTCATGATGAACAACACCTTTGATATCAAAGAAAACCAGGAGCATGACATTGATTTTTGATCGGCTTTTCCTTGATTTTTTTGTTCGAGCTTCACCTGTTGCTTTCCACTCCATGCTTTGCGATTTCGATTCGGGGTCATACTCGAAAAACCACGATTCATCACCAGTGATAACCCTATTTAAGAATCCAACATCATTTTCCATGGAATTTTTCCAATCAGTAACACATTCGACTCTTCTCAACTTTTGATGCGGAGTCAGCAGTTTTGGCACGATTTTCGCACAAACCTTTCTTAAGCCCAAATGCTCGGTTAAGATTGTGTGCACTGTTGATTTTCCTAAATTTAGTTCTTCAGCTATCATTCGGACAGTTTTTCGGCGATCAGTAAGGACAAGACGCCGCACACGATCAATGTTTCCATGCACACAAGAGGTTGAAGGTCGTCCAATTCTTGCATCATCCGTGGCGTCTTCTCGACCTTCTTTAAAGCGCTTAATCCACTTGAAAATGGCTGTTTTCTTCATAGCATTATCACCATAAACAACTCTCAACATTTCAGCAATTTCTTGGTAATTTTTACCAAGCTTTACCAAAAACTTGATGTTAATTCGTTGTTCAGTGAATTGGTCAATTTCCATATCGACGAACAAAAAAATAATGCAAAACTAAAAATAACTCTACTCGCAAGATACGCACAGCGTAACGTTCTGCCAAGCACTGACGGCTCATTGGGTCCCAGACAACACGTGAGGCCAGTGGGCGTGGCTTAACTCTCCGTAATGGCCACCATATTCGACCAGTTCGCGTATTTATTGGACAAACCTCGTATATCAACGCGGAACGCAATTTAGACTGTTATATGGAGCAGTCACATGTACCGCAGTCAACTGTGACGCCAATGGCTGCGTAATTCGGCGGGAAAGTGAAAACGTCAAATGACTTTCTATTTAGAAATTGTTTATTTAAAAGCTGTAACGTTACCGGAGACCGAGGGTGACAGATTCACTTAAGTAAAAAATTAAATAAAAACACAGTTTTTATAATTCAGAAAATAACCCACAATAGGGACCAGAACTTACTTACGGGATTAATCGTAAAATAATGAGAACTGCGATAGGGAAGTGGGCGAGAAAGGACGTCCTAATCCTTGATCAGCGATTGGGAAAACATCTCTTGAAACCAGATCCTGCGCTGACGTCTGTTAGTTCAACAGCACGTAACTGATACAGGTCGTTTCATGAGACGAAACATGAATTACCGGATATGGTTACATCCAGAAACACTTGAATTAAGTGGGATTACCACAAATCTTGCATAACTGTCGTTTGTGCAGACAGAAACCTGAAGCAGCACATGTATTTTCCTGATATTCAAAAGAAAAATACTCTTTGGATCTCAGCAGCTAGGTCATGATTTTCATCAAGACACCCTACACAAGATTCTAGAACTTGTTGGAACACTAAAGATAGGCTAAGCTGAAGTATGTGGGAGCACAAGCTTACAGCTAACGTGTCGGAGGCCTCAGTAACATCCCCTAATTAAAAAGAAAACAGATTGTTATTTCCCTCTACTGGTTTCAGCTTTTACTGATCATTTAGTACACTGTAAATAAATTATGACATGTTACATCACTTGCAAATGATTTTAGAAATTTGTTATTTACATGTAGTTATAATAAATATGTTTTTAGAAAAGTAAATTATTTAAATAAAATTTATGTGGGTTATAAACGGAAGAAACGGACAGACAAAGAGAGGACGAGTTGGAAAAAAAGGAGAAATAAAGACAAACATTTCAGTAAAATCAATTGTTGTCTCAGTGGGAGTATAAAGCGGAAATATTTATCAAAATTTTAAGGTCGATTTTTTCTTGATCACCAAATTTTCTTTATACGTCGTATATTTTCCTTCAGACGTATCAATTTCATAAGAGGACTCCTTGAAGTGGATGTCGTAAAACAGCTGAATATTCCACTAAACGCGATAATCACGTTAACAGCTGATATGGGCAAATCTATTCAGATGCGGTGGATGTAAATGACGTCCAAGCACTGTTGTCTGGATCTAGTATACATGGTTTTACTAGAGTGATGTCAAACAATTAATATGGCAGAGACAGAGTTGATATCATGTTGTCAATGCATCCCACTTTGTGACTCTAACTGGCATTGAAACCACGCATTGTCATCAGAAGCAAATACTTGGGCCCATTTGTGATAAACTGGTAAATTTATACGTAAATTTAAACGTAATTAATCCTTACTAAATTAATAGTAAACATAAATTGTTACTCTAGTAATGTTAATTACAAATGTTTCATTTAATTAGTGTTTAATATCAAATCCAAAAAATAATGCATTTAAAAAATTTTGTTCACATGATGAAAGCAAATTTCGAAAAACTTTGTTTAGCTGATTTCCAATTGGAAAAAGGAGATCAAGGAGCGGTCATCATGGTAAGACCCATAACCTGGACTTCCGTTCTGAGCTCTAGATCAACTTTTCGAGAGGTAATTAAAATGTGTTTGTGTGTGTGTGTGTGTAGCACGCTCACGTTTGCAATTTTGGCCCGTTTTCAATTTGGCGCAAAAATCTAATATGGTAATAGCTTGGATAGGTTCGTTAACCAGTAAAATTAGATTAGCAGTATCAAAATGGTAACCATTTTAAAATCTTAAATTTCGTGTCAAATCTTTTTGAAAATCGTACTTCACTTTCGTAACCAGCATCAAAAACTGCATAAATTAGCATTTTTAATTTCAAAATCTGTTAAAATTACGAAATATTTTGTTTGTTGAAGGTTATAGTGCAGATAGAGTGATGGTAAAATTAGAATTTACAAAATCATAGATAAAGAAAAATACATTTGGAAATTTACTTCTACCAGGAAGTGCGTGGCGCGATTATTTTTTAATAATTTTTGAAAATCTGATATAGCCATCATAATCAGCGATAAATGTTGTATATATTAGCATTTTAAATTACATTGAAAATACAAACAATGAACTCTGACCGAAGTAAGGTTCAGTTTCTTAATTTCAACAGATTTAAAATTTAAAATGCTAATTTATGCTGTTTTAGCGCTGATTACTATGATTTCAATTAAAGATTTCATTAAATTTAAGAGAGAAAAAAATATATTTTTAAAGATATATATTCAAGTAGCTTCCATTTTGAACCAGTTAAACGGAATTTTCTAGGTAACTGCTCAAGTTGTTATCAAAATCTATTTTTGTGCCAAGTTTGATTCATATTACGTATTAAAACACACACACACACACACACACACACACACACACACACACACACACACACACACACACACACACACACACACACACACACACACACACACACACACACACACACACACACACACACACACGAAAACACAATAATATTTCTAGAGTTACTATTGCACTGTAACTTTTGTATATCTATTGTTCTATATTCTATATTCTTTGTTCGTTTCTATATTCTTATTAATGTTCTTTTCTTTGTTCTATATTATTGTTCGTTTCTATATTCTTGGAATGCTCAGTTACAGCATCTCCAGTTCTAGTGTCTTCATAAAGTCTAGGATTTGGAGAGGTTTCAAGATGGGTGACTTGCCGGTTCATTACTCAGGTGCTTGCAAAAGCTAGCTCTCTGCTAATTGCCTTTTTTATTTCCCCTTTTTCTCTTTACGTTTATGACGGAGGTTGTGCTCCATTTGGCCAGCTTCTTGTTGTGCTTATATTTTTACTCATGTTGTTCTCCGATAGGACCCAAACAGACTCATGGGTAAGGCGTATCACGTATCACGTATTATTCATGGGTACGTTAGTATTCACGTATCAAAAGTTCTTACGTTCTTATCAAATGAGAAAAAGTTAGTGAGAAGTCCAGATATCATTAGGCTATATATATATATATATATATATATATATATATATATATATATATATATATATATATATATATATATATATATATATGATATATGATCAACATAAGTTAGTGCTAGAAGACTACATTTCAAGAAGATATAACGGAAATGACAATGACGCCATGCCTCACCAGTGCAGAGCCAACATCTAAATACTCACTAAAATACTTGTTTCACACTGTGCCAACACTTTACACGCACATATTTGATATTTTGTAAAACTTTAGGCTGTTTAAAGTGGTCGTATTTGTTGATATTAGTAAAATGTATTTACAAATTTATGTGACCAGCAATCATTGGAAATATCAAAGGTTCGTTTGAAGACCTTGCAGAAATAACAAAAATAACCAAATAACAAATGTTCATTTTTTTATTTTTTTTTTTCGACTATTGTGCACACTTGGGCTAATGCAGACGAAACAAATGTTCACAGTTATGTTATAAGGCCTATGAACATCGCTACATAAGACGAAACCACGGATGAAAATACAGAAAACGTCACAAAACAAATAAGGTAACTATGTATTCATGTAATACATTATAACTTAAAAAGTACGAGGGTTGATCAGATATAAACGAGACTGATTTTTTAAAAAATTTATTGCTTACAAATTATTCTTGATACAACTTATTTTTCTACATAGTCTCCCGCACGAGTAACACATTTTTCCCACCGGATTGGAAGTTTTTTAATTCCATCTTCGTAAAAAGTTCTCGGGCGTTCATTGAGCCATTGGAGCACGAAGGTCTCCACCGCAGAATCGTCTTCGAAACGCTGGCCTCCAAGCGCCTCTTTGAGTGGCCCAAACAGGTGATAGTCGCAGGGTGATAAGTCTGGACTGTATGGAGGATGTTCCATTGGTTCCCAGCCAATTTGATCGAGTTTAAGCCTCGCAGCGTTCGCCGAATGTGGTCGGGCATTATCGTGAAGAAGAATGACGTTTCTCGCCGGTTTAGATTTCCTTTTCCTACGAAAAGACTGTTTTGCGGTCTCTAAAACATCGCAATAATATTGTGCGGCGTTGGTGGAGGAAATCGACGTGAAAAATTGATTGTCGAAAAATACAGTGGTCGACGATACCTTCCCGGCCGACGATCGTGATTTGGCCTTCAGTGATCTCCCCTCTTCCGCCACTCCATACTTGCCTGTTTCGACTCGGGAGTGTAATGGTGAACCCATGTTTCGTCACAGGTGACAATCCGGTTTAATAATGCCTCACCATCTCGTTCAAATTGGGTCAATAGTCGCTGGCAAATCTCCAAACGATTCCGTTTGTGAACGTCGTTCAAAATTCGTGGAACCCACCTTGCAGATACTCTGCTGAGTTCCAGGTTTGATGTAACGATTTTTTGAACGCTACCATAGCTCAACTGGAATTCATCTGCAATAAATCGCAGCGATATACGTCTGTCTTCGTCCAGGAGCTTCCGAACAGCATCAATGTTTTCGTCCGTGACGGAAGTGGTCGGGCGACGATCATGGCTGAGGTTTTCTACTGCTTCCCGTCCTTCGGCGAATTCCTTGTGCCAAGCAAAAACGCGAGCTCTTGACAGGGTCCTGTCCCCGTATTGAGCCGTCAATCTACGAAAGATTTCAGTCGGATTGACCCCCTCCTTGGCCAAAAACTTAATAATAATTCTCTGCTCCACGGAAACGTGCACTTCACTCTCACTCATTGTATAGTTTTATACTGAAGGGTCCGAACGGAAATGTTGCCCGTCTACGCCCGTCCCAAACCTCCCAGGCTACCTGAAACCACATCCTTTAGAGTTCAATGTCCAACGGAAAAGTTTTTAGAAAGTCAGTCTCGTTTATATTTGATCAACCCTCGTAGTATAACAACGAAGAACTTTTATTTTATCATCGTTAAATTCACTGTTAAAAAGCGTTATTCAGTCAAGAGGTAGAGATACAAAAACAATACAATTTGTTAAAGCTTAAGGAAATGGTGTCATTTACTTCTCATTCGACTTTTGTCATTCGCCGAACAATAACCTTACAAAATGTGGGTGTTGAAGTACAGTATACGGTTTCAAAGCCGTATTTCTTTACGGCATAGCCTCTGAACTCGCGGTGTGTAATTGTAATTGATTTCCAATACATCTAATCTGTGAGCAGTGAGTAATCGAATAGCTTCGAACCAATCTGTTGACTTGGCAAATCTTTATTGAATCTTTATTACTACAAAAACACAAACCAATTTTTCACTGTTATCTTATTTTATTACGAAAGATAACTTAATTTAACTCATTCCGTGTAGAATATTTGATTAAACCGCAAAATGCGTTCTTTAAGCGGTATCTTTAAAAGTCTTGTTATAACGAATCGTGAATATCGTATGATCGCCTGATATTATTTTTCCAAAAATAAAATTATTTAAACTTTTCATGAAAATATCTTACTGTTTTTGTGAAAATTTGTTTTCAAAATCATAACCTTATAAAATAGCATTATAAATTAAACTAAACAAATACGGAAAGAATTACTTCCGTCAGATTCTTTTCTTTATTTCAATTGAACTTGAAAATACTAATTTACGCAGAATTTAAAGCTGATAATAACAAAGGTGAAAAAAGAAATTTTAAAAATGAATTTTTAAGTGTTATGATTTTATTCGAACTTTGAGTTGCTGCTATTTTTACAAAGTTGAACCGATTTTGTTGAATAACGAACTTGTCCAAACAATTATAAAAATTGATTTTCGTGTCAACCAATTTTGAATCAAAGTGGATAAAAATTGCTAGATTTCTAACACTGAAACTTACAAGATATAAATATGTGTATACCTATATATACATTTGTATTTATTTGTTTATAAATAGTTTGAATTTTATATTACATTTTTAGGTAGATACTCATATCGTCCTAGATATTTATATGGCTCTAGATACTCGTACGTTTTAGATACTCACATGGCCTTAGGTAAGTACATGACCCTAGATATTCATGTCGCCTTACCTTAGGTATGCATATCGCCTTAGATACTTACATGCCCTAGATACTCATAATGATCCACGTATTCATATGACCCTAGATAATCATATGACTTGTATATACGTTTTTCCATTTTAAACCAATTTTTCTAAAACAAGACTTGTTAAAATCATTTTTTGAGCTCGAAAATGTTATATTCCACTATTATACCATTAACGTTAGAAGTGTTTTCGAAAAAAACGTAATTAATCCCAGTTATGTTACTTGTTTTTGTATCATTGTACAATATATAATGTACTTTGGCAATCATTATTTCTACATAAATCTCCCTTAATAATACGAATTAAATCTTGAGAATTAGCCTAATTGTTTTCTTTTATCACACCAGCTGATGAAACATAAACAATAGTTAAGTATCAGCTGAAAGTATTTAGTCGCACTGGTTTTGCCGTTATCATTATATTTTTAGGTAGATACTTATTTGGCGTTAGTTAAGCGGTTTTTTTCTAATTCAAACTAGTTTTCCCCAAGAAGAGATCTACTCATCGATTTTCGTGCCCCAAAACAGTATATTCCAACATTATATCAAAATCGTTAGAGCTATTTTTTAGAAAAAAATAACATAATGTAAATACAAACACAAAGATTGCTACTTTAACATAGTTTTGTTAGTATTATATATATATATATATATATATATATATATATATATATATATATATATATATATATATAGGTATACCCTAGATAAAACTATATATATATATATATATATATATATATATATATATATATAATACTAACAAGAACTTATAAAGTAATCTCAAGTTAATGATCAGTGGCATTTAAAGGCCACGGGATTGAGTCTTATAATGATAACCGATGCAACAAATCATTTACCAAAAGACGTTGACTAACAAGCATTTCTCAGAATCAAACTAACTGATAATGACATACGTTTGGCATTATATTCTATTTAATTTTGTTAATATATAAAAGGTCGGCTTTCTTTTAATAATAAATATATAATTAAAACTTAAAATATGTTTTTTGTCAAAGTAACTTTTAATTGGTCAAAAATGTTTTTTGAAAGTCGACTTATAGTGTGCTGATTCCACGTATTAAGCAGTCTGTACATTGATGCAGACTGTACTAGAAAACGTTTAATGAGGTAGTAGTCCATTTAATAAAGCGACGATTGAAATTTTATAAAATGAGACGTAATAAAATAGAAACGACATTTCATTTAAACGTCAAAAGCAAAGCCATCTGTAACGACTTGTTGTTTGATAACGCTTGAAACATGATAATCGTGGTATGCATCTGTCTGGCTGACATGATGGAAGCGAATTTGCAACAGTAGTTTTCTTATCGTACACATTTTTAAATAAAATGTGTCTTGCTCTTTGGTAGCCTATTCGTTTCACACATTGGTGATCATCCAGGATATGATAACTTTGTTAACGGCTGCTTTGAACAGTTCAGTGGTAGTTTTTTGGGAACTATAAGCCATGATTAAATTTTCAAGTTATGATCCTAATCCCTAGCTCAAGAATATTGAGCATTCCTAATACTTAGCTTGAAAATATTGAGCATTCTGGATCCCTAGCTCGAGAATGTTGAGTCAAATGAGACGTTTTCCACCGGAAAGTATATTTTGGAACAAATGATAACTTAACTTGGATAAGCAAACTAATCTAATGATTTTCTCAAGTGACCCAATAATAACTTAGCCAAAAGCTTCTCCCCTTGAGCAAAACCTTAAACCAAACGATTAGAGCATGACCCGACGTGTTAAAAGTGATTTCACTATTGTACTCATCACTAAAATCTACATAAGTGAGCCTGTTAAACAAAAATGAACCCTGGCCGTCTCTGCTTCATTTTCCGCGTTTTAAGTAGAAGTTGAAAATTAAACTGATTTTTTGCACATTTCACACTGATTACGATAATAAAGCCTGATTTTTGAAAACGTGAAAGATAAAAACGTCATGAATTATTTAAGATTTAAAAGAAACCCTATTTTGAAATTGTTAAAATGATTTTACTTGGTAAAATATATAGCAAAAATATAACTAAAATCAACACTTATTATACGAATAAGTTTGAAAATTATTGGGCTAAAATTTCGAACTAAAAACATCACCCACACTCACACACCCACACACACACACACACACACACACACACACACACACACACA
The DNA here is from genome assembly GCA_022606455.1 of Callitettix versicolor. NCBI lineage: Eukaryota > Metazoa > Arthropoda > Insecta > Hemiptera > Cercopidae > Callitettix > Callitettix versicolor. Next base: position 3,298,559 of record CM040187.1, read on the forward strand.
CACACACACATATATATATATATATATATATATATATATATATATATGACATAGTAAAGCACTGGTCTGTCAGCTGTGTTTCTGGATTTGTTCACCTCAAAGTCGTAAGTCCAAGACTGAAGTTACTGCCATAAGCTTTTTCCTTTCCGTTAACACCAATCTGTTGTCTTCATTGGTCTAATGGCGTTAAAAAAAGTGTGTGTGTATATATATATATATATATATATATATATATATATATATATATAAAAAAATGGTCATCTAGATTGCGAAAATGTATCATGATGTTTGCTCCAATAGTTCATTCGTTAATGCAATTGGCAAAGAAATATTGTATTGACACGACCACTAACACTGTACAAAAATTAAAGAATTAAAGTTTAAACACAAAACGAGGCGAACATTAAAAGTTTCGCAGAGGATCGCTTAAGGACAGTTAGATAACGGGATCCAATTAAATAATTTGCCAAGTTTGTTAGACTTTAGTTCTTTAATGAGACGCGGTTCCAGTTACACTATAGCGCAGCTTCGGTTATTTAAACAAAAAATCGTTTTTTTTTAGTAATACCTGCTGCACGTACCGTTTCTCTGATGTGATGGAATCGAATTTCTCTCATTATTGTTTTGCTAACAACAATTTAGAAATTACTAAATTTTTCGTAAATTAGATTTTTAGTTTTAGAAATAACGCTCATATCACTTAAGAGAGGTTATAACTAACTTGTAATACTTTCAATTAAGTTTTTAATCAAATTTCGAACTGACAGTGCAATTTTATTTTTATTCAGTTTTTATATTTTGTGTGATGCAACTTGAGCGATCAACTGATAAATAACTGAGAATGTGTTTGCATGCAACTCGAGTAATATGAATAAGCCGACTGTTGTACGAGGGTTGATCAAATATAAACGAGACTGACTTTCTAAAAACTTTTCCGTTGGACATTGAACTCTAAAGGGTGGGGTTTCAGGTAGCCTGGGAGGTTTGGGACGGGCGTAGACGGGCAACATTTCCGTTAGGACCCTTCAGTATAAAACTATACAATGAGTGACAGTGAAGTGCACGTTTCCATGGAGCAGAGAATTATTATTAAGTTTTTGGCCAAGGAGGGGGTCAATCCGACTGAAATCTTTCGTAGATTGACGGCTCAATACGGGGACAGGACCCTGTCAAGAGCTCGCGTTTTTGCTTGGCACAAGGAATTCGCCGAAGGACGGGAAGCAGTAGAAAACCTGAAGGCCAAATCACGATCGTCGGCCGGGAAGGTAATGGCCACTGTATTTTTCGACAATCAAGGCGCCTTTCACGTCGATTTCCTCCATCAACGACGCACAATAAATGCACAATATTATTGTGATGTTTTAGAGGCCGCAAAACAGTCTTTTCGTAGAAAAAGGAAATCTAAACCGGCGAGAGACGTCATTCTTCTTCACGATAATGTCCGACCACATTCGGCGAACGCTACGAGGCTTAAACTCGATCAAATTGGCTGGGAACCAATGGAACATCCCCATACAGTCCAGACTTATCACCCTGCGACTATCACCTGTTTGGGCCACTCAAAGAGGCGCTTGGAGGCCAGCGTTTCGAAGACGATTCTGCGGTGGAGACCTTCGTGCTCCAATGGCTCAATGAACGCCCGAGAACTTTTTACGAAGATGGAATTAAAAAACTTCCAATCCGGTGGGAAAAATGTGTTACTCGTGCGGGAGACTATGTAGAAAAATAAGTTGTATCAAGAATAATGTGTAAGTAAGCAATAAATTTTTTAAAAAATCAGTCTCGTTTATATTTGATTAACCCTCGTATATATCCCGGGGCTGTCTGAGCAACGTGTCTCATTGTACTGGATAGACATGCTACTAACTATAAACAAAAAGAAAGTATTTCGTTCCGTACTGTTGTAAAACTGAATAACAATATTGGAACCAAGCTCAACAGACAATTTAGAAGTTGTTCGGTGATCGATACAGTCTCTGAACCGTGCACGTAAAAGGTTCGAGACGCAGTTACTACAGTAAAGCTTACCCTTTTCGTAAGCACCGATCCTTCCTCCTCATTAGACTAACTTTTAACAACAATAAAAAATAGTACATAAATCATAGTAAAAAATCGTTCTTTAAACTTTGAAAAAATAAAAAAAAAATAGTTTTGACTTGCATGTCTATATGACGTATAGACATGCAAGTCAAAACTATTTTTTTTTTATATTCACAGACATGTGAACATGAATTTAGGTAAAATTAATCCACCGATTTTGATCGAATTTGACATATAAGTGTGGTTTACCGATTTCTCGGGGACATTATTTGAAATTTTTCAATCAAACAATTAATTTTCTAAAAATAGGCTCTAACAATTTTCATCAAGTTTTGTTCAAGTATGCAAAACAAAATATTTATGAGGAACCGAAAAAAATTAAGTATTTTTGAAGATCCCGAAATTTATAACAATGTATGTAATTTTAGTCAATGTACCAATTTTAAAATAACAGAAAATTACAATTGGCGAGAACACTTTTTTTCAAAAATTAACGTGCAAGCGTGTAATGGTGCAATGGTGCAATGGTGCAATGGTGCAATGGTGCAATGGTGCAATGGTGCACAGCTTTTCCATATAAATGTATCTAGGAAAAAATGTGTTCTGAAGTTTTAATAAAATATTATATACTTTCAAAGTCTGAAGTCAGTATATATAATGACAACTAACTAAATATAAATACATATTACAGTGGTACACTGGACATGCACAAAACAGTGTAACATTGATTCAATTATAACAGCACCACATTATTCAGTGGTTATAGAGAAATATCCCTTTGAAGGTGGTACTATGTTACTGAAATGTATGTCAGAGTAAATTATTAACTACATTTCAATGTACGATTTGTGGTTTAAGGGTTTCGTTTGATTGAATTGCACTCCTTCCTTTAACTTTCATACTTTGTCCCAGTTAGACTAATGAGGATGAGAAATCGGTATTAAGAGTAAAGCTTACGCTAGTAACTGCAGTCTCGAGCCTACAATCTTGAGTTTAGGGACGCAGCAGACTGACTAGTGACTTTGCCAGCTCAACCACCGGGCTCTAATTGCACTTGGAAGAAGAGTGATGGAGAACTGTCTATACTTATCGATTATTCTCGATACTTTTTGTTAACTTATAGATAGTTTTCGATAGTTTTAATTGACATCAAACAAGATATCTGGTAACTGTGTTCCTGTTATTTCAATACAAATAGTTCGTATTATTTTTGTGCAGACTCATCATACAAATCGATTACATCCAAAGGTATTGTTTTGTTTTCAGAAGACATCATGAATGGAGTTAAGGAGAGAGTATTTCCTTTGATAGAGCGGTTCTTACAATTTCTAGGAACAATTTTAGACCCAAGGATGAAAAAAATGGTTTTCGTTTTGGCTAAAACGCAAAAGCTGCAATTGCAATACTCCAAACAGAAATGTCTTTACATTGGGCTGCTGATGAACCAAATCCAAATAATAGAAATAGTGGTTCATCTGAATCTGCAGTAGAAATGGAGACACTGTCTGATCCAGATTCCTTCCTTTCATCTTCATCTTTATTTGCATTTATGGAGCAGCGTATTACAGAAAAACAAAAACTCGCACGATGGCCGTACATAATATTATAGCTTTACGCCAATATTAAAAAAATCCCGAATATTAGAAGTGCCCTATTGGAAGGTATGTATAATATTTTAAGTATTCGTAACTAATTGTTTAATCATTTTATTCTGTTACTTGTATGACAACTAAAACAATTGCACCGTTTTGGTTTTCAGTAAAATGGTACAAAGTTTAATACTCTACAAAAATGTTGTAAACAGATACTTGGTACCACCTGCAACATCGGTTCCTTAAGACTGTATTTTTAGAAAACTGGAAAAATCATGTCAAAAAGAAGATCAAGAACAAAGGCAAAGAATTTGGATATGTTGATATTTATTAATTCAAATAACTGGTTACAATAGACACTTCAAAACTAAGTTGATTCTAATAAATGTTAGGATATTAAAAAATTCTGTTTTGAATTGATTATATTAAATATAAGTTCTGTTTTTCACATAATTAATTTAATAATATTACATTTGTCATTACTTAAAACGACAGGTTATAATTTTGTGTAAAAAAACTTTATGAATAAAAAAAACGTTGTTTTATGATGTTTCAAAACGTTTATTTTATATTGGTTCAAAAACTATCCAAAACTTTCGATAATATACATCCAAATTATCGATAACTATCGATACAGTATAGTTACGAATTTTAGCTGCGCGCGACCTTACTCTGATCAAAGTTGTACTAGTCACGCAGAAAACATCTCTCTGTGTAATCATAATAATAAGAATGACTTTTAAAAAACCAAATTGCTGAACATGAAATAATGAAATAATTTTCTTATTATCAGTAGATAGCCTACTTTCATAACCGTTTGTTACTCCAAACGAAATTCCACACAGTAGCCTAAAGTCAGTGTTTTTTTAAAATGCAAGAATTTCACTCGCGCTTCTTGCCTTGACCCTCATCCTGTCCGTGCAGGTAAACTTTGATAACTGATATCCACCCACTCCGATTTTGAACCTTGTTCATCCAGTTGTAACCTGCCACTGTTCTGACACCACGCCATCAGATCATCGGGTTTAAAAACATTCTCTACTTACTTTCTCTATCTATGGTCTCCATTCGATTATTCTAAATTATAAACAACACACAAAGCAAAAAAATCTCAAAAACACTAAAGTTATTAAATTTGCTTACATCAAGCCAAAACTTTTCCGTACCGTTATTGTTGTCGAATTTCCATTGTGCTAACGAAATTTCCATCATGTTTAGACCCAAACCCGGAACCTTGAAATGAGCACCCATGCTGCCCTCTAGAATACTTTTATAAATGTCGTGAGAGAGAACAGCACTATCACGTTTGCAATTTTCACCCGATTTGATCAAAAAATGACAAAAAAAATCAATGTTGGTAATAACTCGAACATAGCTACGAGGGTTGATCAAATATAAACGAGACTGATTTTTTAAAAAAATTATTGCTTACTTAGAAATTATTCTTGATACAACTTATTTTTCTACATAGTCTCCCGCACGAGTAACACATTTTTCCCACCGGATTGGAAGTTTTTTAATTCCATCTTCGTAAAAAGTTCTCGGGCGTTCATTGAGCCATTGGAGCACGAAGGTCTCCACCGCAGAATCGTCTTCGAAACGCTGGCCTCCAAGCGCCTCTTTGAGTGGCCCAAACAGGTGATAATCGCAGGGTGATAAGTATGGACTGTATGGGGGATGTTCCATTGGTTCCCAGCCAATTTGATCGAGTTTAAGCCTCATAGCGTTCGCCGAATGTGGTCTGGCATTATCGTGAAGAAGAATGACGTTTCTCGCCGGTTTAGATTTCCTTTTTCTACGAAAAGACTGTTTTGCGGCCTCTAAAACATCGCAATAATATTGTGCATTTATTGTGCGTCGTTGATGGAGGAAATCGACGTGAAAGGCGCCTTGATTGTCGAAAAATACAGTGGCCATTACCTTCCCGGCCGACGATCGTGATTTGGCCTTCAGGTTTTCTACTGCTTCCCGTCCTTCGGCGAATTCCTTGTGCCAAGCAAAAACGCGAGCTCTTGACAGGGTCCTGTCCCCGTATTGAGCCGTCAATCTACGAAAGATTTCAGTCGGATTGACCCCTTCCTTGGCCAAAAACTTAATAATAATTCTCTGCTCCACGGAAACGTGCACTTCACTCTCACTCATTGTATAGTTTTATACTGAAGGGTCCGAACGGAAATGTTGCCCGTCTACGCCCGTCCCAAACTTCCCAGGCTACCTGAAACCCCACCCTTTAGAGTTCAATGTCCAACGGAAAAGTTTTTAGAAAGTCAGTCTCGTTTATATTTGATCAACCCTCGTAGAATGACTTCGCTACCTGGCTAAAATCCGTTTAACAGTTTCAAAATGGCGGCCATTTCAAATTCTAAAAAATCAAAACTTGTTTCTCTTCGATGTTTTGAAAATCGGAGTAAGTCATCGTAACCAGCGTTAAAAACTGCATGAATTAGTATTTTTAATTTTCTAAACTGTTAAAATTAAGAAATTGAATTTGACAGTGGTCACGGTTGATTTCGCATCTCCAATGTAATATGAAATTTTAAAGTGATAATGAATGTAGATTGTGATGGTTAAGTATGAATTTCAAAAAGGGATATTTTTTTTTAATTCGCTTCCATCACGTTAGTGAGACAAATATGTGCCGTGATTAGTAAAACTTATGTGAGAAGAGTTACATAATATATATTCATAAAATAAAATTATAAAATATAAATATAACAATATATAAACAGTGATAAAAAGAAAAATTATAGGAACAAAATTTCAGGATAATAAGGTTGTATATATAAGAAATGAAGCTCTCTATAAGAAAATTGAAAAACTGTCCGATACTATGAGAAAAAGGAGAATAAATTTTTACGGCCATCTTCTTAGAATGAACTCCAATAGATTGACGAAACAGGTGTTCGATTTTTTCCATAATCGTAAAACAAAACCGAACTGGTTTAAAGAAATTGAAAAAGACCTAATAGAATTAAAAATTACAGAAGATTCATTGTTTGACCAAACTGCTAAGATAATTACCAAAGACGAAAGAATAAGATTCCAAGATAAAGCCAAAATAAGACCTAAACCTGTCATTTCGGAAGAGGAGAGGAAGAGAAGATCGGAAAGAATGAAGAGCTACTGGGAACAAAGAAAAGTACAGCGCGCAAGAAATGATTGATTCAGCGTACCCCAAAGAGGGTGAAACGAAAAGAAGAAGAAGAAACAGTGATAATTGTATTCCATAATGTTCAAAGGATTGCTTGTCACCAGTTTTTGGTTTTGAGTATTCAAAAGAGTAACACTTTTAATGACCTGCAAAGTTCGAAATCGATAACACAGTGAATTAAATCTATGTTCCTATTTTGTAAAGTTCAACTGAAATGTTTTCATTGTTCTGGACTGTACTATTTTTCTTCGCTCTGTAAACATGGTTCAGCCATAGCTGACCCAATAATTGCAGCATGTAAGCATTCGTTTTAATCTAATGTGAACATCCAAGTTTGAACTGTAGTATGCAAATTTCAGAGCCAACATTGATTGAAATAATTAACAAAACCAATGTAATTTGCGAATGTAGTTAAAGTGAAGTGTAGCGAAGTGGCTTGTTTGTTGTTTGTGTGTAGCGTCCGTCGCAGATAGTTAATCACGTAAAATAATATTTTAATTCAATGAACAATGTGCAGACATGTCGTTTCAATTTTCAAACTGCACTTCCCGTTATGTTTACATTGCAGATATACTTGCTTGTTTAATATAAAAATACAACTACAGTTTTCCATTAACTGTACAAAATATTTTCTAACAAATACTTTTTATAAAGACATTATAGTTTTAATATTTACAATAAAACAAAATTCAGTAACATTATGTTAAAATTCGTTAGAATTGTATTAGTTTTTGTTCAGCAATTTGTAAACTTTTATCATATTTGTAGTAGTAAACAGCAAAATTGTTATAAAAAATGCTGTCGAAACATACGTAAATACCATAAAAGGGTTAATATAATTGTCAAATTTTCTAACATCTGAAGCCCACTATATTTTCGTAATCAGCCATGAAAATTATCGAGTATTTTAACAGCAAACTTGCAATAATTTTATCAAAAATTGTTCTTTAGATTAAATTACATTTAAACTAAAGAAAGGGATTATACAACCCCAAGCACTGTGATTGACAGACCTATTGTGCAACTAGTTCAGCAGATTGGTGTCCTTAGTAAGTTCCAACCGTTCGCTGACTAGGTAATTCTGCTGAAGATCCCTAAAGTTCTTATAATCAGATATTCTTAGCCTTCTACTATCAAAAGTCTCGTAATCATGAATTCTGTGCCCTGCAGTTTCCTCCTATTTCCCACACAACCTACACACGGTTTCTCCGTGGTATATACCTATCCTGTTCATGTACGCCCACAGACCACAGTGTTCTGTAACGAGCTTATAATTATTTTGAGTTGTGCTCTGCCCAATACGTCTGCCGTCCCTTTAGGTCCTGCGTAAGGAACATTATTCAAGAGGCGCTTGATCTGGGAATGTCCATGATGGCTACCCTACCTTGCCTGGAGTTGCTTGTTAATCCACATATTAATAGCAGATCTTAGAGAAATCCCTAAAGCCGGTTCAGGTCAGATGCAGATCCCATCGCCTCTTCATCGCCCTCAAACCCCTTACGTCCCGGAACCCTGTGAAGCCAGTCGGTCTGCCTCTTCATCGCCCTCAAACCCCTTACGTCCCGGAACCCTGTGAAGCCAGTCGGTCTGCCTCTTCATCGCCCTCAAACCCCTTACGTCCCGGAACCCTGTGAAGCCAGTCGGTCTGCCTCTTCATCGCCCTCAAACCCCTTACGTCCCGGAACCCTGTGAAGAGTAACCCGATTAAATTTCTCGTTTATTTCATCATAACTTTAAAAAATGAAAATGTTTTGTTACAAAAATATTTTAATTTATATTAAAATTATATGAAAATACTATTTTCATGAAAATATTATATGAATATGAATATAATATAATATTATATTATATGAAAAATATGAGAATATTTTTTATATTTTTTATTTGTTGAATATTTTTTTCGTTTTAGTTCACAAAAAGCAATGTCTCCATTTCCCTAAAACCTTAGTACTTGCGCTATTTTAAATTCTCATTTAAAAACAGCACCTTGTGTTCTCTACAATTAATTCTTTCAAGTATTTCGCCTGTAAATTACTTGTTTCTGTAAAGTTTAGCAAGCGTGTCTTGTACGCAAATAATTGTCCCAGAATATTAGCTCAGCTAAAATAAATAGTGTACGTGCTTTTTAGTTGGACGTCTTCCACTGTTAATTAGTGTATTCCACAGTGGCTGACGTGGCCTCTTCTCGGCTGACGGTAAACAAAATAATTTGTCTTTTGTTATTTTGTCGTGTTCTCTATTTCACTTTTAATTAGAGAAAAATTTTAAACGATTTTTTTCCTTTTAAACAACTTTATCTTAAACTGCAGCTGGTATGTTCCTTCGTTCACAGCTTTGTATTTAATGTAAATAATCACTGCACGCAGCTGTCTCGCACACGTATTTAAGCGAAGTTCTAAAAGTAACTTTTATATTTACCTTTTTTTGAAATTCCCACTTCACCATCATAATAAACATCGAAATTTACATGTTAAAAATTTAAACTTCCAAAGAACATTGGAAAAACGAAAATGAACCCTGAACTCCGTACAATTCAATTTCCTAATTTCAATATTTTTAATTTCAAAACGTTTTTAACGCTGAATGCGATGGTAACAAACAAAAAAAAATCTTCCAAACAAAAAAAAGTTATGAATATTTTACAATTTGAAATAGCAGCCATTTTGAAACTACTGAAAGGTTTTTCTGGATAATAAACTTGTCCAAGCTAAAAAGCTAAAATAGCTTTTTTGCAGTTTTAAACAATTTGGACCAAAATTTCGACACACAAACGCGCGCGCGCACACACACACACACACACACACACACACACACACACACACACACACACACACACACACACACACAGATAGCACATTTTCTAACTGAAATATACCGATTTTTTTTAAATAAGTGGGCTAATGATCACACAACATAAATACAAAACGTACATTTGTCAAAGAGTTATAGGCTGGATACGCAGATCATTAGTCTCAGCAAAAAATGTTTAATTAAAAAATATAAATTCCCGCAGAAAACAAAACAAAACTGAAAAACAAACATATCGTGTTTTTTCACAGTGTTTGTGATACAGTCACTACCACAGTCCACCATACAAACACAGTGTAGTGTTTGTTTTACACAGACAATATTACTTACATTGGTTGATAATATTTTACAACTTTCTAAACGTGAACTTAGTTTCTTTTTTCAATTTCTTTTCTTTTTTTAGTCTAACTTTTTTTAGACTAACGCATAAAGTCTTGACGTTAGGAAAAAATTCTCACTTTGTTGGCCAACCCTCTTGAATTTTTTAATTAATTTAATCCTCTTTGAGTGATTTAATTTTAAAAATCTATTACTACAGAACACAGTTTTAAAATGTTATTATTTAAATGTTTTTGTATCACCCGATATTAATGTATGACTATATACGAAGTTTCACTGGATTTGAACAAAATTAAAATATTGTTACATAGGTTTTACTGATTTCAAATGAAAAAAATTGCTTTAAAACTTTTTATTTGTACACGAAATATTTCATTTAGAATTTTTAATTACATTTTTAGCTAAAAAATACTTATTTAAACCGTTATTCATTATCAGAAGTTTTACAAAACAAATATTGTATTTCTTGTTATTTGTGCTAATTAATGTTATGTTAAAAAGGTAAAACAAGTTTGGAAAATATGTGGAAATTATGTTAAAAGCTTGAACCAATTATTAATATTCATTCTCTGAAATGTATAATTCAAGTAAAATTATTATTTCATAGAATTTTATAATATATTACAGAGAATGGTTCTAATTCAATGTAGAATGTAATATTTTATTGTATAGCTTAGAGTAGGTTTATACTATTTTACTATTAACGTTAAATTGTGTGTAGTCACAGGACAGGCTACAGACTGCAGAGCCATCTGTTGGCAGGATTGTAGGTAGTTACGTCTAAGCATTGTTTATGGATAAAGTAAAATACGTGACTTGAAGTCTGAAACTGTTTCACGCTACCACAGCCGTTTATTAGTCTTCAAACAAGAGATGTTATAATGAAATTATTGCGGCACGCAGCTGTCCGACTGACGTGATAGAAGCCCATTTCCAAAAGTATTTTTATTTTAGTTATTCTTTTTGAAATTCTGATATCACCATCATAATCAAAATTAAAATCTGCATATATTGACATTTTGTACTTTTAAATTGTACTGAAAGTGCGAAAATCAACCCTGATCAAGGATTTTGAAAATTCGAAATTCTAATTTATAAATTATTTTTAACATTGGTTACAATACTGAAATCAATTTTTTTTTTAATTTAAGGCAAATAAGTTAGGCATTTTCAAAGATTAATGAAGATTAATTAGAGACAATTTTTATACATACACAAACACACACACACACACACACACACTTTATTATTATTATTGTTATTATTATTATTATTATTATTATTATTATTATTATTATTATTATTATTATTATTATTATTATTATTATTATTATTATTATTATTATTATTATTATTATTATTATTATTATTATTTTTTTTTTATTATTATTATTATTATTAGTAGTAGTAGTAGTAGTAGTAGTAGTAGTAGTAGTAGTAGTAGTAGTAGTAGTAGTAGTAGTAGTAGTAGTAGTAGTAGTAGTAGTAGTAGTAGTAGTAGTATTATTATTATTATTATTATTATTATTATTATTATTATTTATTATTATTTATTATTATTATTATTATTATTATTATTATTATTATTATTATTATTATTATTATATTATTATTTTTATTATTATTATTATTATTAGTAGTAGTAGTAGTAGTAGTAGTAGTAGTAGTAGTAGTAGTAGTAGTAGTAGTATTATTATTATTATTATTATTATTATTATTATTATTATTATTATTATTATTATTATTATTATTATTATTATTATTATTATTATTATTATTATTATTATTATTATTATTATTATTATTATTATTATTATTATTATTATTATTATTATTATTATTATTATTATTATTATTATTATTATTATTATTATTATTATTATTATTATTATTATTATTATTATTATTATTATTATTATTTTAATCTAACATTACCATCATAATCACCGTTAAAACGGCATAAAATATTATTTTGAATTTTCAAAATTAGTTGATGTTATAAAACTGAATTTGACGACGGTCAAAAAATATTTTAGTTTTTTTCAATTTACAAAATGACTTTTGGAAATTTGCTTCCACCACGTCTAGGTTACAGCAGTGTATGGTGGCTATTTTACAGTTAACTTAAAACCAATATATTTATTCAACTGAACCAAATTCCTTTTCGAAGTAAAGTTTTTTAAAAAGTTAAGGGACGAACAAGTTCAGAGATTCCTTAATTAGATTTCTGTATCTGATTATCTAACTTTAAAAGTCTACGGTACATCCACTCGCAATTTTCTCTTGAACATTAAATGTTTCGTTTGCCATTCTAATCGTATTTGAAAGTTGGCAAGTATTAATTTAGTAAAACAAGTTTGTAGGCCTAGACACTAAAATATGAGGTATAGCAAAATGGCAAAATCTTTATCTGTTTGCATGCGTCAGTACAACATAGCTCTTAATATTTTTACAGTTTTTTTAAGCATTTTTAATTCAACTCGACATGTAAGGATGGTCATGTGACCATATATATATATATATATATATATATATATATATATATATATATATATATATATATGTGTGTGTGTGTGTGTGTGTGTATGTACATATATGTGTATATATATATATATACCTCTAATTATATAGGTTCATTTTACACAAAAACATTTAGTTTCAAAGCTATTATTGCCATAAATCTTTAAATTTATAAAAAATCAGAATTACATAAAATATATTTTATGATCAAAAAATAAATTAATATTCCTATTGTATTCTTAATACCAAGTTGTGAATATAATCGGGTTGACAGACTGTAAAGAAATTAAGCTGATTTTTTTCTTAGCCTAAACCGTAATGATATTTATTTTAATAAATATTAGATATAACCTAACCTTTTAGGGATGTTGATGTTTGAATTTATAAATTGTTATGTATTTTTTTTTAATATATCAAAATGATAAAACTGTAGCTTAGAATAATGATTTTAAATAGTTAAAAAAGCTAAAAGGTTAAAAGTATTTAAAATATAATTTAATCAGAGTACAAAACAAACCACCGTAATAGTCTAGTTTCGGTAGGTTAAATTTAAATTTAGGCAAAGTGGGAACAAGAAATTCAATAATAACTAATCATGAGCACTATTAAAATTTAAATTAAAAATATAATCATATAACAATATAGTAAAAACTCCACTTTTAAAACTGATTAAACGTTTTGAAGGATTTTTGGTGAAAAACCATTTTTGTACATAAATAATACATTAGTAATACATTACTCTTAATATTTTTAAAAAATGTAAAGGGAATTTTTTGTTAAAATACAGTTGATTAATACCAGAAATAGATTAGATTTTACAATTTTAGTAATGATTTAATTGTAATAATTATCTCTTAGACGCCAAAAGATGCGACGAATATAAAAACGTAAAAGGCCGGTTATGACGTCATAACAGAAGCCGAACTAAGCTTTTCAAAGTGAGTGTCAGTTTTCAAGTCGTTGATACCAAATATGAGTATTTTGAGGTTATTTTTGTCAATATTTTTCTTTCTATAAAATGATAATGAATTACGAACAATATTTTTAATATTTAATGAATGAACAAAATTTTTGTTTTTCTTAGCCTTAACATTTTTCAATTCGCTGTATAATTGAAACAAATTATAACAATTTTAAATAATGTTAAAATTTATTGCAACGCGAAATTTGTATTTAATCAGTTCTCTATTAGTGTTAAGCAAGCTAACCAACTAAAAAATAGGATCATCCCTGCTTCTGGTGAGACACAACCCTCTTAATATCTTCATTTCGTGACCAAAACAGTGAAAAAATGTATCACAGTATACAAAGTTTCATTAAAATTGAACGAATGAAATATTTGTTTTAATTTTATGCTAATCAAAGGTATTTTAAGTTTTGTAAATGAAGACATAAATTTTTTTAAGCATCTTTTTATTTACATTCACAAATATTTTATCTTGGATTTTTAATTGCATCAATTTTAATTAAAGCTACTTAACGCCCTTTCAATTCTTTAAGGTTAGTTTAAAAAGAAGATATATTTTCTTGTTAGTTTCGCTTTATTAAGGTTAAATTATATCTTTAAAATCAATTTGGAAACATTCTGAAAACAAGTACAAATTATGTTAATCGTTGGTTCACTTCAAAATTTTCCACCCATAAAATGCGTTTTTTTAAAATGTGTTCTTGTATTTGTGAACAACAATATAAAACATATATTATACCAAGATTCACTAATTTCGAATAAATTCTAAAATGTTTCCGTTGTTTAAGGATTAAAAATGAAGACACATAAAGAAGTGTTTAGTATCTTACTATGAGTGAGTGCACTATGTACACTTATATATTTAAGGATATATATCCGACAATAATTCCGAAGCCCAGGATAAATGAAAAAATGCATAAAACGTTTTCCAAAAACGCTTAGTGTTCCAGATAACGCGCAATTGTGTTTTGTTTAGACAAATATTATAACTTTGGAACTAAAAAAGAGATCAGGTTAAAATTTGTTATATAAAATTTAAAAGTTATCTTTTTTAAGTGTATAACAAATAAGAACTTGAGTTTATACATTTTCAAATTGGAGGTCGTTTATAATGTATATGTATATATTAAATATAAATTTTCAAATTGGAGGTCGTTTATAATGTATATGTATATATTAAATATAAATTTTCAAATTGGAGGTCGTTTATAATGTATATGTATATATTAAATATAAATTTTCAAATTGGAGGTCGTTTATAATGTATATGTATATATTAAATATAAATTTTCAAATTGGAGGTCGTTTATAATGTATATGTATATATTAAATATAAATTTTCAAATTGGAGGTCGTTTATAATGTATATGTATATATTAAATATAAATTTTCAAATTGGAGTCGTTTATAATGTATATGTATATATTAAATATAAATTTTCAAATTGGAGGTCGTTTATAATGTATATGTATATATTAAATATAAATTTTCAAATTGGAGGTCGTTTATAATGTATATGTATATATTAAATATAAATTTTCAAATTGGAGGTCGTTTATAATGTATATGTATATATTAAATATAAATTTTCAAATTGGAGGTCGTTTATAATGTATATGTATATATTAAATATAAATTTTCAAATTGGAGGTCGTTTATAATGTATATGTATATATTAAATATAAATTTTCAAATTACACTTTTCCAATATATATAAACCCCCTAGAAACGTGAACTAGAATTCCTAATAAGAGTACATTGCATATTCCAAGGAACAACTAACTTGCAAATGAAAACTCGTTAATATCTAAAGTTATATAAACTCCTTTCTAATTTCTTACCCAACTTCAATTTCAAAACAAATAAATGAATTGCTCGCCTTTTGGAAAGTACAACAGTCGCCTTAAGTTCCTTCTCTAATAGTGATTTAAGGCCGTAAACTACGGCATCTAATTCCATTACGTCTCCCAAACATCTAGTGCTGCAGCGCCTCAGTGGCACGTGCTAGCTAACTGACTGTAGCCTACTTTCAAAACCTCTTTTATACGGATCATTTTATTTGCAAACGTTACTCAAAGTAACAGTATATCTCGGCAGTTATACGGAAGTGTTTTGTTTTCAACTGATCTTATGTGCACATATTTTCATTATTTCTTTTTTATTAACCCTTTTATAGTCTCAAAGTCCTACTTATCGGACGTCTGTTTTATATAAAGTTTATCCAATCGTTCGTTGGCTCTGTAGCGATTATTACTCCTTTAATACTCTTAGCCTTTAATTTTTTTTTAAATCCTGAAATATTAACAAAACAGTTTAAAAGCGATATAACTATTTTTAATTATATTTCTCAAAATCGATCAACTTAATTTAGATCCATACAAACACGATTATATTAAAGAGAAATCGCGATAAAAATTTTGTCGTAATTTCTTAAAATCACATTTTTCTGAAAGTTTTGTCACTTATGAAGACTTATAACTATAATAAGTGAATAATTTTTTTAATTAACAGTTTATGGTACGATAAAAAATATAAATAATAAAATATAAATAAATATATAATTTATTTGTGAATATTTACAACTGTAGTCAAAGTATCAAATAATAACAATATACTATAATAAGATACGAGATAAAATATAATTGCAGTCATTTATGAAAATTTACAACCGTAGTCAATGTATCCAACTAAAAAGAATACTATAATACGATACGTGATAAAATATAATTGAAGTCGTTTATAAATATCTACAACTGTAGTCAGTGGTAAAATTTTAACAAAATAAAAATTAACAGTGTAATACGGTTGTAGAAGAAATATAAATAATTGCACTAATTTAAAAAATTTACAAGTGTAGTCAGTGGTCAAATTTAAAAAAAAATAGCAGTGTAATACGGTACGAGAAAAAATTTAAGTAATTGCAGTCATTTATAAAGATTTACAATTGTAGTCAGTGGTTCGAATTTTTAAAAAATTATCAGTTTAATACGGTATCAGAAATTTTTTTAAATAATTACAGTCATTTATAAAGATTTAATAGTTTTATAAAAACTTTTTTTTAAAAAACTGTAAACTTTAAACTGTAATATTTTTATAAAAATAAACAGTTTAATATGGTACGAGAAAAAATAAGTTATAAATAATTGCAGTCATTTATGAAGATTTTAGTTAAATATGACAAATTGGTATTGATAAATTTACCTTTGTTTTTTTGTAAGTAGCGACATAAATTTTTTGTTTGGATGTTTTTATACCGTTTATAAAGTAGAGTTTTAATAAACCCCCTTTTGTAAAATATATTTCTCTTTTATAATATATTTAGTTGAATTGAATATGTGTATGTTTTAAACTGTTTATTAAGCTGTGTGAAAAATTATATTTTTGTAACAAAATACAGTTTGTCTGCGACACTTAGGTCCGTCAAAGTAAACGATTGCAAACCTTTCCAATTAATTTAAGCGAGCAAGTTTCGAGTTAAATATTTGCTTTCGACTCTCGCTAAAGTTTGCTCAGGGTCCCGTTGCAAATTGCTGAGCCCGGTCGTTTTAGTATTTTTAAATATATTTTAACAATTATAAAATGCAAATCCTTGTATTATATGTGTATAAATATCTTGTATACTTAATTATTTAAGCTATATTTGTTTTTTTTTAATGTGTAATATACATACTACATTTTGTTTAACAAATATTTACATGAAAGGAAGTTTTACTACATTATTGTTACAATACAAACAATATAATTAGTGCAAATCTCTGTTTTCATTTCTTTTAGTGAATTTCCATTGCAGATTTTTGTGGAGTGGCACTCATTGTAAGATCCATACCCAGAAACATACAATTAGCGCCGACCCTAATCTTGAATCACTTTTTATTTTATTTGTATAACGTCCATACTTTATGCCAATTATATTAATAGTGTATAGGTAAAGGAACAGTAGTAACTCCGTTTCGAACCGACAACGTGGGTTACTCAGTTCAGAGATACAGTAAACTGAACGGTGTCTTTGCTACATTGATCACGAGCCTTCCTGATCATAATCTTTAAAACATTTTTTTAAAGAAGTCATATATAATATGACTGAAAAAAATGTTCCGTGATTTTTGAAGAAATCCATATAAGTGTTGTATTAGTCTAAGTAAACATAAAGTTATAATTTAAATATAAAACTTGATAGAAATTAATATTTTCTTATAATTACATAAATATCACAACAGGAGACTAGTTTTACTTTGCCTTATTTGAATGGAATCAGAATTGCATCTTCTCGCTAATCCTTGGCTAAATGAAAAAAAGTAACACACCCTTTGGATTTTTTCAGATTGTCTACATTTTTTTTATATCTCAACATTTTATCGTAAAATTTGCAGTTATTTAAATATTTTACTTTGAAAAGTATGAACCTCCACCATCTTGAAACCATATAACTGCAGCAAAATTAAATTAGTATAATGTGACAAGTGTGTGTGTGTGTGTGTGTGTGTCTATGAGTGAGAGTAGTTGGAGTTAAAGGTACAGTGGGATCTTCAAGTCCAGCTGCTCACCTCAGCTGCCTCGGCCGGAGATTTGATTGAAACGACACAAGAATCGATTTTGGTAATAGCTTCAACAAGTTCGTTACCCAGTTTCGGTATCGCGGGTATTACAAATCTTAAAAATTTCAAAATGTTTTCATGTTTCAATAAATAAACTGATTTACCCACTGTAGTAATCAGCGCTCAAAACTGAGAAAGTTTTAACTATCAGATAATAGTTAAGTTTCATTTTCGTATTTTCAATTTAAACATTTCTAAAGCTAATTTTATGCAGATTTTAATGCTCTGACTTTGATTGTCAAATGGGCAACATAAAATGGTTAAGAGGTCTGGAGGCTCCATAAAAACTCTTTATATGCGAAAATTATAAATTCCAGTGACACTTCTAATTTAAAACGATCCTTCCCGCTAGAAAAATAAAAACAAAAGATTACTTCTACACTTAAACTTTTACCCCCCCCCATTCCTAGTCTAAAATATTGTTTTTGTTAATTACTACATTTTTCTTGGCTTTTGGTCGAAGAATTTATTAGACTTCGCCTGCTGGTCAGTAAACTATTTCAAATACTATTTTATTACATTAAATTTAAATTGTATTTATTTTGCTATTAAAACTGAATAAAGTTGGAAAACATAATTTGATTTAATTCCATTTTACAGTGTTGTTTGTTAAACACATCAAATGCTGTTTAATACAATTACAAAAGCTGGATATCGCATTACGTTTTTTGTTAGATCGAATCTCCTTTGTGCGAACAGCAATAATAAATCACAAACTTCTGTAATAATTTTATGTTTTGACATTGTTGCAAAATCCCCTTTGCGAATGGATTAAACTACGCAGGTTCTGTGTCTGCTTCAGTGTTCATAATTTTATTCGGCATTAAATATTTTGTGTCGACGAATTTTCACTGGAAAATGGTCAAATGAGGCAGCCATTATGGTAAAATTCAGATCATTGACGTTTAGAATAGCAGAAATTCGGAAAACGTTTAGCGGTCATTCAAAATTACAGTGTTTAAAAATAACCGCGGCACGCAGATGTCTTGTTGAAGTGATAGAAGCAAAATAGGATTTTTCTTTTCTTGTACCTATATTGATCTTATGTCGCCTATATTGTTCACCATAAAAATTTACTTGAATTTTAAAATTCAACTTACACCGATTTTAGGACTGATTACGATAATGAATTAAAATTTCCAAAATGTGTAACATAATGATATTTATGATTTTTTTAATTGTTATGTAGGCGCCATTTTCAAAATGTTTAACCGATTTTAATGGAAAAAAATCGTGTAGGCTATTAAAGACTGACTACACGTCACGTTAGTTTTGTATATAGAACACAATTTAAAAATAAAAATGGTCATTTATGCAAGTTTTAACGCTGATTAAGATAGATAAATCAGTTTTTCAAAAAATAAATTCAAATAAGAAAGTTAGGAATTTTTAGTGATTGGAAATGACCGTTATTTTGAAGATATTTTCAAACCGCCCGAACGAATTAAAACGGCGAAACGGGAGAGTGCTAGAACACACACACACACACACACACACACACACACACACACACACACACACACACACACACACACACACACACACACACACACACACACACACACACACACACACACACACACACACACACACACACACACACACACACACACACACACACACACACACACACACACACACACACACACACACACACACACACACACTCAAAAAGGTAGGGATCATCGCTCGTTTCAAGGAACTAGGCCTGGCTCTTACAATAATTGCCGTTCTAATGATTCGTTTTCAATGGAATTTCATTAGTACCGTATTTCATCGATTCTAATTTTACAAACGATTTTTAAAAAACATGAGAAAGTGACAAGAAGAAAATATTTTTTAAATCAAATTTAATAAATTTATACTATTGTGTTTACTTGAAAATACAGTGAACAAGCATTTAAACACACTAAACTTCGGAATTCTGATACGTAATACTGGGTAGTTACGGTTAGGTTAACGATCAAGCTACAATCGCATATTTTAATAATAACACTATAACTGGTGAACAGCACTTTTATGCATTCTCACATTCCTGTAATTTCAACATTTACAAAGTTAGAAGACTCAACAATACTTGAACAATCATTATCCGGATTTTCCCGTAAAATATTGTGTTCCAAAGTGTCTAGTGTTTCCAAAACTTCTTGAATGTTTGTAGCATTAAATCCACTGATATTTTATTCTATGCAGTTGAAACTCATTCTGCTGCATTCTGCAGGTGCTTTCTTAATCTTGTCAGACAATGTGATAGACATGTTTTCAGTAAATAACCATGCAGCACTTCTGTTGCAAATAGTCTTTCTAAGGTGTATTTACTGAAAAGTCCAATGGTTAAAATTGGTTAGTCATTCCACTTGAAGTCAATATCGAATCATATTTTTTTTTCAAATTTTTTTTTGTTTGGCATATATATGCATCAATAACGAACATTAGGATTTCGTTTGGCTCCTGGCCACCTATTCTAAATCAATGATACTGACCAAATCTTTATTCGATTCTGCTTTCATCGATCAATTTTTTTTCACGACTAATTACATTCTTAGGAAAGATTTCTTTTTTTGGAATAGTTTTCATATTAAGAATTATTTATAAAAGGTGACAATTTATGACTATTACCTGTTATGACTGTGATGTGGTGTTTTTCATTTTAAATTGTAGTTTTTATTTTAATATCTCCATCGCCCTTAGGACTTATTGTGTAATTTCGTGGCATATAAAAAAAAAACGTTTCATAAGCTTTATCTACGAGGGTTGATCAAATATAAACGAGACTGATTTTTAAAAAATTATTGCTTACTTACAAATTATTCTTGATACAACTTATTTTTCTACATAGTCTCCCGCACGAGTAACACATTTTCCCCACCGGATTGGAAGTTTTTTAATTCCATCTTCGTAAAAAGTTCTCGGGCGTTCATTGAGCCATTGGAGCACGAAGGTCTCCACCGCAGAGTCGTCTTTGAAACGCTGGCCTCCAAGCGCCTCTTTGAGTGGCCCAAACAGGTGATAGTCGCAGGGTGATAAGTCTGGACTGTATGGGGGATGTTCCATTGGTTCCCAGCCAATTTGATCGAGTTTAAGCCTCGTAGCGTTCGCCGAATGTGGTCGGGCATTATCGTGAAGAAGAATGACGTTTCTCGCCGGTTTAGATTTCCTTTTCCTAAGAAAAGACTGTTTTGCGGCCTCTAAAACATCGCAATAATATTGTGCATTTATTGTGCGTCGTTGATGGAGGAAATCGACGTGAAAAGCGCCTTGATTGTCGAAAAATACAGTGGCCATTACCTTCCCGGCCGACGATCGTGATTTGGCCTTCAGTGATCTCCCCTCTTCCGCCACTCCATACTTGCCTGTTTCGACTCGGGAGTGTAATGGTGAACCCATGTTTCGTCACAGGTGACAATCCGGTTTAATAATGCCTCACCATCTCGTTCAAATTGGGTCAATAGTCGCTGGCAAATCTCCAAACGATTCCGTTTGTGAACGTCGGTCAAAATTCGTGGAACCCACCTTGCAGATACTTTGCTGAGTTCCAGGTTTGATGTAACGATTTTTTGAACGCTACCATAGCTCAACTGGAGTTCATCTGCAATAAATCGCAGCGATATACGTCTGTCTTCGTCCAGGAGCTTCCGAACAGCATCAATGTTTTCGTCCGTGACGGAAGTGGTCGGGCGACGATCATGGCTGAGGTTTTCTACTGCTTCCCGTCCTTCGGCGAATTCCTTGTGCCAAGCAAAAACGCGAGCTCTTGACAGGGTCCTGTCCCCGTATTGAGCCGTCAATCTACGAAAGATTTCAGTCGGATTGACCCCCTCCTTGGCCAAAACTTAATAATAATTCTCTGCTCCACGGAAACGTGCACTTCACTCTCACTCATTGTATAGTTTTATACTGAAGGGTCCGAACGGAAATGTTGCCCATCTACGCCCGTCCCAAACCTCCCAGGCTACCTGAAACCCCACCCTTTAGAGTTCAATGTCCAACGGAAAAGTTTTTAGAAAGTCAGTCTCGTTTATATTTGATCAACCCTCGTATTTGGCTGAACGCATCTCTCATCTTACAAAGTTCAATAATATGTTGGAAGCTCGAGAGTTTTGTTTTAAAAATCAGCTGTAAGTTTTTGACGAATGGAAGTTCGGCGCCGCCGATGATGCATAAACCTATCGCGCCAAACTCTTGTAGCTTTAAATAAATTTATACCGTGATTTGTAGTTGCTTCCATTGCTTGCAGATGCATCATTTGACCCGTTACTGGTAGACACTTATTTCCAGCATCAATCACGTATTGTAGGACGGCTTCATCAATTGCAGGATAGCGTCCTCTTTTTAGTTCCGATAAAACATTTTAACTCTTTACATGACAAAATTGTATTTCTGTCCTCGTATCACCTGCAAATATTTGCTTCGCTCATTGTAAATTTCCGTTCTGCATCTCTGTTTCCATTTTGTTCGGCGAATAAAATAACGTTTCGTTTCACTGTAGCATCATAATTTACTCTCTTTGAAGATATTTCATGTACAATTTGTTCTACTTTCTTTAGTGACCTATATGTCATTCTTTTCCTCACAAAACCAGATACAAAATTAAAACAATCGTTTAGCAATGGCAAACAAAATGACGCAAAGACAGAAGCTGGAGTTAATTAACTTGCTTCTAAAGAGGAAACTTCGTTTTATTCTACTGTTTAATTAAAACAGGGTTATTTTTCGGAAATATGTGAATAGACGTATTTCTATATTATCTAGTACAATTTTTTGATAAAATGTAAGACACCATCGATTCTAAGACGCGATTTTTTTTTTTTATTATCAACATATGAAAAAATATGCATCTTAGAATCGATGTAATATGGTCACTTACATCATTCATTCATTTAGTGAGAATCGATTGTCCATTTAATTTAATTATTGTTATTATCGACTTACCAACAATGGCATTAATACGCTGTAAATACAATACGCAATTGGCAGTAATTTGATACAAGTTTTCCTTGTACTTGTACAAGTAGGTACTTAATTTATGTGCGCAGTGTTACTAAAGTTTTATAACATGTTATAACTTTTTAAGCGTTACATTTTTAGATTTTTGGCCGTTTGTTAAGAAAGTATTGGAAATATAGCTACCATATGTAGTAACAATACTGTTTCAATCCTCAAATAACCTTAGTATACACATTGTTTCACCTACTATTGTTTTTATTTGTTTTATTACTTTATTGTTTTGCTTTTTACAGTATGTTTTTCTTTACTTTATTGTTTTGCTTTTTACAGTATGTTTTTCTTTACTTTATTGTTTTGCTTTTTACAGTATGTTTTTCTTTACTTTATTGTTTTGCTTTTTACAGTATGTTTTTCTTTACTTTATTGTTTTGCTTTTACAGTATGTTTTTCTTTACTTTATTGTTTTGCTTTTACAGTATGTTTTTCTTTACTTTATTGTTTTGCTTTTTACAGTATGTTTTTCTTTACTTTATTGTTTTGCTTTTTACAGTATGTTTTTCTTTACTTTATTGTTTTGCTTTTTACAGTATGTTTTTCTTTACTTTATTGTTTTGCTTTATACAGTATGTTTTTCTTTACTTTATTGTTTTGCTTTTTACAGTATGTTTTTCTTTACTTTATTGTTTTGCTTTTTACAGTATGTTTTTCTTTACTTTATTGTTTTGCTTTTTACAGTATGTTTTTCTTTACTTTGTTTTACTCACACATTTTATTTTACTTACAGTAAGCTTTTAACCCCCATTCATTTACTTAAACGCTATATTGTTTTTATTCAAAGTGATTTTAGTTATCGTATATTTTCTATCGTCATATTGTTTTATTCTAAGTGGTTTTATTTAACGTTCAGTTTTAATCGCTATATTTTTTTTTATTGAACGTGGTTTTATTTAAATTGCTATTTTAATCGCTATATTATTTTTATTCAAAGTGGTTTTTATTTATCTTACTGTTCTAATCGCTATATTATTTTTACTCGAAGTGGTTTCTATTTACCTTACTGTTTCTAACACTATATTGTTTTTATTCAAAGTGGCTTTTATTTTCTATCTACCACCACTGTTTAGTTTCTACCACTGTTTAGTTTAAAACCACTATATTGTTTTTATTCAAAGAGGCTTTATTTACTATTCAGTTTTAACCCCATGTTTTTTTTATTCTGTGGTTTTATTTACCTTACAGTTCTAATCGCTATATTGTTTTATTCATAGTGGTATTATTTAAATTTCAGTTTTTTCAAAGTGGTTTTTCTTTACCTTACTGTTTTAATCGCTATATTGTTTTTATTTTTCGTTTATTTTTATTTATCATATTGTTTTAATTGCCATATTATCTTTACTCGGCGTAGTTTTTAATGAAAAAAAATAGTAACTTAATTGTTTTCAATAGCATTATTACTACTGTAACTAACTTTTTTATCATCTGTATTGATTTAGTTACCATAATGTTTTTAATAGTAGTATTGACTTAAAGTATTGTTTTTATTCCCCGAATAATTTTAGTTCTCATATTGTTTTATTCCCAGTATTGTTTAATTGTAGTATTGTTCTGGTGGTTATATTCTTTAATCAACATACTGTCGTATTTGTTCTAGTTTTATTCGTTGAATTGTTTTAATCACCTTATTATTCATTTACCTTATTGCTTTAGTCACTGTACTGTTTTTAATTGTATTTTTTAGTGGTTTATGATTTTATGCATTAATTTTATTTTTTCTTTGTATTGTTTTAGCGCTCTTATTGATTTATACACAGTCTTGTTTCAGTCATTATATTTTTTGTCTTTTTTCATTGTATTTTTTTATTCACCGTATTTTTTTTACCAGTAGCGATGTTAACAGTTAACTTATTGTTTCTAGTCACCGTATTGTTTTAGGCGCCGTATTGTTTTTACCAGTAGCGTTGTTAACAGTTAACTTATTGTTTCTAGTCACCGTATTGTTTTAGGCGCCGTATTGTTTTTACCAGTAGCGTTGTTAACAGTTAACTTATTGTTTCTAGTCACCGTATTGTTTTAGGCGCCGTATTGTTTTTACCAGTAGCGATGTTAACAGTCAACATATTGTTTCTAGTCACCGTATTGTTTTAGGCGCCGTATTGTTTTTACCAGTAGCGTTGTTAACAGTTAACTTATTGTTTCTAGTCACCGTATTGTTTTAGGCGCTCTATTGTTTTTACCAGTAGCGTTGTTAACAGTTAACTTATTGTTTCTAGTCACCGTATTGTTTTAGGCGCCGTATTGTTTTTACCAGTAGCGATGTTAACAGTCAACATATTGTTTCTAGTCACCGTATTGTTTTAGGCGCCGTATTGTTTTTACCAGTAGCATTGTTAACAGTCAACTTATTGTTTCTAGTCACCGTATTGTTTTAGGCGCCGTATTGTTTTTACCAGTAGCGTTGTTAACAGTCAACATATTGTTTCTAGTCACCGTATTGTTTTAGGCGCCGTATTGTTTTTACCAGTAGCGTTGTTAACAGTCAACTTATTGTTTCTAGTCACCGTATTGTTTTAGGCGCCGTATTGTTTTTACCAGTAGCGTTGTTAACAGTTAACTTATTGTTTCTAGTCACCGTATTGTTTTAGGCGCTCTATTGTTTTTACCAGTAGCGTTGTTAACAGTTAACTTATTGTTTCTAGTCACCGTATTGTTTTAGGCGCCGTATTGTTTTTACCAGTAGCGATGTTAACAGTCAACATATTGTTTCTAGTCACCGTATTGTTTTAGGCGCCGTATTATTTTTACCAGTAGCGTTGTTAACAGTTAACTTATTGTTTCTAGTCACCGTATTGTTTTAGGCGCCGTATTGTTTTTACCAGTAGCGTTGTTAACAGTCAACATATTGTTTCTAGTCACCGTATTGTTTTAGGCGCCGTATTGTTTTTACCAGTAGCGTTGTTAACAGTCAACTTATTGTTTCTAGTCACCGTATTGTTTTAGGCGCCGTATTGTTTTTACCAGTAGCGATGTTAACAGTCAACATATTGTTTCTAGTCACCGTATTGTTTTAGGCGCCGTATTGTTTTTACCAGTAGCGTTGTTAACAGTTAACTTATTGTTTCTAGTCACCGTATTGTTTTAGGCGCCGTATTGTTTTTACCAGTAGCGTTGTTAACAGTTAACTTATTGTTTCTAGTCACCGTATTGTTTTAGGCGCCGTATTGTTTTTACCAGTAGCGTTGTTAACAGTTAACTTATTGTTTTAGTCACCGTATTGTTTTAGGCGCTCTATTGTTTTTACCAGTAGCGTTGTTAACAGTTAACTTATTGTTTCTAGTCACCGTATTGTTTTAGGCGCCGTATTGTTTTTCCCAGTAGCGTTGTTAACAGTTAACTTATTGTTTCTAGTCACCGTATTGTTTTAGGCGCTCTATTGTTTTTACCAGTAGCGTTGTTAACAGTCAACATATTGTTTCTAGTCACCGTATTGTTTTAGGCGCCGTATTGTTTTTACCAGTAGCGTTGTTAACAGTCAACTTATTGTTTCTAGTCACCGTATTGTTTTAGGCGCCGTATTGTTTTTTACCAGTAGCGATGTTAACAGTCAACATATTGTTTCTAGTCACCGTATTGTTTTAGGCGCCGTATTGTTTTACCAGTAGCGTTGTTAACAGTTAACTTATTGTTTCTAGTCACCGTATTGTTTTAGGCGCCGTATTGTTTTTACCAGTAGCGTTGTTAACAGTTAACTTATTGTTTCTAGTCACCGTATTGTTTTAGGCGCCGTATTGTTTTTACCAGTAGCGTTGTTAACAGTTAACTTATTGTTTCTAGTCACCGTATTGTTTTAGGCGCTCTATTGTTTTTACCAGTAGCGTTGTTAACAGTTAACTTATTGTTTCTAGTCACCGTATTGTTTTAGGCGCCGTATTGTTTTTACCAGTAGCGTTGTTAACAGTTAACTTATTGTTTCTAGTCACCGTATTGTTTTAGGCGCCGTATTGTTTTTACCAGTAGCGTTGTTAACAGTCAACATATTGTTTCTAGTCACCGTATTGTTTTAGGCGCCGTATTGTTTTTACCAGTAGCGTTGTTAACAGTTAACTTATTGTTTCTAGTCACCGTATTGTTTTAGGCGCTCTATTGTTTTTACCAGTAGCGTTGTTAACAGTTAACTTATTGTTTCTAGTCACCGTATTGTTTTAGGCGCCGTATTGTTTTTACCAGTAGCGTTGTTAACAGTTAACTTATTGTTTCTAGTCACCGTATTGTTTTAGGCGCCGTATTGTTTTTACCAGTAGCGTTGTTAACAGTCAACATATTGTTTCTAGTCACCGTATTGTTTTAGGCGCCGTATTGTTTTTACCAGTAGCGTTGTTAACAGTTAACTTATTGTTTCTAGTCACCGTATTGTTTTAGGCGCTCTATTGTTTTTACCAGTAGCGTTGTTGTTGAGCCAAAACAATACGGTAACTAGAAACAATATGTTGACCAAACAGTCAACATATTGCTACTAGTCAACGTACTGCGTTATGCACATAAACACCAAAAAAATATATAAATTATACAAAGACGATTTCCTGCTTTATCGTATCTTTTCAGAAATTCTTTTATAATAAATTAAACTCACCTCGACTTTATTCACGATACTTTAAAATGTTTCAGTAATAATTCATTAATGTAAAAGAGTATTAATACGTGTGAGCACCTAAATCACCAAACTCGTGTTGTTTTTTTTTTTTTTTTTTTTTTTGAAAACATCGGTCTTCATTTTCTAGAGCATATTAAAGCTTTCGAATAAAGATCCGTATTTCATTCAATTTTGTAATGTGACAACTCTTTGTTTGGAAATAAATCGTATTAACAAGTTTGACGGTGTGGGAAAACAAAGTTTAGAACATGAGTTAACACAATAATTATCTCTAGAGACATAACATAGCAAAAGTAAAATAAAACATCTATTCACTTACCGAAATTTTAAAATGATTTTTTTAATTATCATAAAAAGTTTACGCTTACATAATGAAATTAAATTAAGTGCGGCTCAAGTTTGTTCGTCCATAAGTTTTTAATAGACTTTGTTCAGATTGGACTCAGTTGACAAAGAACGTTTTGAAAGTTTTTTTTATTTTTATTCTCAAAGGATTTGTTCAGTTAATTAAAGGAGAGCAAGTCCGTTAGTAACGATTTCGAAATAAATATTACTTTTAAAGAGTTTGCGGCGAAGAAAATTGTCGATTATGAGGATGACTTTGTTTTCGAAAAAAAAACTTCTCATAAATTGCAATATTATTTTGCTTGGAGACAACGATAAACTATAGATACTTGCTTGATTTCACCCCAGTCTCTTAACTCATTTTCAAAAATTTTCTTCTTGTTTCCAAAATAATTGTAGTTATATAAAAAGTAAATATTTCTTAAACAAACATTAATTGTTGTACATCAAGATCTTCAAGATTTTGATCTGAGTTTTAACGCGATAGCTATTGAGCTAATAATAGCTATTGAGCTAAAAATTTCTAATAGCATAATCATTTCATTTTGGTGATGATTTGTAGAGTACATATCATAAATTTTTAATATTAATAATTAGAACATGGCTTTTTATTTAAATAAATATTTGCGATTTTTGAGTATAAATAAATACCTAAATACGAGGGCTACTCAGAAAGTAGATTACGTTTTTGGATAAAAAAAAACTAAGTACAGGAAAAAAATTTTATTATATACATTTGAAAGAGGAACTAAAATACTATTTTTCGACATAATCGCCAAACAAATTTAGACATTTGTCATATCGGTGAACTAGCTTTGAAATTCCCGTGTCGTAGAATTCCGCCGCTTGTGACGCCAGCCAGTCAGTCACGCCCGCGCGGAGATCTGCGTCGTCATCGAAGCGCTGTGTTGCAAGCCAAGTCTTCATCTTCGGGAATAAGTGGAAATCACTAGGTGCCAGGTCCGGACTGTAGGGTGGATGAGGGAAAAT